>JXCR01111092.1:64068-117644 GCA_002079205.1 Phalaenopsis hybrid cultivar | reverse complement strand
ATATATATATATATATATATATATATATATATATATATATATATATATATATATTTAATTTACTACAAGGCTATAAAGATTTATAATCAATTAAAATACTGATTAAGAAAATAGAATAAAAAATATTAAATTAGATTCAAATGATGTTTTAATATAAATAATAAAATTTAAATTTTGCTCAAACCCTTATTATGTCTTATGACTACATGATTAGGGTTGTTAAAAGGACTCTTTGTTAGTGAACAGCTCGTGTTCGGCTCANGATATATATATATATATATATATATATATATATAAAGTTAATCAATTCCATGTAAGATAATGACATGAAAAATATTTGGCTTCATTTAACTAGCCTCAAACCTTTCATACAAAATAAATCCAAATTTAGTGCAAATAAAGTTGAACATTGTTCCGATGAGAAGCCCCTGTGTTTCTTCAACTTGACTGACCTAACATAGATTTCTACTTAGATATTTGTCCAGTGCGCTTAGAACATTAGAAGGCTCCCCGACCTAGAAGGGTGTAAATTCTTTTGTTGGGAGTGTTTCAAGCTTTGTAGCTGAGCCTCTCCTTTCTCCTCTGTCAAACGACATCCTTGTCAAATCGGCTTGTATAGTCCCACTTCTTGGAGCTCCATCTAATCTTAATAGGATACAATTTCGTTCTTTTAACCATAGGGCTACCGAGGTTCCCGGGGACAACACAATTCACGAATTGCTAACCGGGGACCTCAGGACGTGTTGGGTCGACTGCCTTCATGACCAGATAGAATTAATGACATAGTGACTTGAGACAGATATGTGGTACCCTGACCCAAAAACCTCTATCTTCGAGGAATTACTGTTCTCTACCTTTGACTATCCTTGTTGAGCCCTCCCTCTCTTTTTGCCTTTGTTCGTATCACTCGATGATCTGATTACTCGATGAGCTATAACTCATTTTGGGAGATGACGATTTGTCCTATGCCCTTATGACCCGTATGTGCTTTGACGTATTAGGATTCTCGATCGGGATGATTCAGTTATTTCACAGGCTTTATATTTCAATGAGTCTGTTACACATGTGGGGACCATGAGATACTCACTCTCCGCCCTGTTGCTTAGCGGGAGCTTTAAAAGCATTGAAGTATTCCTATATGAAATAACTATCATTTTGATAGCACCACACTAGTTGTCATTACTAACATAAGCAAAACTCCTTGGGATCAACATTATTCTTGGGCAATCCCAAAGATGTAATTAACCAAGTGATATGTCCCCTAGGAGCACTCTGGACCCCAAAACAGGTAAACACACTGAACATGTGGTTTTGGGTAGTCTACGTATGTATTCTTTCATGGATATTAGTCCAGGGTGCTTCCACTCTATCTTATTTAGGTGGACAAGCTTGAAATATTCTTGTGAGGTTTATCACATGTAACATCTCTACGTTTTCTTTTTCTTATTTGTCATCTTTGTCGTAGGTCTATCTTTTTTGTTCCTCTTTTCTCCTAATCATTCACTTGATCCTTAAGAGAGACTTATTTGGACAAGGAAAGTATAATAAGATGGACAAACTAGCGACTTCTTTAAAAATAAAAAAGAGAAACGAACAAAAATATTAAAAACTTTTCATCGATCTTTCTGCTTATCAGAGACTCATCTTCCATGTCTAGGTTATTGTTAAATATCCAGCTCAAAATATTATTATTTATATTTTTGAATCAGTTAGTATATAACTAACATTCTCAATAATAAATGAAATTATATATTTGATATACGAATAATTCTGGTTGTGAAAGCATGTCACCTACAATACGAATAATTATTGTATAAATGGTTGGACTTCGTCACAGTTTATCCGAACGTACGATGTTGTTGATTGAATTTTTGTATCACTTAGATACAATATATAATGCCTCCTCGATGGCTCACCTAATATTTGACATAAGAATAATTCTAGTTGTGAAAGCATGTCACCTACAATAAGACCTCTTCGATGGCCTTGCTAAAGCTAATAGAAGCATAAAGTTATCATCCCCTGCAACAAATATGCTTCACAGATCAATCCCTCGGGATGTGATTTATTCTAAACATTTTTTTTCAATTTTATTTAAAGATATGTAGCACATATATTTTAAATTGAATATGGTGCTAGTTTAGTGTAAAACAAAATGATATATCCAATGTATGAGGAAGACATAACTCTCAAAGGGATATATCCATCTATATTGCACTGGACCACCAAATATAGCCTTGTAACATAGATGTATAGGCAGATGCTCCATCAAGTCGAAGAAATCAGAAGGAAGTATCCACTCAAGCTTACATAATAATAGGGGAATAGTCCCATCGAGTTGTCTCAACGAGTCAACATTCAGTGTCCCCACACACAACTCTCTGAAGAATATAATGACTTTGATCAATGGGTAATATACCGACTTCAACATAACATGAAATGCAATAATTAATATGCACTACAGAGATATATGACAGTTGCAAATTTTCATGCCAAATATCTTATCTATTCCCAAATCAAAATAACTACTCAAATTTGAAACACAACTACTAGAAAACTTCAAATAATTCACCCAGTCAAAAATTGTTTTCCATTGAATTGGTGTAAGACATTATGCAGTTTTGGGCTTTATTAATTTTTTTCCATTTGTCTATTGCAATTTTAAGGTTCACATTTTGCAACACTCTTTCAGGTCCATTCTGGTTTTCTCATTAACTTTTGTCTTACCCTTAATATCCATCACAATGTTGAAAATGTTATCGAAAAAAATCTTTTCAATGTGCATAAGATCGAGATTATGTCTAATCTGATTAGTCTTCCAGTATGTAAGATCTCATAATGTACTACACTTAGTCTAATTGTGTATGACACCAAAATCAGTAAGACGGGTTGCAGCTAACTCTGGTCTCTCGGTGATCTTCGATACTTAACTGACCATCTACAATATGTCGACGGGAAATGGAATTGATCTCTCAACCTTGTTTTTAAATAATGCGTGTGTTCCTTCTAAATAAGTGATCTTAATGAAGAAATCTTTGGTGGCTGTCAAACCAACTGTTTTTCCTACTATATTTTAGAGTAAATGCTTTAGGCATATCCATGCAGTAAGGAAAAACCAACTTTTCGGTTGTGTTTTAACTAACTAGCATCCTATAGTTCAACAAATCACTAATTATCCACATAAGAGCTGCTCCCATTGGAAAATTTTGTTTCATAACAATATCATAAGTCAGCACACTCGTCTCCCATAATATTTGAAGTAGACATCGTTTTTCCCCGTTGGGTTATGTGGACCTATTATGATCAACGTTAGAAATAAGAACGATAATGTCATGCAGATATTGGGGACAAATTGTACGGTTCAATGATCACCGACCAGTATGACTACGGGGTTGGACAGTGACTTTACGGAGTGAAGCCATCTGCACGTAACCCAAGTCTAACATTGAGTGCTTCAGTTGCAAAGTCTAGGTTAGTAAGATCAAAATATATTTAGGCCTCACAATGTGATGACTGACTCATCGAGTTAGTATCAATGGATGCAGTACTGTCCTAAGTCATTTGAGGGGTTGTTCGCATGGAAGTGAGCAAACTCTGAAGTCGGGGTATGAGTAGAAAATAAAAGAGATGCTTGCACTTTTGATGTTTACTCTTTTTCCCCCTTTTTTGATTTTATTTGTCCATAAAATCGGCAATTCATCTCGACTGTGTTAACCTTCTAATATATCATGCACTCATTAACACAACAATTGATCTTCTCACATTGTAACTCTAACTTTGAAACCAAATTTTTAGTTCTGTATAGGTTATCAGAAACTAAATTTCATGCAGAGTTCATCTCTTTCAATAATATTGCAATAAGATTGAATGCTTCTCTAGGCATATTAAAATAAGATTTAATGGTCAACATTCTCAGCGTCATTGATAACTCTGTATGTATTGTGTAACCATCCCATAAATGTTATTGTGCAACATTCAATAAGCTATAGAATTGTTGTGATTCATTGTTCGATGTTTCAGGTTTGTGTTGAACACTAAACAAATTGTGCTCTTTGAGCATCATGAACCATTTCTTCATATGTGTCAGGATTAAATTCCTTTTCATGAGGGGCATAACTAATCGAGGAACCACCTTGCTCGAACTGAACTTCAGATTCTTGCTCATCATGTACAGTCCAATAGAAAAAAATAAGTTTGAAGTTCTTGTGGTAAAGATCGCATTTAACTTCTTTGGGTAGCAGAAAATCTTGTTTTATACTTCGCATAAGGACACAAAAACTTGCCCTCAGAACGATAGATGTGCAGTTGTGATGCCCCATACACAAATTCATCAAAGCCATTCAAGAACTCATTTGTTAGTCCTTTTCGTCATGAATATAATCTGTTATATATCCAAGCTGTCAAATTACAAATATCTATTCTGCAGCATAGATGTAGCTCTACAGATCAGTGCAACTTATTACCTAAATAAAAATTAGTTAATACTTATCTATACAATGATGATCATACATAGTGGTTCATGGGAGCTAATTTTAGTTGAAGAAAATGGACCCTAGGAGCCTCTTTTAAGTTGCTCGCTTCATCCATACATAAGACACTTCTTTGAAGTAGTTTATTTTTTAAATAATATACCCGATACATTCCTCCACTTCAACCAACCAGCGTGAATTCTAATAACAACATTCCCATCTATATCAACATCAATGTGAACAAGACCAGATGCACTCCTCCAATTCAACCAACCAATTTGAATTCTACTAATATTCTCCCCATATATATCACCATCACTTTTGAATAATAGACCCGATTGATGCATGGATTCCTCCGCTTCAACCAACCAACTCTAATTCTACAAATGACAATATCTCTATATTACCATAACATTAAAAATATACCTGATGCATTCTGCCACTTCAACCAATCAACATGAAGTCAGCTAATATATGAATTTCAGACATATCACTCAATTCTGATGTATGTACACACATAACACAAAAACTTCAATTTTTATGTACATACCACTCAACTCTTATATGTATACATACCTAACACAAAAACTCCAATTTATACATATACATACCACATTATCTATGCATTTAATTTATACATATCACTTAATTCTTATGTATATATAAACCTAACACCCAAACTTCAATATTTACCTACATAGCATTGAACTCTTATGTATATAGTACATAACACCAAAACTTTAATTTATACATACATACCACATTTCCTATGCATATAACTTCATACATATAACTCAATTCTTATGCATGTACGAACATAACACTTAAACTACAATATTTAAACGCATACCACTGAACTTTTATGTATATACACACCTAACGCCAAAACTTCAATTTATACATGTATACCATACAACCTATGCATATTATAACTCACATATCACTAAATTATTATGTATGTACAAACCTAACGCCTAAACATCAATATTTACATGCGTATCACAAATACATGATAGCAGTGGTGCTAATAGACCCACCTTCTTCGAAACATTCTGATTAGAGGGAGTTCGTTCATCTCTGTAAGCTTGAACCGCTCGTTGGACGTCGAGTTAGCTCAAATGGTGACTATATCGCAAAGCTTCATTGGGAATGAGATGGTTTTGAGCGAAATTGAGAGGGAGAGGGAGAGTGGAGAGGGGAAGCTTGAGAGGGGCTTCCGGCAGAAGCGGTGAAGAAAGAGGCGAGTGCGGGATGGGAGGGAAGGCGAATAAAATATAGACGCGCAGGTTGAATAAATTATGTTATTTGCGTCGGATTTCCGTCTAATCTGCGTTGGAATTAGTTCGACTCTAATAAGTAAATTTTTGCATCCATTTATTATACGCAAATTAGACTTAAAAAATGTCGCAATGCCACGACTTCTTGCACCATTTGTAGAATACTTTTTCTAACCGTTTTTTTTACTCAAATCAGATGCAAAATCCACAAAAAAAACTAAAATTTATTTTTACCCGCTTAAAAGCCACAAATTCGACTCCAATTTTTTTTTGCGCCAAAAAAATCCGACACAAATTTCATATGCTAATTACAACTTCTCCTACAGTGCAGGAACACCCCCTTTTTGCCCCCACGAAGCAAATCTCTCTCTTTCGCTCTACTCTCTCCCATTTTATCTCCATTGATTTCTAAGCTCTCTCTCTTGGACACTCAATTTTAACACGGCATATTTACATGTATCATACTATTATTACTTTATAAATGTGAAATATATATTTCATGCATAAATTTTTAACACTAATACACTAATGTGCTATTTATGTAAATAAAAAACTCTTGGGGTGAGATATGCAAATACATAAGACTTATATGTAAATAACCTATCAGCCAGCCTTTTTTTTGTCCCTACGCGACAGCATGCATTATGAAAGGAGGGATCGAAAGGCTAAATGACAGGCAAAATAAACCGCCGATTGGGCCCACCAACGGGAGCCGTCACAGCGAAGTCCGGAAAATATTCCTATATATCCAACATCTTTTAGACATTTACATACTTATGTATTTACATATATACCGCATGAATTTTATTTTTTATATTTATACCACCCAAATATTTCTATCGCATTAAAATATAATTATTAATTTAATAAAATGAAATATATATTTAATATATTTTTATTATATAAATAAGATGACATATATATATATAATTTGAAGCTTAGAAGCTAGATATAGTGCATGAAATTAGTTTATTGATTTTCAATTTTTAGAAATTACTAAAAAATAACAAAAAATAATTGCATTTTTTTTGAAGTAAAATTATTAATGATTAATATGCTTAATTTAATAATTAGAATTCACTTCAAATTTAAATCTCTTAATAAAAAAAATTTCTCTCTATCAATTTACAAATATTTTAAAGGAACAATAACATATAGACCTAAAATTTTTTTTATTTACAAATTAACCGCTTTGTGGCTCATTTATTTTTTAAATTCTCACTAAAATATCAAAATTTCATATTTTTTATTTATCAAATTCACAATAATTTGATCGTGACATGCATAAATATATCAATTGCATGGTTCAAAACAATCACGGGTAATTAATTTATAAATATTAATATTTTAGATGATCTTGATGTAATTATCTCTATTTTAAAATATTTTTCATCCAATTTTTAAAAATAAATATTTTTTTTACAAGAAGAATATGAGTATTTTAATCCATTTATATTATTTCTATTATTATTTTATTAAAAATTAAATAAAAAATACAAATGTACACAAGCCTTTTATATGCTAATTTGCCCTTAAAATTTTAGCTAATTATAGCACATAATAATTGCTTAGTTCCTACCCCCACTACACCCACTTCGCCTCTCTCTCTCTCTCTCTCTCTCTCCTCCCTTGCAGTAGTACAGTGGGGTTCCATGGAACTTTCCTGCATTGATGCTGCAAAAAACAGTTGAGGAAAGGTACCGATGGCAGGTGATCCTCTGCTTTCTTCCCTGCTCTGTTGTCTTATTTCTCTGCAAAAACCAACAATAAGGAACATCTCAAATTGTTGATGTTTGTTCTCCGCGTAATAAGAGATGTCGTCGTCTTCCTTACCTTGTCTTTCGAGCTGTTTTTGCATGCAGTTGTTCTCTTATCTTCTGGAGTTTTTGTGAGCTTTATTTGGAACGATGAGAACGAATTTTAATGATTTCTTAATCTGTAACTCTTCTTGTGCTGCGATTCTTCTTTGGCTTCATAGAAGATTTCATGTTTTTTTGTTCTGCTTCTGAGAAAAGGGAAATTATCATGTGATTTACAGGTGGTGGCACGTGATTTAGGTTCATTTAAGTGGAAGAGTGGAGACAAGTTCCGTGACTCTGCAGATTTTCTAAGTTTAGAAGATGAGTGAATGCATGCAGTATGATTGAAACTGTTGAGGGGGAGTGGAGAAAAGTTCCGTGACTTCACGGATTTCCAAGTTTAGAAAGCGAGTGAATGCATGCAGTTTAATGGAAATTGTTGGAGAAGAGAACTTTTTAGAATCGATGAGCGGTTTGGGAAATTGATAGAGAGAATTTCTCTGTGAATTTATTGAAGGGGTTTGAGGTAAAAAGGAAAGAAGGTTTGAAATGGAATCTACGCCTCAGAAGAGCTTGGAGAGGATTATTTCTCAGAGAGCTATGCAGATGAGCGCCTCATTCCATTGCAAAATCTGGGTTCTGGGATTCTTTTGTGGTGTTTGCATTACTTATCTGTTTCTTGTTGCTTTCACTCCCTACAAGGCTGCGGAATTTGGATTTGAATTTACGAATTATATTGGTTCTGGTTCTGCAAATTCACCCTCCGTGAATCTAGGTAAGTCTTCTGCTCGCTGATTGATGAGTTTTTTTTATTTTTTTTGTCTATTACTCCAAATTATCTAAGTGCAAATATGATTGTAATTGTTTTTCCAAAAAAAGTGTTTCTAATCAACATATGGAGTAGAATGATATTATAGATGTATATGTATGTTTATAAACATATTTAATTTTGAATAACTTATATCAAACTATGATGTTTCTGGTTGAAATTCAAAATTAGCAAAGAACGGCTTGCTTGACTCTGTCTACACAATACTTGATGAGTTTTGTTCTTCTAATTATTTCCATTCCTATAATTTTGTACCTAACATTAATATACTCATGGTTGTGAACTTGTGCAAGTCCAGAAATATTGACTTTTTGTAAGGACTCCCTACCTATTGTACTTTATTATGTTTTAGTTGAGAAAACTGCAGTTTGTTTTAGAGCTTGCTTCGTCATCATGAAATATTGTCATGATGATCTATGTACTTATCCAATCATGCAATCTAAGTAATGTAATCTAAGTAACCAAACAAGATTCAACTTTTGATTTCTGCAGAAGTTGATAGAAATGATCAAGGCAATTTTTCAAGTAATGTTTTTGGAAATTCAGCGAATTTTGAAGGCACCGAGCAATCGAGTTATGTGAAGAAAGGAGCTTTGCTATACTCTGCTTGGACTGCCAAGCTTGATGAGTCTAAAGATTCTTATGGAGAGTTATTGAAAAAAGGGCTAAATATAACAAGTGTGCCCAAACCTCCTTATGCGGAAAACTGCAAAATGAAGGTAGAAATCAATAAATTCTTTGATATTCGTGGAGAAAATGGAAGCTTGCCTCAATGGTCACTTTGGAAGGGGAAATTAGGCCTAGAGTTGGCCAAACTTGCTTTCCCTTCTGAGAAACAGAAGCTCCAGTTTGGGCGCAAGTGGGCATTCCAAAATGCCAATCCTCCTTGGGTATGTCAATTATTTCATGAACTTCTGTTGTTACCCTGCTGCCTACTTATTATTTAGGTTGATTATTTGGTATAACATTAATTTTTAATTTGAAAGAGATTACGTAAAACTATTACTTATCTTACATTTATTTTTTGGTGTAGTATAAAGAGATATGAGAGATGTTGCGCTCTCCAAATAGTTATATTGTGTGCAAGAAGCCAAGAACATTCATGACAGTAGATGGAGAGTTTTCTCATCCTAGAGTTTCACAAAAATCCTCGACACAATTAAACAGCTATAACATTCAGGAAAAATAAGTCTTTTTATTTTGAAAAATTTGGCAAGAGAAAAAGCACAAGGTCTAGCTTACTTAAAAGAGTTAAATTATTTATTTAGAAAACAACAATGGTTTGTCCCTCTCTCTACAAGATGTGGTAAGATTACAACGTTGGAACTGTAGTGTTTATCTCTTGCAATGGTAATGAAGAGTGTTGGGAGGAGATGGTATTGGTAGGTAGATAGTGAATGGTGATGAATGTAGGCTTCAAGTCTATTTTATTTGGTGTTTTGAATGGAGAAGCAGTGGAGGCAATATGACTTAGTTGACAGTACTAACCGTCAAGACACATTTACTCTACATTTTAGATCATGATCATAAATCATAGAGTATTTCAGTAGTATGTGGCCGGAATAGTTTTGCTTTCGTTTTGGTCAATCAATAATTCGGGAAGGGTATTATTCCATAGGGCAGCCAAACATTTTAGTTCTTCTTGTTACACATGGAAATAGAGTAATAATAAAATAAAATTTCTCTTAAATTTATTATTCCTAAAATACCTTTAAAGTTAGCGATTGGTGTTAAATTAAATCATGAAATTCATCATAGGAATTAATTTATATCAATTTTTAATAGTCTGGGACTAAAGTGGAGCTTTTTAAAACACTGAGACTAAATTAGTCTGTATTTTATAGTTGGAGGGTTATTTTGTACTTCTGCTTGATTTATTTTATTTGAATTGTACTGTATGTATTGGCTGTGCTTGGATGCTACAAATTTGAATGAAAGGAATGTAAAAAAGTGTTGAACAACTCCAATCAATATCTGCAGATTCACAATTAACGTACAAACTACTTGGATTTGATTTCATTTCAAAGTCTTTCTTTCAATCCAATTAAAACCACTTTTGGATAGGCAATTAAATTGTGCAACTTGTTTATTTTCCAAGTGCTCTGAACGAAGATTAACTGTGGTTGCTATTTTTGGTTGCTTTCATCTTTTGTTAATGTTTCTACAATCATTTTTCTTATAACATAACTTCTCTGCTATCCCGATAATGTTCTAATTTATTTTATTTTAGGTTTTAGGATCAGATGAGGATAATTTTCCGCTCACCCGTGAAGTCCAACGGTATTTGTGGATTCATCAGCACCCACAAGACTGTGGTAACCCCAGTCTGCGATTTCTAGTTGCTGACTGGGAGAGGATTCCAGGATTTGGCATAGGAGCCCAACTAGCAGGGATGGCAGGGCTTCTTGCAATCGCCGTCAATGAAAATAGGATTCTTGTTACTGGCTACTATAATAGAGCAGACCATGCTGGCTGTCAAGGTGACATATTTTGTGATGAGTAGTTAGCATTAATGGATACTTCCACCATACTCTTCATCTATTTTGGGACTGTTTAACTTGAATTTTGATCATGATTTCAATTTGATTTTGAGAAAGTTCTAAATGATTAACACCATTCATGTGTTAGGTTCATCTCGTGCTCATTGGTCTTGCTATTTTTTCCCTGAAACCTCCCAAGAATGTCGGGATCGTGCCAACGACCTCATGAAGATTAAGGAAGCTTGGGACGATCATACTATTACAGTGAAGGATAACTACACATCAAAGGAGATATGGCATGGACGGATTCCCAGGTATTTGTTTGTCACCCCTCATATTGTTTGTGAAATTGTAAACCTTGAATTTAGATAAAATACCTTGGAATGATAATTGACATTCAGGGTGTGGGGTGAACCATGGAGTTATTTGCAACCCACAACAGATATAAATGGAAGCTTGCTTCGTTATCACCGAAAAATGGATAGGCGGTGGTGGCGGGCACAGGTATTATTTTATCTGAATCTTATTTGATACCCAGAATTCTTATGCTTGGATTGAACTTTAGAAATGTTTAGGTGAAGGGATTTAGGAGGAAACTGTCAATCAGATGCTTCTGAGATGTTGAGAAAAGCGTGCATCTTTCATTATTACTTTTTAATTGTTAATTAAAAAATGTGTTTATATGTTTCACTTTTTCTTATACTATTTTATGTGTTTTCGCCCTTTTTTTTATATTATGTTACTTTGATGTGTTGGGGTTTTTTCAATATCCATTGGAATTCTCAAATTAATTTCAATACCCATTGAAATTCCTAAATTAATTTCAATACCCATTGAAATTCCCAAATTAATTAAAATTCTGTTTTAATTTTAATAAACATTGGAATTTGTTGGTGTTTTTAAGAGATAAATTTCAGAATGTGGTCCATATAGTGTCTAAGTTCAACACAAGAATTTAATAACATTTCATAATGTGCTCACATCTATTGAACTCTGTGATGGGCAGAACATTATAAAATAGATGTGATGCTTGTTGTTTTGATCCCTAAGCTTGCTCCTCTTCATTTGTTTGCACCATCGGGTTGTGAGTAAGAAAACTTAGAAGATTTATAGCAAAAAATTTATCGTGTAAGTTGTGAGTGTTGACTCTATTCGTATAAGTTATGGCTGAAGGTATATATGATCTTATCTCGCTTCCGCTTATCGATTCAAATATGTTTGTAGATCGAATATTGGAATTTAGACATTTCATTTGGTATCAGAGCATTGATTAACATCTGCCTTGCTTACTCTGTTTCACTCTATTTATGCGTAAATCTTGGTTGAGATATTAAGGTTAATGTCCGTTCTTATTGCCCATTTTTGTGAAAACATTTTGATTTTGAGGCATTAGATTTTTGACGTTGTTAATCCAAAATAAAACCGAAAATCATTTTGAAATTAAGTTTCTAAGCTTTCTGTGATTTGAACCATTTATTTTGGCTGAGAAACCGTCGGGTTTCCCATTCGGAGCCGTGAGTCTAAACCAGGTCGAGATGACCCGGCTGAAGGATGAAGACGAGCCAAACGACTTGTCATCTGGACGCTGGTGAAAACGACTCGTCATGCAAAACGACATGTCGTTTTGAGTCAATATATATATTATGCACTGTTATTCATTTTATTTGCATTATTTATGATTGTATGCAAATGTTTAGCTCTTAATAAAGAATTAATTAATGTTAGTTGATTAATATAATTTAATTAATTAGGGAATAACCACAACATCTTTAATTAATTAAAATTATATATTAAATTCAAGAATCACATTAAAACATTTCTTTTAATTAATCATAGGAGATATAATAAAATCTATCAACATGAATTTTGTTATATTTGTATGATTAATTAGGATGAAATATCAACTTATATTTCTTAATCTATCCACAAGAATTAATAAAATGAACATAATTTGATAGTTTTATCATAAAGTTGATAGATGAATCTAATTTAGGATTTTTGCTCACAAGCAAGTTCTATGTCACTAGATTCATCGATTTGAGCATGACTTACATTGGTAAAACATGATATTTTATTTTTGGGTCTAAAAAAAAAAGATAATAAATAAATAAATAAAAGTAATGAGCATATATATTTGAAAAATTTTGCAGTTATTCAACCTGCAAACATTTCTGATTTTAAGTGTGACATTCCCGAATTAAAGAGTGATAACTATAAGGTCTGGAAAGAGAGAGTTCTTCTCCATTTAGGATGGATGGATATGGATTATGCTATAAGAAAAGATGAACCACCTGCCATTACTGAAGCCATCATTCAGGATGTTGTTGATCTTTATGAAAAATGGGAGCGATCCAATCGCCTCTCTGTGATGTTCATAAAGACCAAGATATCTGTTGGTATCTGTGGTTTTGTCGAGCAGCATAATAAGGTCAATGACCATCTGAAAGCTATCGACGAGCAGTTTACAACATCTGACAAGACTCTGGCCAACACCTTAATTATGTAATTTTCATATATAAAGTTCATCAGAATTAAAGGCGTGTGTGATCATATCATGCACATGAGGGACATAGCGACTCAACTTGAAACTTTGGAAGTTAAAATATCGAAATCTTTTCTGGTTCATTTCATTCTGAACACTCTACCCCAACAATATGGACCCTTCAAAATCTCTTATAGCACACATAAAGACAAATGTTTTAATTCATCCTCAGCTAGAGATAAACCATGTGTATCCAAAAAGAAGGTAGATTGGCAATGGAAGATGGTGAAAAGGTGAATTTTACTACTCAAGGAAAGAGAACGTGAGATAAAGTAAAAATAAGGGAAATGACAAGATTCATCCTCAGCCAGATATAAAGAAATAGTCAAAGTGTTTCTTCTGTAAGAAGAAGGGGCCCATAAAGAAAGACTGCATCAAGTTTAAGAACTGGCTCGACAAGAAAGGTACTCAACTTTCATTCATCTGTTGTGAGTCTAATATGGTTAGTGTTAATCATAACACATGGTAGATTGATTCTGGTTCTACAATCCATGTCTCTAATACCTTGCAAGGTATACAAAACCTAAGAAAGTCAGTGAGAAGTGAACAATGCATCTATTCAGGAAGCAAGATGAGTTCACATGTAGAAGCCATTGGCACGTGCAATTTGGTTTTAAGCAGCGGTTTCATTTTACGTTTGGAAAAGACCTTTTATGTTCCAAGTTTCTCTAGGAATTTGATTTCTATTTCAAGACTTGTACCTTTGGGTTTTTCCTTCAATTTTTTGGATTCTGGTTTTAGTTTATCTTATGAATCTAAGGTTATTGGTTATGGTATTGTGTTTGATGGTATTTACTCTATTGAATTGCAAAATGATACTGCTTAAAATTCTATGCATATTACTACTGGGTTAAAACGATGTGTTGTGAATGAGGAATCATCTATGTTGTGGCACCGAAGATTATGACACATCTCCATTAAGAGAATTAAAAGATTGGTAAATGAAGAGGTACTTAGTACTTTGGATTTTGCTGACTTTGAGACCTGTATAGATTGCATAAAGGGTAAGCAAACTAATAAGTCTAAAAATGGTGCCAAGAGGAGCACAAACCTATTGGAGATTATACATACATATATTTGTTGTCCAGACATGGATATAGTTAGTCCAAGATACTTTGTCACCTTTATAGATGATTATTCACGGTATATGTATCTCTACTTACTTCGTTCAAGGATGAAGCTTTGGATGCCTTTAAAATCTTTAAGGCTGAAGTGGAGAATCAATGTGGAAAACAAATTAAAATCGTGAGGTTAGATAGAGGTGGGGAGTACTATGGAAGATACACAGAGAGTGGAGAAACACCTGGTCCATTTGCGAAGTTTCTTCAAGAGCATCAGAATGGTGTGGCAGAAAGAAGAAACCAAACTTTAATGGACATGGTGAGAAGTATGCGGAGTAACACGTAACTCCCTCAATTCTTGTGGACTGAAGTTCTAAAGACGGCTGTGTATATATAAAACAAAGTTCCAACCATGGCTGTTCCAAAGACGCCTTTTGAGTTATTCAAATGTTGGAAACCAAGTTTGCGACATATACGCGTCTGGGGATGCCCGTCTGAAGTAAGAATTTACAACCCACAAAAAAAGAAGTTAGACCCAAGGACTATTAGTGGGTATTTTATTAGATATGTTGAAAGGTTTAAAGGGTATAGATTCTATTGTCCGTCTCATAGCACTAGGATTGTGGAATCATGAAATGCAAAATTTCTTGAGTATGACTTGATCAATGAGAGTGATCAATTGCAGGATATTTTTTCGGAAAAGGATGACTGTGAAGCTTAACCCTCTAGGTCAAGTGACAAATAGATTGTTATTCACACACCTCAAGGACAAACATGTGTTAGACAACCAATTGTTGCAGTTCCACAAGCTATTAATAATGATCAAGTAGATCAAGTTGCAAATAAGGAACAACAAGATATTGTTTTACAACCAGTTGAACAACATGCTCTTGAGGAGAATGTTGAAACAATGTTAAGATCTACTAGAGAAAGAAAATCAGCTATACCTAGTGATTATGTTGTGTATCTTCAAGAATCGGGCTACAACATTGGAGTCGAAAATGATCCTGAAATGTTTTCACAAGCCATGAGTTCTAAGGAATTGGACTTGTGGCATAATGCCATGAGAGATGAGATGGATTCTATGGCATTNTGTAAATGGGTTTTCAAAACAAAGAAAGACTCACAAGGTAACATTGAGAGACATAAGACAAGACTCGTTGCCAAAGGGTTCACTCAGAGGGAGGGAATTGACTATACGGAAACATTTTCTCCTGTATCTAAAAAAGATTCTCTCCGAGTAATTATGACATTGGTAGCTCATTTTGACTTTGAGTTACATCACATGGATGTGNCAAATCGAGTCTGGGATCTCGTTGAGTTGCCTAATGGTGTAAAAACCATTGGATGTAAATGGGTTTTCAAAATTAAGAAAGACTCACAAGGTAACATTGAGAGACATAAGACAAGACTCGTTGCCAAAGGGTTCACTCAGAGGGAGGGAATTGACTATACGGAAACATTTTCTCCTGTATCTAAAAAAGATTCTCTCCGAGTAATTATGGCGTTGGTAGCTCATTTTGATTTTGAGTTACATCAAATGGATGTGAAAACGGCATTCCTTAATGGTGATCTAGAGGAAGAGGTTTACATGAAACAACCAGAAGGATTCTCCTCTAGTGATGGTGAGCACTTAGTTTGCAAGCTAAATAAATCCATATACGGTTTGAAACAAGCCTCCCGTCAGTGGTATTTGAAATTTCATGAAGTTATTACTTCATTTGGTTTTGAAGAGAACGTCATGGATCAATGTTTATACCAGAAGGTTAGCGGGAGTAAAATTTGTTTTCTTGTACTGTATGTGGATGATATTTTACTTGCAACCAATGATAGATGTTTACTTTATGAGGTGAAACAATTCCTCTACAAGAACTTTGATATGAAGGATATGGACGAGGCATTTTATGTCATTGACATTAAGATCCATAGGGATAAATCTCGATGTATTTTTGGTTTATCTCAAGAGACATATATCAATAAAGTTCTAGAGAGATTTCACATGAAGAATTGGTCACCGAGTATAACACCTATTGTGAAAGGTGATAAATTTGATTTGAGTCGATGCCCGAAAAATAATTTCGAACAGGAACACGTGAAGAACATTCCATATGCTTCAGCTATTGGAAGTCTTATGTATGCTTAGGTTTGTACCAGACCTGCCATATCATTTGCTATTGGAGTGTTGGGAAGATATCAGAGTAATCCAGGTATAGACCACTGGAAAGCTGCAAAGAAAGTAATGAGATATCTTCAAGGTACAAAGGACTACATGCTCATGTACAAACAAACTGATAATTTGGAGGTGATTAGCTACTCCGATTCAGACTACGCTGGCTGCATTGACTCAATAAAATCAATATCTGATTATATTTTCATGCTAGTTGGTGGAGTATCTTGAAGAAGTGCTAAGCAGACCTTAACTAATATTATAAGAATTTTGTATATAAATCATTGGCATGACTTTTCAAGATGTCATAAAAAACAAAATCTATAATAACCAACAATAGATAATGAAAATCTCTCGTTCATTCCCTTAGAAGCCAAACCACTGCCCAGATATCATGCCTATGCCCATGCTTTCTCAATTTCCTCCACCAAATCTTCCACCAATAAAAAATGTGGGAGGGACTTTATTTATTCCAGAAGCCCTAAAAACTCTTAGGTGTGGATTCCACACAATTGAATTTTATGGTAAATTGGCTATATTAATTGCACGAGTTACAATCAAACTCGGCGTGGCCTGCACACATGAGAATTTTTTTGTATTTTGGTTTTATTGCTCCCCGCCAGCCTTGGCCCAGATCCCGCCCATGTTCCTGTCACTCCTCGGTTCCCACGCTGCTGTCTGACGAACCTCAGATGTCGGCACTCCAAACGATCTACCAAAAAATATTACATCAGGACTCTACATGAGCTACGTGCGGGTATTCTCTTCATATTATTCAGGTGTTATTGTTTATTATTCGAGTATTATCGATATATTATTTTATTATTATAACACTGAAAATATTCTCATAATACAATAACACCTAAATAACATATAATAACACTTGAATAATACATAATAACATCTAAATAATACGAGATGAATATTCTCTTGTGTTACCGGACCAATCAACAAAAGTCATTTCATTGCACTGCAAAAGTTCTCATAGTCCGAATGTAATTTTTTTCCGTACGAACCGCCCCTCTTAGTCCCTCTCTCTTCTTCGAGAGATTATTGCGTGCGGACACCGCATGCAGNGTTTTTTTAAAAAAAAATTAAAAATTTTAGGTGGGGCCCACCTAAATACATCAGGACCGTAAATCAGGTGATTTACGCAAGCTGCGTGCGGACGCCGATCCGTATGGAATAATTTTTCCTCTTCTTCACTCATCCCAGACGCACGTTCTCCGCTGCCTGCTCCTCCCATGGCAAGTCCACTTAGTCCCGTCTACTTCTCCGGCCAGCTATAGCAAAAGAAGCATCTCGCCGGTGATCCCACCTCTCTGACGCGGTTCGAGCACGCCTCCACTCAACCCGACCAGCCTGCTCCTCCCAGGCTACAGTTTCACACTCCACGTCCTGCCGACGTCAACCCAAACCGAAATTTTTACTCTGCACAAACTCACACGCCTCAGCTCAGTAACCGAAATTGCTCTCCTTTCTTCATTTTTCACAGCCTCCAACCCACGAGCAGAACGCCACCTTTCTCGGTCTCTCTCCGAACCTAGAAGCCCCAACGTCCACACCTCTCCGAACCTAGAAGCTCCAACCTCTACACCTCTCCAAACTGCAGCATATCAAGCCCTATTAACCAGCACCTTCACCTACCCGAGAGCCATAACACTCGTAACTCCTTCATAATCTGACTCCTCCGACTTCACTGCCTTGTCAGCAATTCCAACTTGCAGGCCACACTCAGGTAAAGTTTGTTATCATTTTGGCAGGAGAAGTAAATATGAGATTTAAAGTCCCGTTGGATTCAAAACTTTTATGTCGCCTTTGAAGAAAAGCAGGATTTCAGATTTGACAAAATTTAAAGTTGTCATTTTGGTTGTTTTTCTGAGGGAGGAGCAAAATTAAAGATTAAGGGAGATTTAAAGTTTAATGAGATTTGAAGTTGAATCCATAGAATCCATCTCAAGTTTTGTTTGGTTTTATTTACACACACTTTCTCCATTTTAGATTTAAGGCAAAAATCAGAGAAATGAATGAAAGTTGTGGTTTTGGTTATGTTTTGCTATGACATAAATGAAGATTTAAAAATCTGTTGGAGTTCCAAGTTGTCGGTTTTATTGTTTGATGAGACGACAACAACAACAACAACAAAGCCTTAATCCCACTACGTGGGGTCGGCTGCACGAATCCTTTTTCTCCATTGCGTCTTATTTAGTGTCATATTTTCATTTAGTTCTGGTAAATTAAGATCATTTTTAATACAATAAGCCCAAGTCTTCCTAGGTCTACCTTTGCCTTTCTTAACACAAATCGAATATAAAACATCTACTCTCCTAATCAGATCATCAAATGGTCGACGTTTAATGTGACCAAACCATCTAAGACGACTTTCTCTAATTTTGTTCGTCACAGGAGCTACACCAACACTATCACGAATATATTCATTTTACTTTTTGTCTCTAAGTGTAAGACAGGAGCTACACCAACCCTATCACGAATATATTCATTCCGCATTTTGTCTCTACGTGTAAATCACTCATCCACCTAATCATTCTCATCTCGACAACACTTAACTTATTATTATGCTTCTCTTTTGATCCACCTAATCATTCTCATCTCGGCAACACTTAACTTATTATTATGCTTCTCTTTTAAAGGTTAATCATTCTCATCTCGACAACACTTAACTTATTATTATGCTTCTCTTTTAAAGGCCAACATGATCATTCTCATCTCGGCAACACTTAACTTATTATTATGTTTCTCTTTTAAAGGCCAACATTCGTCATTCTCATCTTGGCAACACTTAACTTATTATTATGCTTCTCTTTTAAAGATCAACATTCAACGCCATAGAGCATTGCAGGTCTCACCACCGTCTTATAAAATTTTCCTTTCAGTATATCAGCGCCATAGAGCATTGCAGGTCTCACCACCTTCTTATAAAATTTTCCTTTCAATCTAAGTAACCTTTTTTATCACACAAAAGGCCCGAAGCATTCCTCCACTTCAACCAACCAACTTGAATTCTAGTATTAGCATCTCCATCTATATCACCATCGCTTTGAACAACGGACCCAATATATCTAAATCATTCACACTTTTAATAATTTGATCACCCAAAGTCACACTTTTGTCACTAGAGCTATTACTACTAAAATTACATTGAATGTATTCAATAATATTTGAAGTCACACTTCTGTCACTAGAGCTATTACTACTAAAATTACATTCCATGTATTCAGTTTTACTTCTACTTAAATGAAGGCATTTAGACCCCAATGTAGACCTCCATAATTTAGTTTTTTCCTGGGCTTTTTCTCTCGTTTTATCCATGAGAAGGATATCATCAGCAAAAAACATACACCAAGGTGTAGATATACATTTTTGAACATATTATGTACTCGTTTGAGTTGTTTCAACCTGATGAGAAACATTGTTGTGCGGTTAAACATGTGTTTGAAGACCCATGCGCGTAGAAGGCTTATGATATTTATATTGCAAAACATCACTCATGCGTCTTACAGACTGGTGGGTAGGGTCCAACACTCTGGGGTAGCCAAGCCGGATGACATTGAGAGGTTGTTTGAGTTCAGGCTGATGACAATGTCGATAATAAAATGCTAAAAATATAATCTCTTCTTGCTTTTAAACATGTACCTAAAGATTCATGCATGTCTTTTAGATGGGTGTGATCAAAGATTTACGATTTTGGTGTTGAAAAATATTGTCAATGCACGTCTTTTAGACTGGTGGGTTAGAAGATTTATGATCTTGATGTTAAAAAAAGATTACTCATGCGTGTCTTATAGACGAGTGGGTGGGATCCAACACTCTCGAGGTAACCCCAAAGAGGGCTCAACGCCAAAAGACTACCAAATTTTCGATTGACTGTAAAACTTAAAATAAGACATAAAATGGACATAATCAAAATTTAAATAATTTAAGTAAATTCTACATTAAGCTTAAAAAAAAATGCTATAAACTTAAATTAAAAGAGGCTAAAAAATATACTCAGATATAAATTTGAAATTTACATTAAGCTTTAACTAAATATTACTCATGCGTGTCTTATAGACGAGTGGGTGGGATCCAACACTCTCGAGGTAACCCCAAAGAGGGCTCAACGCCAAAAGACTACCAAATTTTCGATTGACTGTAAAACTTAAAATAAGACATAAAATGGACATAATCAAAATTTAAATAATTTAAGTAAATTCTACATTAAGCTTAAAAAAATGCTATAAACTTAAATTAAAAGAGGCTAAAAAATATACTCAGATATAAATTTGAAACGCCGCCCTCTAAAACATTAACAAAACCTTCTTGCACTTAGGAAAATCTATGAAAACTAAAAATTGAAATAAAAAGTTGAATGAAATGAATTAAAACCGACATTCTATTTATAGAATGAAAAAAATGTCGTGTGGGGTCCGNATTCTACATTAAGCTTAAAAAAATGCTATAAACTTAAATTAAAAGAGGCTAAAAAATATACTCAGATATAAAATTGAAACGCTGCCCTTTAAAACATTAACAAAATCTTATTGCACTTAGGAAAATCAATGAAAACTAAAAATTGAATTAAAAAATTGAATGAAATGAATTAAAATTGACATTCTATTTATACAATGAAAAAAATGTCGTGTGGGGTCCACTTGAGTTTCATTAGTCATATAAAGATAAATTTTGTCACCTATATATAAGCAAAATTCTAAAATGACATATGGCTAAAGCCTCTAGACTAGAATCTGATTTAAAAGTTATGAAAGTATATCCAATTCATGCCCTTTGCCACCAGATCTGCAATCCCCTTGCACTAGCGGACAAAAGGCGAAATTAAATACTTAAAGTAAAAATATTTGTACAAACTTTAACGATAACAAACCCGTGCAAAAAAAAAAAGAATAAAGTTTCTCCTGAAAATCAGTTTAAATAAGTTTGAAATTCCCGTGTTTGTCCTAACGTTATCATAAATGATTAAATTTGAACGGCTGAGAATGTTGCGCCGACTAAAGTTGTTTATGTTTAAATCATATCCACTTTACAATGCATACAAAACTATTTAAAAATTAAATCCAACCAAAAAATTAAATACCCACATGTGCTCCAATCAATTTTTAAAATGTTTATCATGTGTGAGAATGTTGTGCGAGCAACAAGTCATCTTGCATATAGGGTCAGGCCGTAAGTTGCATATTTGGCCACTCCGATTTTTCATATTTGGACCGATGTTAACATAACTGAGCCCCATTGAACCAACCTAATCCTCTTTCTTACAGGGACTGAAGTTTGTATGATTAGCACTCTCAGTGATATTTAAGATTCAATTATTTTCTGATAATGTGCATATTCATTGCACATCTTAATCTTTATAAAATTATATAATTCAAATATTTAAAATGAAACTTATCACTCAAAGCTGGAAGTAAAACTCATTCTCAACAATCGCTTGTTAGGGTAGACAAATATATAGTTGACTCGAGCTTATAAAATGCTAATGCTATATCAAACACACTACTAAATTTATACTCAAAATAGTTTTGTATGCATTGTAATCTTTCCGCATTGTTTGGCCAGTAGGCTCCACAAAGAAAATGGTTATGACCACAATCTGACCAAGTGGTTTGGCCAGTAGGCTCCACAAAAGAAATGTTTATGATAAAAGCCCTTTTATCGAGTGGTTTGACTAGTAGGCTCTATTAAGTCGTTTGGCCAGTAGACTCCATATGTTCTTCAATGATAATCTACCCTTTTGAGTATTAAACCAGAGGGTATATTTGATAGACCAGAAAACTCTGTAACCTAAGGTCGACATAAATTAGTCCCCTTAGACAAATATTCATTCTTGGTCTATGAGGTCCCATTGGCTGAAACAACTCATAACTACTGACAAGAATCTTTTTGTTAGGTTCGGTTGACTATCTCTACTGATTAAACATATTAGAAATCATGACACCCCGGGATTAGAACTATGAAATATCGATCGGATTCTTTGTTGTTTTATCCACTATCTGCTTTAAGCTCATGGTGATAATTCTTTATAATTTTAAATTTTAAATTTGCTTCTACTATATGCTAATTATTAATAATTAGCGCCTAATAATTAGTCTTAATCGAAATTACTCTCCTGTTATATGGAAGGGCATTTAACCACAGGGGTTTGCACTTATAGGAAACCTTAAACCCCAGTTCTTAAAGTCCTAGTAAAATGAGAGTGAAATCTCTGGGTAGCATTTTATCTATTATTTCATTTGTCTTCTGAAAATTTGGCTCAGAACTTAACATATAAACTCTAGAATGAATTCTGTTATTTTCAATTCACCTGATGACTAGCCTTAATCAAAAGTGCTATTCCATTATCTGGAGGGGTGACCTATGAGAAACCTTAAATCCCAAATCTTAAAATCCTCGCAAAATGAGGGTGAAATATTTGGGTAGCATCTTATCTACAATCTCATTTGTCTTCTAAAAGTTTATCTTGAAACTTAACATATAAACTCTCGACGGGAGTATGTTTGTTTGAATTTTTGGTGCCCACAGATTTTTGGCGACTTCGACAAGAATTATTTTTCTTTGCATCTTTGGCTAGTCATATTTATATTCACTATAATAGCAGCTTAAAAAATACTATAAAATAAATTAAAAATTATTTTATTGTAAATACTTAGGGCTTGAGTAAACTACGTCTGAAGAGCATTGAAACACAACCCTTAGATTTCAATCTAAGTGTATGCTATCAAAATGTCCTAACAAAAAGATACAACTCTGTATGGTGAATATTGGGGCATGAACATTAGATTTTAAGCTAAGCGGCTTTTGTCAAAAGATCCCAATAGAATGATATATTCGTTCTGATGACTATTGTGGCATGACCATTGTGTCTGCTACCAAAATATCCTAACATAAAAATAAATTGTCTGGCGAGCATCGGAATAAAAAAACCTAAATCTCAATTCAAAAGTCTATCACTGAAAGGTCCCAATAGAAAGATAAACACAATATGATGAGCAATTGGGCATGACCCGTAAGTTTTATTTTGGGATTCTACCCTTGGAAGGCCCCAACCGAGAGATAAGGTCTGCAAGGTGAACACCAGAGTGTAATATTGGAGTTTTAAGTCAATATTCACCACCGAAAGATCCCAATAGAGAAATCCCACTATATTTGGCTGCTATCCAACTCGATGATTTAGAGGTTCTCATCGTTGATTTAGAGATTCTCATCATTGAAGATAGGGTCACTGCTATACTTGTTTAAGCCTTTTCAACTTACACATCAAGGGAAATATGAGAAAAGGGTTCACTGCACTAAAGTATATATATGAGGGTCAACCAAAATATGACACCCATGTTTGAGCGATTTTGATTGACGAGTTAGCTCAATTACTAATTTAGTTCCACTATATATGCTATGGATAATCTGAGTAAAGGGTCAAAATTGTCCCTTGACTGTTTACATCGAGTCATTTTAGTCCCAGAGTTTATAAAAATACTAAATTAGAGAGTCCATACACTGTTTTAATAGAGGCAAAAATAGTCCTCATTAGGGACTAAATCAATTCATATTAAAAGAATGGGATTAAATTGACACTTCTAAACTCTGGGACTAAAATGACCCCCTGCGAAGAGTCAAGAGACCATTTGGACACTTTTCTCAATAATATTTAATTAAAATTTTTTTTTTTCATTTGCTTAGAAAGCAGGCAGGATCTGTCAGCTTATTCATTAGCCTTTCGATCATTTCATTATTGTTTTATGGATAGTTTTCCTTACAAAATTCTTTAACCGTTTGTAAAATCTCTAATCTCGTTTGATGCACTTTTAATATGAACTATTTTCTCTTTTTCAGGCACTACGGTATCTAATGAGATTTCAAAGCGAGTATACATGTAATCTACTTAATGTAGCCAGACACTCAGCTTTTGGCATGCAAGCTGCTGAAATGGTCCTCAGAACTATTCCTTCGGGTTGGCCAAAGGTTTCAAATTTGTCTATTCTTTGCTACTTTTGCCATTTGTTCTGCAATTCACAGTTTGTATGTCTTATTGTCAAATTGTCTTTCTATAATCTGACCATGAAATGCTTATTATGTATACAAATCTAATCGATCGGGTTATATTGCATTTCTTGCGTGTGTAGACAATAAAGCTCGTTAAATCCTGAGCTTTCCCGAAGAAAATCCAGCGAAATTTTGCACAATGGGGGAAAATCTCACAATTTATACTTATAAATGCTTCGTTGATTTTGTTCATTTCTATTTCTAAAAAGGCAAATATATCATCTTCATGTTGACCTCATTTTTATGAGGTCTTCCTTTTCATCTCCTTAGAGTCTAGGACTAGCCTTAGACTCTCTTAGAAGGTTAGTACCGGGACCCACACTATTTAGAAATTTGGACAATTTCTTGACTTCTTGTAGTTTCATATGGGTGGTCTCAAATTCTAAGCATTTAGTTCAGCCAATTAAATTCAAGATATTGAAACTCAAGTTGAGTTCCTACAGGGGTCGAAAAAGTCATAAGGAGACCCTTTGGCATGTGACGAGCGACTTGTTGCCGAGAGCGGTCTGCTTGACTTCGGTCCTCACAACACTGTGCCCTTTAAACGGCTCTGGTCGAACTAAGTTAACTCCAATTTGCGCGTGATGCGACAAATGAAGTCATTTAGTTTGATCGAAGTCATTTAACGAGCAAAGTGCTGACCGACTGTTTTGTGCATTTCCTTGCTCTCGGAGCTTTTGGGCCAGAGGTTTTTGAGCTTTCATATATGGATGTAAGTGTTTCTTTTTGGTTGCTTCTTCATTCGCCGTCTTTCATTCAGTCTATTTGAGGACTAAGTTTATTATTCTTTATTTGATTGATGCTTGGGAACTCTATGGTGTGTTGAAATTGATCCTAATCTTATGATATTTGGGATTTTTTATTCTTGTTGCATGATATTTGAAGCTTTTATTCTTTCTGTTGTATGATATTTGAAAATTTTGACTCTCATTACATAATATTTGGAGGTGTTTACTGTTGCATGATTTTTAGAAATTTCACGGTTTGCTGAAAGCTGGTTCTTGATATATGCGGCTTGGAATCTTTATAGTTTGATGAATGAGTTCTTATTGCTTAATATACATGGGTAGGGCGGCAGATATGTATTGGAGCTTGAATATTGGACAGGTGAACACATTTGAGGATTCACATAGAGGCCACTCAAATTACATTTACACATTTAGCATTTATATTCCAACTGTGACATGAATATCACTTAATTTTTATTTAGCACCTAAACTACAATGAAGATGTGCAGTTTTTTTTATTAATCGTGATGTATTTATATGAATCGAGCCTGAATTCTAAATAAAAGCTTGGTTTATGGTGTATACACACATATATGTTACCAAGGATTAGGGTATATGTATATTTTTGGTAGTCTTCTATATTTGTACGTTTATGCAACTCTTAAATTTAAAATCTGTGCATACAGATTTCTATAATCTTTAGATATGACACTTCAATCCAAATATTGCACTTGCACATTCTACAAAGCTTTATGATATTTGTGCAGCTAATATTTATGTGTGCGACACTGAAAGTTGGATGAATAACTTCAGTTTTTTTTTGGAATTCCTGGTTTATTTACATATATGGCATCGAAAACTTCAAGAATTATTTCAGAATTAGCGGGATTTACATGCTTGAACTTTTAGATTTACAAAAAAAAAAGAATAAATACAATTGGATCATCATACACTTACATGCCTAAATCCTCAGATTTTGTATGTATATGCTTAAATTTTCATTGGAGTACAATTGGATCTAGATGCTTAGATGGCTAAATTTATGCAGTTGTATGCTTACATACCCAATCATTTCTTATAAATTTGCATATTTAACACTAAAGTTTGTGTTCTGTACTAACTTTTGAGACGGTTTAGGCCATGAAATTGGTGGGATACTTTCCCATTTGTTNACCAGAGCCAGAGTCGGGAGCTGCACGAATTTTGAACCACGTAGGTCGTAGTTGGTCACTTAGACTCTAGTGGTGAGTTGTAATAACAGTTAGGAGCTTCACGAGCGCATGTGAGGTCCGTCGTTATCCCATCTTAGAGATGTGTTGTTGCACAGTTTTTGAGGTGACTTGTTACACCATCTTCGGGGTGCATTTTTGCACCGTCTTTGGGGTCGGCTCGGTGTTCGGGATGAAGCATCGCTTCACGTGTTGCTTTGTGACTCTGCAACGTCAATTGTTGCTTCACACGGTGTTTCATCGCAAGGAGTGAGTGGTGGCCAATGGTAATCGGCGGCAGTCGACGAGTGGTGGTCGACAGCTGTATGAGTAAGGGGCAACTTCAGCTCCGTCTTTAAGCTTCAGTTTTCTTCAGGCTTCAAGCTCTCTCCCCCCTCTCAAGTGGGGGGTAGAGCTCTATTTATAGAGTTCTGGTTGCAATTAATACATCCAAACATAAGACAGTATATTTGCTTGTCCATTGTTTAAACTATTGGAATCACAGTGAAGTTGCTAGCTGCTTTATGGTTCAAATAAAAAATGAGATGTGAGTTTTCTGTTGAGACATTGAAAACCGATATCTTGTTGACCTACATTGTCGTTTTCTCTTCAGTTTAAATAAATATATATATATATGGTTCATGTAAGGAGATCTAGACATTGTTTGTGCTGGCTCACTTTGCTTGCACTAGCTTTTGGTGCTCTTGATTCATTATCTATTTGTTTTACTGATTAATCTTCTGTTGATTATAGTGTTGAATGCTAGTTTATTGGCGGAAACCCTCACTTGTCTTCTTCTCGTTTAATAAAAAAAAAGGAGGGAACAAACAAGGAAGCTTATATAGGGTTGTGCGTGAAAGACAAGAAAAATGTGAAAACGTTATTTTTAGAATTATTGTTTTTCTTATGGAAAGAAAAAAAAAGAGAAGAAGGCATGATTATTTTGGTTTGGAAAAAGCATTAGAGGTATGCTGACGCTACTCATAAATCTATATTATATATGATACTGGGCTTCCTTCCTTTAATTAACCATCTGCTTTTGATAGGCGTCAGTTATGTTGGGATTTAGAGCTTGCTTCAATGAAGATTAATGAAATGTGATACATGCATTTATTCGGTTAAGGGTGTTTGAAAGATTTACATACAAACTAGACAATTTTTTTTTTTTTTTTATGTATATGTATATACATAACCTGTTTTGATGATTTCTTTTGTTAACATAAAATTTAGGTGTTAAATACGACTTTTTATAAAGAATTGGATAATAAGAATGTAAAGGCATGTATAAATCCTTGGTAACCTTTTCTTTGTGATAGAAATCCGAAATTTATGTGGGTCGGCTGTATGCNATTTTTTTTTTTTTTTATGTATATGTATATGCATAACCTGTTTTGATGATTTCTTTTGTTAACATAAAATTTAGGTGTTAAATACGACTTTTTTATAAAGAATTGGATAATAAGAATGTAAAGGCATGTTGAAAGCCTTGGTAACCTTTTCTTTGTGATAGAAATCCTAAATTTATGTGGGTCAGCTGTATGCAAATCTGAAATTTATGTAAATTGGCTTTATGCAAACCTGAAATTTATGCAAATTTGAAATTCATATGGGCAGGTTCTATGAAAAAAAAAATTCCGGAATTCATATGCATCGATTTTAGATAAATCTGAAGTTGTTACGTAAATTGTTTTTTATCCCTTGAAAATTTGTCATCTATTTATACATATATCATACACTTCACATGTACTTACAAATCTAACACCTGCAGTTTGAATTCTATACTAAACCTTGAGGTAGCTCATATTAAGAAGCTTGTCGGGATATTTTCACATATTGCTATACATCCTCACATAAGATACTCATATTCTACTGGTCCACTGTTTTCTCAGTGGAGTTTTTTTTAGGCCTTATGGTTCAAATAAAATTTCTTACTTTCCCATTAGGAGTACATTGGCAAGACAATATTTATGGCACTTAAGGTTTATGTATTATATCAAACTTTAAGGTTGATTTGTGCCATGGAATTATTGGTATGCCATTCTCATTGTTAGTAGAGGTAATTATTTAATGATTGAAATATTTATATGGATATCAGGCTGGCACATAAGTGGGAGGTGACGGGGATACAGGCGATGATGTAAAACGCTTCTGGTGCTAAAAAGACAGGAAAATAGAATAGTACCGCTCCTGGTCCAATGACTTTGTGAGGGTGCAGGATCAATACTACTTTTCACCAACATTTTGCGAGAAGCTACCAGTGTTTTTTTAGGTTGCTGGTAACTCTAGCCCGACGGCGTGGTTAATTCATGGACCATCTGATTTCCAAATATATATATATATATATATTATAACAAAAATCTTTGCTCGTGACACTTATATTTTTGGCTGCTAAGTGAAAGCTTAACTTTACTTATATGTTTGACAAATTAAGAATTTTGGATGTTACCTTCTACGAGCTCACTTGTTAATCACTTTGATCAGGCTAGGAGTTGCTCTCCTTTGATCTTCTTGTGAGTGGCTTATATCTGAAGTTCGAGTTCATGCACACATATTGCTTATAGTTGCCTACGAATGTTTCTCGAGAATTAACAAGGCCAGTGGTCCTGAGTCTGAGCTCACACCTAACTTAAATTCTTATACTCAGCTCCGATCTTTCATATATGCACTGACTTTCTTATGTACACATATGCTCATGTCTTTTGTGCTTTTTCTTCCATAATATTTGCATGTTATACCTGTGATTTTAACTATTTAGCAGCAGTGCTAGAGACGGTAAGTACGTGCTACTACTTTTTCTTTTATTGTACTTTCCTTACTGTATTTTGTTATATGTATTCCATTTATACATAATTTACTATACCTATAAAAGACCCATAGGGTAGAGGACAGAAGACAACTTGTTTAGGAGGAACCTTATAGTAAAACTCTGCGACCCGACAATAATAGATGATCACCAGTTCAAACACACTTCCTAAAACCCATAACCATCACAGTAAGAAGCTTCGAGCGAGCTGTCTGAGAAGCAAGATGAGGATGCAAGCGGACAGAGAACAACTTTAGATGGCGGTCAAGACTCAACGTGAAACAAAGGATGGATCTCATTAAAAATTTCTATTGTTTTAAACAACATAAACCTTTAGGACTCTGAGGTCATTCTTCTAACACAACATAAATTCTCACATTATCTTTAGGCTTTCGCACGATTATATGTCGTGCTATATAAGTCTTAACTCTTTTTAGGATTCCAAGGTAGTTATTTGATACAACGTAAACCCTCCCATCTTCTCGGGCTATTTGGATATGTCGTGCAAATGTAAATCCAAAATGTCTAAATAATGTACAGGATTGAAACATTATATATCTTCTCTCTCAAAGATGTAAAACCAAACCATAAGATAGTTTGAGATGTCACTGAGGTTTCATCGGTATCTCCGACATCTCCCTTCGGGTTCCATGAATAACTGTTTCACATTGAGCCTTTCCCATTTGATATTTTCATAGACAATCGTGGAAACTAAACGTTGAATTCTTAAAGTTGAAACTCTTGATATTAATTGAGTTAAGTTGTAATTAACTATCGAGGATTGTTCCTATAAGAGAATTAGAAACCCAGATAATCTAAATTTTATTTAATTCTCATATTAGATAGAAGAATTGTCGGTCATAAATTCCGCAGACTAAACAATTGTCATAAATTTCTTAATTTATATAATTAAGCTTACTGTCAACTAGTATGCTTCTCTCGGGATGATGTATTACTTGTAATATTTCGCTCGATTGCTTAAACTATTAAATATATGAGATTTATTTGGTCTCATCTTTTAAAATTAAAATACTATTTTTAGAACCAAAATTATATACATATTAAATTAAAAACATTTAAAAAAAAAAATGCAAACGACTCTTAAATGGAAAAATTATGTCGTGTATGAAAATAAGTAGCATATAAGAAATCAAGATATGCCAACAAAATTTCAAAGCTAAAAAAAAAATGCAGAAATTGCTTATGAAATATAATGAATGCTGTATTTCTTAAAATTAACTAATGGTGTTCCTACTTTTGTGGACTAAACCGCAAAGCTCTTTCACATTTTGAGCCATACAAAACTATTATTGTAATGGGTTAAATAATAGAGGTATTCACATACATACCACCCAATTCCTATGCATTTACATATCTAACACCTAAACTTTTCCTTTTACATTAATAGCGCCCAAGTCTTTCATATCACATTAAAAATACCACCATTTTAACTTTTATAAAGTGAAATATATCGTCATGCATGGGTATGTAAAAAATTGAATTTTAGAAAATTAGATATGTAAATCCATAGAAATTGAATGTTATTCATGTAAATCATCCTAAATAATTTGCTTTCTGGTTCGTAAAATTCTTCTGCATGCTAATCATGAAGACACTTTCTCTGCATTTATTCAGAATATTTTGTTACAGTTTTCTGCTTTCACAGGTAAGTGTCGAAAGCTCTCGTACTGATATTGAAGAGTTTGTATGGTCAAATCATAAGCCATGGATTCCCAGACCAATTCTTAGCATGCATGTAAGAATGGGAGACAAAGCCTGTGAAATGAAAGTGGTTGAATTTGAGAATTACATGAATCTTGCTGAGCGGATTCGCAAAAACTTCCCTAATCTTAACAGCATCTGGCTTTCCACAGAGATGCAGGTTCCTTTTTTTTTCGTTTGAGAGCTTTATACCCTACTAACTTCAGTTGCCCTACATTTATTTATTTATTTTGCAATATAATGAATTGTGCAGGAAGTTATTGATAAATCAAAATTATACCCTCACTGGAAATTTTATTACACAAATGTCACACGCCAGATTGGAAACATGTCAATGGCCTCATATGAGGCAAGCCTTGGCAGAGAAACGAGCACCAATTATCCACTTGTTAACTTCATAATGGCTACTGAGGCTGATTTCTTCATTGGAGCCTTGGGTTCAACATGGTGTTTTCTAATAGATGGCATGAGAAATACTGGAGGGAAAGTGATGGCTGGCTATCTAAGTGTCAATACAGACAGATTTTGGTAGCTGAAGAAATACATAAAAAAAATGGGTGCATGTGGTATGTAAATATTTCTCCTTTTCCATTTTGCTCTGGCATGGAAGGTTTTTTTTTCTTTAACAGTGTTGTAGATAACTGGGAAGCTGAGGCCACATTTCAGTGGAAGCAATAAGAATAACTGCTCCTGTAAATGCATTTCCATTAGTAAATTTGATTGTAATTTTTAGTTTTGAAAGGTTTTTATTGTTAGAAATGTGTTACTGGTTGATATATTGATAACTGAAAAATGAAATAGGATTTTTCTTCCAAGAAAGCCACCCAAAAGTCTTCTATATGACAACAAATGATCAGTTGAATCCAATTGATTTCATCCTTTTAGTACCGATCTCAGCTGTAATTCTGCTCTAAATTCTCAATTTTTTGACGCAATCTGAGGTTGATGTTTTTCTGGTATTACTACAAGACAAGACAGTACATATTTTTTATCTAGAGGTTACCTTTTCCCCACGCACGATGTGAGGCATGTAATTTAACTTAAGTTCGAGGTGCCTAGTTGCCAAGTTTGTTGGCAAGGCGCTCTGAAGTTAGTCATTCTCCTCAGGATGACTTTTGTAGATGGTTGTGTGGTCGTTTGATTAGTTAGTTGTCTAGATGGCAGCAAAATTGCTGAGACATTAGTGAAGGTCGACTCATAGGTGTTTAATTGTGTGGCATGTTGGTTGGAAATAAATTGAAGAATTCAAGTTGTTGAGTTTGGTGGCAAGGTCACCAAGAGGTCAGCCGCACTGGGATGACTTATCAAGATGGTTATAATATCGTTGAGAAAGAAGTTGGTAGTGCTACATGATCACTAAGAATTTGGGATGGGATGTTGAGAGTTGTCAATGAAGGGGTGCCAAGCGGTTAACTAGGTGTGGCACAACAAGCTGGCAACATTATGGCACATGCACATGAGGCTCTGTGCTAGATGTGTGCATGTGAGGCACATAACTTATGCTCAAATGAGTCTGCATAGTGAACACGAAACACACGGGAGAGCATGTCGAGTGCACAATATGGTTGTGAGCGAAGATTGGCTTGACATGGATAGGGCTAATAGTTAACATTCACTGGATGTCAAACGATGATAGAGTTGTCTGAAGGGTCGACACTAAGGGCTGGTGGAAAGAAGTTGATATTTTACGGTTGATGTGTTAGATGGATCCTAATCCTTATGGCAGCCTAGGATGAAATGAATCTACCTTGGGCTGGTTAAAAGAAGGAGTGGACACAAAGCTATCGTTTACTCTCTACCAAACTAGCTTTTTTAGCTCTATGTGATTGATTTTGGCTCTATTTAGGACATAATTTATATCCTATTTTTTGTTAATTATATTTTATATTAAGGGCATCAATTTAATCTCGGTGATTGATATCGATGGACGATGGCACAAGTATAGCTATGAACCAAAGCTAGTTTCATCATCTTATACTTTAAGTTTATTCATAATAAGCATTTAATGGGTGTTTTATAGTCAATATGATCAATAAAATGTAATTTGTAAGAATAAAATCTATTACATTCAAAGAGATTATGTACATAAAAGTAGGTTTTGTTACCACATGAATTGTTTCAATAATTTATTTTTCCTAATTTTCATGTCAAAATATAAGATAGTTTTATGAATCTAAATAAAGCTTATTCTAACCAAATTTAGCCTAAATAATATATAAACATATTTAAGTTCACATGAATTTATGAAAATCAAATTCCTTTTACTCATTTGGGCAAAGAAGACAACAAATAAATCAAATTGAAGAAAAGGGAATGGTGGACAATAAAAAAAATATAAGGAAAATAAGGAAGAAAATGAAGCTTATTATTTTTTTTTTGCTAATTTTGGTCAACATAGAAAGAATACGTGTGGCTCAGGGTCTGTTTTGGGGCAGCTGCAACTTAATAATAAGTTGTTGCGCAACAGCTGCCACAGAAATCTGTTTCGCAGAAGCTGTTGCGGATAAACAACTTGTCTGTTTATTTTTTGTAATTTGAAAATAATTGTGCTACAACTGTTTATGGACAAATGATCAATTTGTCCTTGTATAATAATGTTGTTTGCAACAGAGTTGCTCATACCAGTACATTCTATATTTTAAAACAAATATTTAATGTAAAATATTATAAAATAAAGATAGAAACCTCACTAAATAATGAGTAGCATGACTATCAAAATTAAGAAAATGACTATTAAAACAATAATTATAATATGATAATACTATTTTTAAAATACATATTACATATTTCACGAGCTAAGTTGTATTTCAGAGATACTTTCCATGTTCAATCACTCTCGGAGGTAGAATCTTCTAGCCCATCTACCCATCAAAAATAGTGCAGTTTTCTATGATTCTCAGTGGACACTTGTAAAACTGTCTCCCGTAGCTTTGTGACTGGCGTAAAGTAAGCATGAAAAATTGAAGTCCACAATAGCAGTGCAATCCTCAAAAGATACCGAAAATCCTCGAGCTTATCTTTTTTTTTAATGCTTAAAGAAGCATACCCTTAGTCGTAACACTAGTAAAAATTGATAACATAAGTGATTAGTTAAAGTTTTATGCAGTTGTGAAGCCTCAGAGAACTCAGTATATAAACCAACAAATATGTCACTACGAGAAGACAATAGACCTTATAAAAAAAAGCACGTAATACCAAACTCGTGTATGTCACACATATATATCACCAAAAAAGGTCATCAAGAAGAACCTCAATAGCCATAACATAAAAAAATAGAGAACCTTGGTTGCTTTCATTAAGATTTCACATGTAACACCAACCAATATTGACATGAAGACCATCCAGAAGAACTCATGAGGTCAAACATCTCATCATAAATCTTCAAACCTCACCAAAAGAAAAAAAAAACACATACAAGTTGCATAAAAAAATCAAAAAGTAGATATCTAATGCATAAGAAACGGAAATATACATGAACTGTTTAAAATACTAATACAATAAATACTGAATGTTTTCAACAATGATTACAATCACTCGTAATTTGTTGTCTCAACTCTATCATCTCACTTGCTCCTTCCCCATCTTGAGTGCAAGTCTCGGGAACACATTTTCGACATGTGACAAAGACTGTCCAAGATGATACTCATATGCCTTAGCAGGACATGAGCATCCGCTCTACAGAACTCAATGTCGTCGTGGGAAGGATGTCGTTGAATATAATTGTGGAGAATCATCATGATAAGCATAGTCTGTGTTTGGAAAACGAATAATATGACATATTACAAATTATAAATCATTTCTTCTTCCAAACATCAAATGTTCTCTCAATGATATCGTGTAAGAAGAAATGTCTTCTGTTGAACATTTCTTTCCTGTCATGCGTGACATTACCGACTCACTCAAAGTCAGATATGTGGTATCTCATATCAAGATATGACTTAGCATAACCTCTCTGCAACAGATACACAACAACAACTGAATCGTATTTTCCTAGGAAGAGTAGCTCAGTCTCTAGAGAACATGTGTGTGGATGTGGGAAGTTATATTTGCTATTCTGTGTTGTAAATTTGAAAATTCGACTGTCATGTGCATTGTCCTCTCAATCGGTCATGACAAAAGTGAAGCACATGTTAAAGTTGCATACTTTCATGACATTATGCATTGACGATCTTCTCATTATTTGAAACACGTGCATCAACGTGTGTTCCATCTATTGCTCCGATTCAATTCTAAAAAGATAACAAAGGGTTACGTAATTACGATATTCATATAAAAATTAAATACAATAAACAGGAGAAATCACCTTAAAGTATGACATATACCACACATTATGCGAATCTCTATGGGTGTCCGTTCGAATGTAGAATTTATTGGATTTATGACTTGTGGAGAAAAATTGACAAGTGCATTCAACTCTACTAAGATATATCTGCAAATCATTTCGGAAAAGTGTTGAAACCACTTCATAGCTTCTCGCAATGTTTCATTCTGCGATAATATGTAGAGGGTTATTGCTAATACCTCTCGTAAAATGATTCTGGATGAGTTATGAAGTTCATGATTTTTGTGTAGTTCCTTCAACAGATCAGTGAGTACCGCCTGTGTCATGTGGAGCATTTTGCTAAATTTCATTGGGTGGCCCACAAGTAACTCCCCAACCCATTTGTCGCCAACATGTGAGGATGTCATGCAAGGGAAGCGTTATATGTATGAGTTATAGTAATCGTACATCAAACATACTACAACTGCAACTCTCCTTCTGCTAATTTCTCTATTTGCATTCATGTATTTAGGTATCGAAGTGGCTAAGCATAAAGCATCATAAATATCCAAAGCAGCATGAAAAATCATAAATAAATAAAATGTTCAAAGTAAATAAACAAATAACAAATATTAAATGTCTCACAAGAATCTAATAAAAAAAGTGTCCCTCAAACGACACTGCTCCCATGAAAATAACATAGGTAAGCCACCATACAATCAACGATCCTTCATGAAAAACTCTCTCCGGGTCGAATATTCAAGCAACTTCATAAAGAACAAATAAAGCAAGATGTCATCGTAAATTTTTGGAGTTGCCTCCAGAATTCACAGAACCTGCTAGACGGAAGTTCTTTTGATAGGCCAGAATCATTGGGCATGAAACCACCCTGTGAGATCTGGCTTCTAAGGAAAGTAACTCCTTTTTTTTCTTTTTCTCGGACCGGGGAGGTTTTGACCGACTAGTGGACTCGACTTTATAAAAGTTCAGATTGGGGCCTTTATTGGATTCACCTGTGTGATCAGCTCCAAATTTTCGGGGATGCTACCAAAATCTTCACTTGGGGTATATACATTGTTGTTCGTTGTCATGATACCTCCAAACATACGATCCAATTTCTTCTCTAGCACATGATCGATTCCACTGTATTTACATTTTTTCGCATTAGACACCACCTACAAATTCATATAACATGTTGTTGGATATGAAAATAATTAAAAATTAGCAAAAATAGGGGACATTTCAAAATTGCTCACTACCAGTCTCTTTGCCCACCACTCATTGGAAGCATCAATCGTTCGTTTTATTGGATCCCACTCCAAGCCTGTTGATTCTCCCTTCAATCCCTTCCAGATTTTTCAATCATTCTTTAATTGATCCCACTTATTTTTTAACTGCATTCTATCATATTCTTTGTTTGTACTTTCCATGAATTTTTTAATAATATTCGAAAGCCTTCCTTGTTGAAATAAGTTGCCGACCTATTTCTCAGTTCGACCTCCTTGAGGCAAAGGTCGCAAAATATTATCTTTGTATCATTATCCCACATCACAAATGAACCAGTCTCTTTGGTCTTAACCATTATTTATACTGTCATGAAACGAATTAATCAACATAAATAGGATGTCATAAAAAATATTTATCATAGCTCAGAGAAAAATAGGAGTGCCACAATAGCATCACCACTGCCTCTCCACATCCACCAACACAAGCGCATTCACACACAAACAACTCCATACACCAACACATCAAGAGACCAACACCTCCACACATCCACAACCATAAACACGACCACACAACTCCACACCACCTACACATCACCACTGCCCCTCCTCAACACCACCATCCAGCACTTCCATACATCCACCAATACAAACACAACCACACACCTCCACACCATCTACGCATCACCACTGCCCCTCCACAACCACCACATACACGCACACATCCACCAAGAACAACCCATTTATATTTCCAAATGATTGCACATGCAATCAATACATCCACCCAAGTGAAGTATTCACTTTAAAATAGAATAACAACTGAACAGAACAAAGCCAGAGCAAATTTGCAAAATGAAAAGACAGTTATGTATGTAAATATCAGACAATGAAGAATGATAATGCATAGGATAGGTTCTGTTCAATACAAAGCCCACAACCCGCTAGTCTCCCTTGGCAAACAATATATTTCAACCTCATACGTATTTCCAACCTCAAGAAAGGCAATACCGCAAGATAGGCAGAGCCAACCCACATGTATTTCCAACCTCAACTGAAATAAAAAAATCCAAAAATCATTCAAAATCCACACTATTTAGTTGGGAATACAGACATAGGTAGAGTAAAACCAAAACTCCAAAAACCACCGGATACGAAGAATTCAACAATAAAAAAAAATAAAAAAATCATTTCCAACGGATGCGCATTTCCAACCTCAACACATACCCACAACCAGATATGTGGAATTCCAAATAGAACACTACCAAATCCAAAAATCCAACTTTAACCGCAATCCACCAACGCATATGTATTTCAATAATTAAAAACCACAACATATTAAAGAAAGGAAATGGCGCAAAATAAGCAGAGCCAAACCAAAACTCAAAAAATCAGCACATGAACAGAAATCACTGCACAGAAGGCAATAATGATCTTGACAAAGCCGAAGAACAGGGAGAGGAGACATCTTACCGTAGAGAGAGAGAGAGAGAGAGAGAGAGAGAGAGAGAGAGAGAGATTATGGCAACTCATAGTGAGAGAGAAGGATTAGGGCAAGTGTTGCAAGAGAGAGGAAGGCAATACTGGATCGCAACAGAGGGGGTTAAGGTAAGAGCCGCCAGGGAGAGGGAGGCACCCGTGGGGTTCGTGAGGGCAACATGACAAAATGAACAAAGCGAACGCGAGCCGCAGGTGATGCCCGAGGCCACATTTCGTTACTAGTTTTTCCAAACTGCCAACACGCCGCAACAACCAAATGCTCCCAACGCACCACAGCTAAAAAGTTGTGCCAAACCGACACTCAGTTTTAGTGAGGTGGGGAGGGGGCGGGGAGAAAGAGAGAGAGAGAGGTTTCAAGTTTTGGGTGGTTTTTAAATCTTGACCCAAAACGGCTCGAGACAGAGGAATCTTATAATTTGCATGCTGGTTAGGGCAAAGACAACGTAGAGTAACATGAGATGAATTGGGTCAGAGTGATTCAAACGTTGGCGTGTGTAAATTTTTATTTAACAAATCATCGCGTTCATCTCTACCAATGAATGCACTCAATCATCCGCCAAAATCTAAAATTTAAGCTCTAAAAATTCATTTTATATACAATTGGAGCCATCCATCTATAAATTTTGCAAAAAAGTTTTAGAAATCATCAATTTCATTAATTTGAATAATATTAAAAAGGGGCATTTACATTAATACCACACAATTTCTACTTATTTACAAATTTAACACCTAAATTTTTACATACTACCTTTAAAAAGTGAAATGCAACTTTATAAATTATTATAAATATAAAAATTAAAATTTACGTATTATATGTATAAATACATTTATAATATGATATATAAATAAATTTTCATAATAAAAAAATATAAGGCAATTACATACAGTCATATGAAATTTCCTATTTACAAATCAACCACCCTCTTTCATTCTTTTTCAAATTCTTACTTAAATATCAAAATTCATGGTAAAATCTTAACCCATTTTTTTCATTTTTATTAATTCAAAAAAATTTACTGGATGATTTATTTGTAAATATGAATGTTTCGGACGTTCTTTATGTAATTATCCCTAAAAAATATGATCGGTTGTCCGCTGTTGAACTAACGTATAAATAGTTCAGCCTAGGGACCACTGGATCTGAATTGTACGGGTGATCCATTTTCGGAGTCAGTGAGCAGCCGACGGTGCCGAAAGAGCGAGGTTAATGGCGGAAACCGGAGGCGGGATCGAGGTGACGGGCATGCAGTTCGCCTACGATGGCCGGCAACCGATTTTCGCTCGCTTTAGCCTCGAGGTCTCTCCCGGTTCTCGTTGCCTGCTCATCGGAGCTAATGGATCTGGTTGGTAACTGCCCTTCAGTGGGATCTCTCGTATAACGAACCTGAAACTTTTGGTTGAAGGATATGCATCATTCAATAAGTTTTAGAAAAGCACGTCTTATTTAGCCCCTTGCAATCGATTCTTACTTCAAGCAATTGCGATACTAGATTTTGAAGACAGAAATATACATAATCGTTTTGCTTTGCTCGAGGTGGTTGTCATGATTTGCCTATAGTTTGTTTCTAGTCTATAAACTATGGTTTATGTTAGGGTAAACTTGTTTGCGTCAACTTGCCATACTGTAGGCATATTTGGGATTATTGAAGTTGGTAATTGATAATGTGAGAATTTATTGCTATGTGTGGTGTTCTTCGGAGGGGAAGAAAAGTAATTGGAGAATTGAGATTTGAAATTCTGTGCTGAATGATTTTAGTATACAAATAAATCAGGTGGGCTGAAGACACGGGGCTTTGGGGCTAATACAGGCCATGCTAATTATCTACATGTTTTCCCACTATTTTAACATATTTTGTGACAAACTGACAATAAACCTTATGGCTCATGAATTAGAGGAGGTGGTTCCGTGACCTGATGACAAGATAATGGCCTGATTGTAGCACAACATGGTGTGTCAAGACAAAGGAACTCTAGACAATTATCCATTTAAGGTGCCCATAATAGGTTGTTAATCTTGATCTTTTCAAATTGTCATCATCCTCAATCTTACTCTTCTTTTATCTCTGTTGAAAGATCTTGAAAATACTAATGATTATATTTCATATTTGTTATAACTCTATATTTAGAGGGTTGTAAACTATATGAGGGATCTTGGGAATCTCTATTTATTTTTCTTCTTAATTAGAGAAATTAACTGTCTCTTATATTTGGTTATTATTCATTTTCTTTTCTACCGTATTTTGTTTTTATTGCATTCCTTACCAGTAAGTCCTGTAATGAGTATTTATACCTCTCTTTTCATCAATAAAATCAAATTCTCTTATATCTTTTCAAGGTATCATAGTCATACCAATCTTCTTAGGTATGACGATTTCTTTCTCTTTCTCCCAAGAAATATCCCCGCCTCATCTGCGCCTGTTCCAACCGGAATCGATGAAACTTCCTCTCTCATCACTGACCACAAACTCAACGACCAGAACTACCTCTAGTGGTCTAAATCCGTCATGATGTTTATCTGCGACAGAGGCAAGGAAGACTATATCACCAGTGATGTCGTCGCTCCGACCAAGGATGACCCAAAATTCCGGACATGGAATGCAGAAAACCATATGTTCATGTCGTGGTTAATCAATTTCATGACCAACGACATCGGCGAAAATTTTCTTATCTAAGGCACAACGAAGAGTATTTGGGATGCTGCTCGAGAGACATACTCTCACTCGAATAACATATCCAAGCTCTTTGAGATCAAGTCAATCATCCACGATCTTCGCCAAGATGATCAATCTGTGACTCAGTATTTTAATGTTCTTTGACGTTACTGGCAGCAGGTTGACATGTATGAAGTCCATGCCTGGTCATGCACTCCGGACTCTAACTTATACCGTCAGATTATCGAGGAAAAAAAGTTATTAGGCTTTAAACCACTACCGAGTATTCGCGAGGCCTTCTCCGAGGTTCGCCGTGAAGAGAGCCGCCAGAAAGTCATGCTTGGGCCTTTCTCCACCTCGCTCAATCTCTCCATTGACGCCTCTGCCCTTGCAGCTCGGGTTCCTCCGCTTAGACACAATGACAACCCATCACGCAAGGGCCGTCCCTGGTGCGACCATTGTCGCAAACCGGGCCATAATAAAAACAAGTGTTGGGTGCTTCATGGAAAGCCAGTCGATTGAAGCCTCGGTCTGATCGCGTTCCTCGTGCCAACAGTGTCGTCGCTGTCGATGAACTTCCTGCACCAACACCCAGTCCATTCAGCAAAGAGCAACTCGATTTGCTGCACAAATTGATCGGCAGACCACCTGATTTGACTGTTCCTGACCCCATCACTGGTCTGCTCGCGCAGCAAGGAACGTTCTACCATGCCTTCACAGTCAATCAAGGATCCCTCGGTCAGTGGATCATCGATTCCGACGCTTCTCATCACATGACTAGCGATGTCTCCCTTCTCCATGACTATATGTCATGCAGAGATAACTCCATCATCCGCGTTGCCGATAGCTCTGGCTCCAAAGTCACTGGTTTTGGCTCCGTGCGCATCTCCCAAAACATTCTACTCCGATCTGTGCTTCATGTTCCTACTTTAAATTGCAATTTAATATCCATCGGAAAGTTGACTAGTGATCTGAGATGTATTGCTAAATTTTTTCCTACCACATGTGAATTTCAAGATGCGGACTCGGGGACCACGATTGACAATGCTGAGATGTGCTCGGATCTCTACGTCATCAACGGTACTTCACCACCAAGACCTCGTTGCAGACATTTGTCTACCCATCATTCTACCTTCAATTCTACTGTCAATAAAGATTCCGAGATTATGTTATAACATTTTCGTTTCGACCATCCAAATTTTATGTATTTTGCAAAACTATTTTCAAATTTATTTATCTATAAAGATATTCGTTCTTTTCAATGTGAATTTTGTTAACTTGCCAAACACACTCGCACGTCATTTCGACGTGTTGGTTACACCTCTTCCCGGCCCTTTGCACTCATTTACAGCGATATCTGGGGCACATCCCGTGTTATAACCCTTACTAGGACTCGGTAGTTTGTTTCCTTTATTAATCACACTCGACTAACGTGGTTATTTCTTATGAAAGATAAATCTGCAGTCGGTCATATATTTGAACAATTTTACTCAATGATCCAAACACAATTCCAAACCTCCATCCAGACACTCAAGACTGATAATGCAAAGGAGTGCTTCGTTTCCGTCCTCGGCTCTTATCTCTCCTCTAAAGGTATCCTCCATCTCAGTTCTTGCGTCAACACTCCTCAACAAAATAGGATCGCCGAACGCAAGAACCGCCACCTTCTTGAGGTGGTCCGCTGCCTCATGTTTTCCTCTAACGTGCCTAAGGTTTTTTGGGGTGACGCTGTATCCATTGTAGCCTACCTCATCAACAAGATGCCTTCTCGGGTCCTCAAATTTCAAAGTCCAGTCCAAGTCCTTAAATCGTTTTCCCACACCAAGGCAATTGCCTAAAATCTACCTACCGAAGTATTTGGTTGCTTCTTCTTTGTTCACATTCATTTACACAATTGCAGTAAACTTGACCCTAAATCTACTAAATGTATTTTCTTCGGCTACTCGCCTCTTTAAAAAGGGTATAAGTGTTACTCACCTCTCACAAGAAAAACCTACAACACTATGAATGTCACCTTCTTTGAAAATCAACATTACTACCCCAATTCTAATATTCAGGGGGATACTTTGAGGGAATATCATTCTTGAAGGGACAAGGATTTCATACCACCACACACCAAATCCTCGTCCCCTGAACCGAACTCATTATCTCCTGACTCAGATTCAACAAGTTCATCCAACTCACGTGAAAATGTACCTAACAATCAGTCTCCGTCTAGTCCTAAGTGTCCAACTCGTCACCTATTCTTGCACTACCTCCCACGCACAACAAACACATAGACCACCCAACACATCCAACACCAATCCAAGAGTCAGAATCGGATCCAACTCCTACAGAAATCCACTTAGGTACGAACACACTTGAACATGAATCTACTATACCTATGATTGATGATTCCGACATTCCAATTGCCTTAAGGAAAGGTGTTAGGTCCATCCGACCTCCACTCAGGCACGAACACACGATGCATCCGATCAACTTTTGTGTCCTATGAAAGAATATCTTCAACTTACCGAGCCTATGTCATTGCACTCGACAATGCACAAGTCCCAAACACCATTGATGAAGCTCTCAAACACCCAGGGTGGAAAGCGGCCATCATTGAGGAGTTAGGAGCCCTACAAAAGAATCGTACATTGACTGTTTCAGACATACCAAAGGGAAAGAAAGCAATCGGCTGCAAATGGGCCTTCAAAGTCAAACACAAGACATATTGTACAATTAAAAGATTAAAAGCACATCTCGTAGCAAAAGGTTTTTCACAGTCCTACGGTATTGATTACCAAGAAACTTCTGCCTCCGTGGCCAAACTTAACACCATCAGAATTCTTCTCGCACTTGCGGCAAATGAAGACTGACAACTACATCAACTCGACGTGAAAAATGCTTTCCTGAATGAAGATTTGGAAGAAAAAGTTTACATGGAAGCGTCTTCTGGACTAGAAGAATTCATTCCAAACAACAAAGTTTGCAAACTCCAAAAATCATTGTACGACCTCAAACAATCTCCCCGAGCATGGTTCGATAGATTTACAAAATCTATGACAAAACACGAGTATACTTAGTGTCAGGCAGATCACTCTCTCTTCGTAAAAATCTCTCCTGAAAAGAGGATTACAATTCTAATCGTATACGTCAACGATATAATCCTCACTGGAAATCACAAAGAAGAACTCACAAATCTGACAAAGCTTCTCACTCGGGAATTAGAAATCAAAGACCTCGGAAACCCAAAGTTCTTTCTCGGCATAAAACTAGCTCAATCAAAATGAGGAATATTTGTGTCACAAGGGAAATATACATTGAACATGTTAAAGGAAACATGTATGCTCGGTTGCAAACCCGTTGATACTCCAATGGATCCCTGCAAGAAGATCGACACTGAGAAAAATAACACACATGTGGATAGGGGGAGATGTCAGCGACTCGTGGGATGACTCATCTATCTCTCACACACACGACCCGACATTGATTTTTTTGTTAGTTGTTAGCCAATTCATGAATAACCCTACGGAAGAACACATGAATGCAGCCTACAGAATCTTGAGATACCTCAAGATGACTCCAGGCAAAGGGCTACTATTTCAAGGGAATAATGATCGAAGTATAGAAGTGTATTCAGACGCAGACTGGGCAGAGAATGTCTCGGACCGACAATCGACTCCCGGCTATTGCACTTTTGTATGGGGAAACCTAGTCACTTGGAGAAGCAAAAAACTGTCTGTGGTATCAAGAAGCAGTGCTGAAGCTGAATTCAGAGCTCTTGCACTCGGGATCTGCAAATGAATGTGGATTCGAAGAATACTCAGCGAATTTGGAATGCTAACTGAAAAGACTATCAAACTACAATGCGACAAAAAGGCAACCATCAACATTGCAAAGAATCTAGTACACCATGACAGAATGAAACACGTCGAGATCGATCGATACTTCATCTCAGAAAACATTGAGAGAGGAGTCGTCGAACTTGCATACATTCATTCCCGACATCAAACAACAGATATCCTCACTAAGCCTCTTCCAGGAATCAAATTTGAAGAATTATGTAATAAGTTAGGTATGTACAATCTGTACAACCCAACTTGAGGGGGAGTGTTGAAAAATCTCGAAAATACTAATGATTATATTTCATATTTATTATAACTCTATATTTAGAGGGTTATAAATTATATGAGGGATCTTGAGAATCTCTATTAATTTCTCTCCTTAATTAGAGAGATTAGTTGTTCTTATATTTTGTTATTATTCATTTTCTTTTCTATTATATTCTGTTTTTATTGCTTTCCTTACCAGTAAGTTCTGAAATGAGTATTTATACCCCTCTTTTCATCAATAAATCAAGTCCTCTTATATCTTTTCAGTCTCAGTCTCTCTCCCCTTGTTTAAAGCTTTTCCCACTTTGCTGGGTAGAGATTTTGTCTAGGTTGGTTCTGTTTGAGCTTCAAAGGGAATCTTAGTTAAGCAAAAAGTTACTGTTTAAGGGGATCAGGAGGAGGTCCACTGATGGATTATCGGCTCTATAGCCGATTTGCACTCTTGCTTTCTATGCTTTTCTGAATCTAACCCGCTATAATCTTTTTTTTAATGAGTTCAATATAAGAACTTATTTGCACGAACTCCATTATTCTAAATCTCTTGTTTGTCTTTCATTTTGGTGATAGCCAGAGTATTGCAGGTCATTTGACTCCAATTCTTCTCGGGTGTCAAAATCATTGGTTGATGAGTGTGGATCCTATGGTGTCTAGGAACAATTATCTTTCATTAAATGTGAGAAGGTTAAGCTTCAAGTCATGAAGGCCAACTAGAAACTCAATCTTTGAAATACAATCATCAATCATCTATGATAAATGGAGGAGCGTGTTGATGTGATGTTACACAACTTTTCACAATTATCTCTTTCTCTAGTTAATATGGTCTATCCGGCATCTATCCCAATACATTATTCTCCATCAGCTCCTCCAACATTGGACCTCCTTAAAATCATATGGGATCCTCCTCTACTCCTATTGCTCTTGAGGAATCGGGTGAAAATGCTGGCTCATCCCACATCTTGTTGTAATACTTGTGCACGAAATGGGTATACAAATCATCTTTATGCAACAACCTTTCCTAAATAAAATGTTTGACATTTGCTGACAATGCTTGAGATAGACAATGCCTGAGATAGATGCTTTCGCCATTTCTGATTTAATTGGCTATCTCTTTAGCATGTAACTCCCATACAAAATCTCAAGGAAGTGTGAGTCTTAAGAAAGTTGATATCTTTAAATAGAGAAAAATCACAAATAAATTAATATGAGAAATCTTTATGGCTCATATCCTAAACCTCATAATATATGCTAAATTTAGGACAAGGTAAGGAATATTTCATAATCCTTCTACACAAAATTTTAAAATACATAATTTTTTCTTAAAACGTCCATGATTTTATTTTCAAATTCAAAACAAGGCTTCACGAAAAGAAGTATATTCTTAATGATAAATAATGCACTTGGCTTGCATTTGGCTTCTTGTGGGCAGATAAATTTCTCGAGGCTTGGTTATCAAAGTTAAAAAAAAAAAAAAGTATTGTGGCAATAAATGATGACGCACGTGTTAAGGGTTTGAGTTATATCATAGAATTTTTTTTCATATGTGATGTTGCGTCATTTGACTATTTCATGAAACCAAACAGTATGTAGAGGCTTCACAATCAACTTCAAGTACTTATCATATTTAGGGAAGTCTTAGGCTATGGTTTCAGTCCTCCTACCCTTAAGGAGGTCAAATGCTTTGGTAGTTGCAGGTGTCAGATAATTTTATTAATAATGTAATATCTATTAGAGAGCTTGGAGGCAATTAATGGTATGTTTTGAAGTTGTTCTGTGGAGGTGTTTTAGTAAGTGGTTTTAGTTTTGGTAAATGTGGGGAAGGAATTGATTGAAAGGATAGAGATATCATTTAGTTGGGTGCTCCATCCGGCGTGATCCTGTAGATATGCAAGAAATCCTATTTTAATATAAAAAATAATGACATGAAAACACGAAGGAAGATGAAGGATCAAAATAGTGCATTTACAATCTACTTGTCCAGCAGTTTTGGTGAGGGCAGACAATCTGGAAACATTTTAGATGCTGGAGGGTTAGCTGTGATTGTAGGGTGGGAAGACAGGTTATTGGGGTAGAGAATTACAGGGTTATGGTAATGAAGGAGAGTTAATAGGTTTCTATGCCGTTAGTTTTGCAGCATTCTTTGGTTATTTATAGAAATGGTAGAAAACTAACATATATTTGGTTATAGTAATAACAGTAAATTAGAAATATCAGATTACCCTCATGGGAAATTTGCATGAAATGTCCCATATACTGATGACAACAGTGATGAACATAAAATGACATAAATTCCATTCGTCATCAAAGAAAATTGAAAGTAGACTAAAATTGGAATTCAACCACATGATTAGGTCTAACTCGGATTGACATCGATAAGGATAGACTTTGTTTCAAGTGCTCTTATGATTTTCATCATCAGGCTCTCTTGCCAGTTCAGTCATGTGCTGTATTTGAGCTTTTAAATAATCAGAACGTTACATTTTATTATTCATTTTTAAAATGTATATTACGAGAGCATGGTTTTTCACACTGCTCACTTGGCACTTGTACGTCAGCTTTTGCAAGTCGTTGTCTTCAACAAATATATGTTTTATCTTCTGGTTTGATTTTTTGTTGGTAACCTTGTTAATCCAAGTATTACCTTTTGTATGTACACTGCAGGCAAGACTACTTTGCTAAGGATTTTGGCAGGAAAGCACATGGTAGGAGGAAGGAATGTAGTCCGAGTCCTTAATTGTTCCGCTTTTCATGATACACACCTTGTTTGTAGTGGAGACCTTGCTTACTTAGGAGAATCTTGGAGCAAGACTGTTGGTTCCGTTGTGAGTTTTCATGAGTTCATAGTTTATATCTTTTAAACATTTATCACAGCTGTTGTAACCCCGAGTTGTTCTCTATGATACACTTTAATTTGTCCCAAAATGCATCTCAGGTGAAAAGTAACCCCGAGTTTTCCAAGTGAAATCATAACATTAGAACCATTTTGAATATTCCTTCATCTTATTAGAAATTGAAATGCTTGTTGAGAAAATTGATTATTTAGCATCTTGAAAATCAGATTATATTTTTAAGAACTAGCTAGGGCATACTGTCCAAGCAATGTGAGTAGTTCTATTGGGTTTATGTATTTTTCTAAAGATGCTTTGTTAAAGAGTACAAGAGATGAAACAACGTTGTTGGAAATACCTATGAGCTGATTAACATCATATGTGATCTATTTATGTATTTATATTGCTGACTCAGCATTTTCTAAATCGAAATATTTGGCTAAGATGTAGCTGAGGTGCTGCCCAGGTAATATGTGTAGTTTTATTGGGTTTATGAAATTGATCCACATATTCTTGTTGGAAAGTACAAGATAGGAAACAACACTATAGGAAAGTACTTGCTAGTTTATTAGCAGATGTAACTCTATTTATGTTTTTATATTATTATAATTGAGGATATTTTTCTCTTAATTTTCTAATTTTGTATCCACAATATTTGCCAATATATACACTCCTCTAAGATAATATAACAACTAAGCTCCTTTCCCTTAAACATGCTATCAAAGCAATGTTAATCCCTAGGCTGCACTCACTTGCACCTGTGCATTCCGTTGCACTTCTTAAATACTGCTAATAACCTTAGTCAACGCACAATCTCCTTGATTCTACTTAAGGTATACTTCCTTCTCACGATGGTACAGCATCTCTCTCTTTATTTGAGACAAAACTCTTCAGTATTGGCACCATCATCATTTTTTTGCTGAGTGCCTTTCGTTTTTTTGTTGGTTCTCATGGTAGACTTCGCTATCTTGTTGAATCTTCTCTGATTCATGATGTCTGGCACCATAAAAAATTTAAAATCTTAGGAATCTGATTATACTGTTCTCATTTGGTTATTCAACATCATTGCCATGTCCAAAGATACTTTAACGAAGATTTGGAAATTTTTGTTTCCCCTATTTCTAGAAAAATAAATTTTCTTATGTCCACAGACTATGTCCTGAGTTCTTACCTGATTTGCCTCTCTATTAATATTATGGTACCTTGTCATAAAGCTCACAAACTAAAAAAAATTAATTGAGTTGTTTTTTGTTGCTAAATTTGTCAGTACTTTATCCTTTCCTCCAACATGTTTAATCACAAATGACGGCTCACTCCACCATTCTAAACATTAACAACGCTTTCTCTTCCTTTCCTCCAACATGTTTAATGACAAATGATGGCTCATCCATCATTCTAAACATTAATAATGCTTTCTCCTAACTTCTGTAGTCCATTGATTGCTTGACCTTTTCTCAGCTAATCTTTAGCCAATTTGTTTTTGGTACTGGATATTTTGGTTCCTAATAAGATTTATCTCGTCAGATTTTTCTCTTCCTGGCATATGTTATCATCATCTACCAACCTAACTCGCATCACATAACCCTTCATAATCTTTTTTAAATTTTTAGGACTTATTAGTATAAGACTTTAAAACAACTTGGAATTGTTAGGCACCTGTTATTAATCACTATGCATTAATGTATCCATAAAAGTTATGATATGCAAAGCAAATGACACACTCAATACGAAGAAATTTTTATAACATGGCTTACACATTATTTTTTTCCTTTATTAGAAATTAAGTATATAATCGTATAGTAGGATTTTGCCAGGCACAAAATTTCTTTTTTTTATCGCCTTAAGATACAGTTCTTTCATAAACAATCTAATAAAAATATCAATTTCCTCGATAATACAAATTCCTAAATTATAACTTGAAATTAAATTAATTAACTTAAAAATAATATTTTTACCTCGAGAAGATTTCTCATCATTTGAGCCTCTAAGTTTGCAACTTGAAACCACCAAAAAAAAACAAACAGAGAAAATTGAATTTCTTACCTAAATTCCTGGTTTACTTTCCTTCTTCCTTCGCTTTAGCTTCCCTTCTCATCTCATTCTTCCTTCTTCAAGTGCATTACCTGAGCCCTCTGAAATTGGATACAGCGAGGTAACGGGAATGGATGTACAGGATTCACGGATTAACATAGGATACACGTATTATAATCCATCACATATTAAGCTATTAAGTTGAGCAGTATCATGTTCACTAAAAATGTAAATGTATTGATGCTTTGGTCATTCAACTTAATTAACGAATGTTTTCTGTAAAATCTTTTGGTATCTTATGAATTAATACCTCATTTTGTTTTTTTATTCAAATTGCAGGGCGATGTTCCACTCCAAGGTGATTTCTCAGCGGAGCACATGATATTTGGAGGTTTGTTTCTCTCAATGATTTTCTTGGAGGTTCCTCTGCGTATCAAAAAACTCGCTGAGATTGGGGCCTTAATGGTAGAATCTGCTTTTGTTCTGATCTCTTATCCTAGCTTTGTAAAATAAAATAAATTGCTAACCGAATCATCATGTTTGGGTTTACCATATTGTGCTTTGATACCCATAAGAAAGAATACGAATAAAAATTGTAGATCAAATATGGTATGATTAATTATTAAGCTTTCTAAGAATTAATGGATAAGGATTTATAGCAGATTGTTCCCAAAGCATATGGTCCCATAATATCAAGTCTGTTCCCTCGAGTCAAATTAACCGATCTATGCCACAATGGTCAACCTAACAATTATTTTTGGTTGGATCACAAAGTTCTGATTAAGCCAAATAGATGACTCCTATAGGAACTTAAGGTTGATATGCTGTTAAATTTTTCATGATATGCTAATTATTGTAGTTGGTTGAGCAATCAAGATAGGCATTAAATATGAGCTTTATGCAGGCTTTTTTCGTTATTCTTTTTATGATTTTTTCACAGTTGAAGGAGCTGATCCTCTTAGGAGAGAGAAACTGATTGACCTGCTTGATATTAATCTACAATGGAGGATGCATAAAGTTTCGGATGGCCAGCGCCGTCGTGTCCAAATTTGCATGGGTCTTCTCCGTCCATATAAGGTAAAACATCACCACATAACATTTCTCACGCCAATAAACTCTATGAAGCAGAGACTTTTTAATTTTTTTTGTAGGTTGTCTTGTTTAGGCGGTATTGTTTATAAAATCAAACTTTAACACTTTTTTAAGAGCTTTTTTGTACTTTAAATAGGAGTTGAAAACGAGAATGCACAAACACATTTCTATCGCTTGTAGTTGGAATTTAATACCTCCAGATAGGGGTTTCTATTAATTAATCTATAAATTTCAGCATCGAAAGAATATGAATGTGAAGATGGTTTGTCAACATTAAGAAGAATAAATTGAAAAATAATTATATTAATGATGTGGGGCATTTGGTCGCCCTGTTGCCTAGACCAGTTCGGTCCAGGGGTTTGGAGGCCAGTCGGCCCTCTAGGCAAAGGAGTGTCGCCTCTTTTTAAGAGGGGGCGTACTCCTATTTATCTAGGAATATATATTTGCTTTTGTTGGTATTTAGGATTCTGTTTTGTTGTGATTTGCTTTGGGACAGTCATCGGCGTTTCCTTTTTCTTTTACGGGTTGTATCCTTAGATTCCCATGTGATGCTCCGGCTGTATTTTGGTCTTCAGGTGGTGTTATATCATTCATATACCTTTTCCACATCGCTCCTACACCCCCTTCCCTTCCTCCTTGCTATCACCACCCAAAATAGCCCTTTTGCAACTATTCCTATTGCTTGCTTATTGTCCAAACTCTTGGAAATTGTTGTCCTGCTGTTTCCAACTTCCTAGCCTCCTCTTTGCCACCATGCAGGAGGTCTAAACCCTAATCATCACTACCTACATCCTAGATCCATCGTTAATTCCAATGTTATATCATTGTTTTGTTGTAATTCTATTTTTTTTTTTTGTTTTTTGTTGTAATTTTAAACTTTGAATCTAATAATATTTGTTTTCCTTAGGCGTTTGTTAAATTTCACTATCATTTGGTATCAAAGTTAACCTAACCCTAGTTTCATCCTAGGGTTATCAAAATCCATCAATACTTAATCATATGTTTTTTACACCCTAAATCAATCTCATACACCCTCTTTCATCTTCCAAACTTAAACCTTAGCCATGCCACCAATGAAACAAGTGTCAGTAGTCGATCGAAACTTATCATGGAAGGGATGCAGTGAGAAATCTGTTGACTTTAGCAAAGACTTGTTAAAATTGAGGAAGAGACCCATGGAGAGATCGTCGTCGATCGTGATAGTAAGATTTGATGGTGAGAGAGAGAAAAAAATATGAGCCTCTTTCATAGGGACGATTCCAATGAAGAGGAGAATATACCACAACGCTTTGGAATTCAGTATTAGAGGGGGCCAAGGGATGAAGTGCTTTTGGGGGACATGGAGATTTTGGACTAAAGGTAGATTTACTGGATTTCAAGGGGAGAATGAATCTGGGTGACTTTTTTTAGCGTTTGCTGAATTGTTGAGAGAAATTTAAGTATACGGATGCATCAACTGATAGGAGAGTGAAACTTGCTACCATAAAATTGAAGAAGAGTTATTTTCTGTGGTGTGAGAATCTGAAGATGGTGAGACAGAGGGAGGTAGGAACTAGATCACCTCATAAGAGAAGATGAAGGAGATGCAGAGGAAGTACTTACCTCACACTACCACTAGGACATGTTCTTGAAGCTCCACCACTTATAATAGAGAGAGTTGAAGTGGACGAGTTCACGACAGAGTTTGAGCAATTCATGCTGAAATGTGAGTTGACATAGCCAGAGGAGCACACTATAGCCTGGTATTTGGGAGGCCTGATGTCAAATTTCAGCACTTTTGTCCAGCTACAGCCTTATTGGTGATTGGGATATAGTCAGACCTTGGCATTGAAGGTGGAGAGATGACAAATATAGAGTAGACACCCACCATCATTCAAACAGCCACAACAGTCCTAGGAAAGATGTGAAAGACTGGTCAGAGGTATGATAGAGCTGATCACAATGAGAAGAAAGAAAAGTAGCACAACCAACACTGTTCTAGCCAAAAGTGCTTCAAGTGTCATAGATATGGACACATCGTCTTCGGTTTCCCTACTAGTAGAGTTGTTTCCTTCACTGAGCAAAGTGCAATGGAGGAAGTGAGCGAGGAGGAGAGAGAAGAAGAGCAAGGTGACGAGTAGTAGCTTTATAGAGATGAGGGTGAGATGTTAGTTGTGAGGAGGATTCTACAGATGAACCAAAGCGTGATCACTCTTAGTTGACAATGTCTTTTGCTCCAGGTACACTGTGAGAGGGAAAGTATGCAGTCTTATTATTGATGGAGAGAGTTGTGAAAATGTGATCTCCATTCTTATGATGAAAAAGGTGGATTTGACTACTCAAAAACATTTTCAATCTTATTCTTTGATCTTGTTGAAAATGGGAATGGGATACGCATGGATCAACAATATTTGGTAGAATTCTCTATTGGCGACCATCTGCAGGATCAAATATGGTTTGATGTGCCCATGGATGCTGCCACATTTTGTTGGAGAGACCGTGAACAGGATAAGTTCACGAACACCTACTCATTCACGAAAGAGGGGAAGCACATGGTTCTTTTTCCCATCAAGGAATTTAGAGGAGCTGACAGTGACATTGAAGAAGAGACAATGGCCCTATGTGCCACTTTTCTACAGTCAGTGCGGGAGACCCCAGTGGCGATGACCTTTGCATCTTAGAGGGGACTGAGTTACCATAGATGATACAATCTTTACTAGCTGAATTTCAGGATGTGATGACTGATAGTTTAGAGGGACTACCACCTACTTCTTCACGAAGGG
>JXCR01111092.1:0-64047 GCA_002079205.1 Phalaenopsis hybrid cultivar | reverse complement strand
GGGGGGGGGGGGGGGGGGGGGGGCGAGGAGCACATGGTTCTTTTTCCCATCAAGGAGTCTGGAGGAGCTGACAATGACATTTAAGAGGAGACCGTGGCCCTATGTGCCACTTTTCTACAATCAGTGTAGGAGTCCCAGTGGCAATGACCTTTGTCATCCTAGAGGGGACTTAGTTATCACGGATGATACAAGCTTTACTAGCTGACTTTCAGGATGTGATGACTGATAGTTTAGAGGGAGTACCACCACTTAGAGACATTTAGCATGTTATAGACTTTATCCCTGGATCGGTGTTACCTAAAAGACCTACTTACAGATTAAATCTAGCTAAGTATGAGGAGTTGCAACCGTAGGTACAGGACCTTATTGCTTTAGTGAGGGAGTGCACCCGTCCATGCGTTCTTCCTGCTTTGATGGTGACTGAGAAAGATGGTTCGTAGAGGATGTGTATTGATATCCAAGCTATCAATAAGATCACTATCAAGTACATATTTTCTATATCTCGCCTAGAAGATTTATTGGATTAGTTGCATGGAAATAGCATCTATTCCATGATTTACATGCGTAGTAAATATCACCAAATCAGGATGAGGTCAAGGAATGAATGGAAAACTTCCTTCACTATCAGAGATGAGTTGTATGGTAGAAAATCATATGTCATTTGGATTATCCAATGCACTGGGCACTTTCATGAGGCTAATGGGTCAGGTGTTCAGAGCTTATATTGGAAAGTTTGTAGTTGTGTACTTTGATGACATCCTAGTCTACAATAGATTTGAGGAGGAGCACTTGCAGCATTTGAGGATGATCTTTGAGGTTTTTCGATTAGAGAAATTGTATATCCACCCAAAGAAGTGTCATTTCATGATGACACGTATATGTTTTTTGGGTTATATTGTATCTGATGCATGCATTCAGATAGAATCTATGCAGATAGAGGCTATCATGAGTTCGACAACCTCATAGTCCTTTACAGAGTTGAAGTAGTTTTTGGGGCTGCCATATTTTTATAGGAGACTAATCAGGAGCTTCAACACTATTACAACTCTCCTAACAAACTTTTGAAAGGAGAGAAGTTTCAGTGGACAAAGGGAGCTCTGTCTAACTTTGACATCTTGAAGAAGGTGGCTTAGGCCCCAGTGTTCGCACGACTAGATTTCAATCAGTTGTTTGAGGTGGAATGTGATGCTTCTAATGTGGGGATTGGAGTAGTGTTGAGTCAGGGAGGGCCTCTAATAGCCTTACTCAATGCGAAGTTGAGTGAATTCGGGAGGAAGTATTCACCTATTGACTAGTGAGTTTCCATTATTCACATATCATGAGGCTCTGAGGTTTATGAATAGCTAGAGCAAGCTAAATGGAATACATGATTCCTGTGTTCAATTTTTTACTTCATTTCAGTTAGTACTCAAGCACAAGAGAGAGAGCCAGAATCAAGTATCAGGTGCCTTGAGTCATCGCCACTTATTGATCACTTTCATGTAGGTTAGAGTTGTGGGATTCGAGATGATGAATGAGATGTACGATACAAATGAGGACTTCAGGTAGATTTGTGATAAATGTCAAGAGAGGCCTACAAGAGAGTATCATAGATTTACTAGTTGTTCCATTGTAACGAGTTGTGTTCCGAGATGTTCATTGAGAGAGTCCATCATACCGGAGGAGTCACAGTGGAAGACTAGTAGGTCATTTTGGCAGAGACAAGTCCTCAGTTATGAGGGAACATTTTTTTGCTTAGTCTGACAGGGGATGTAAGAGTTTGTCATATGACAAAAACTAGGAGGCAAAATACAAGACTATACACGACATTGCCAGTACCAGAGGGTCCATGGTTGGATGATAGTATGGATTTCGTTGCGGGCATTCCTTAGACAGCGGAATAAAGATTCAGTGATGGTAATTATTGATAAGTTATTGAATGTGGCTAATTTTATACATTGCCACAGAACACTGGATGCATCACATGGAGCTTCCTTATATTTTAGGGAGAGAGTGAGATTGTATGGGACATCAAGAACTCATGATAGGGACGTCAAGTTTCTGAGCTAACTTTGAAGGACTTTAAGGAGGAAGCTTGGTACTAAGCTTTAGTTTAGCTCAGCAGCTCACCCACAGATAGAGGTGGTGAACAAAAGTTTGGGGAATCAATTGGGGTGTTCTATACTAGAAAAACAACAAGAAGTGAGATTTGTTTCCTCCTCACTTGAGTTTGTGTATGTGTGCAACCCACTCACCTCACTTGAGTTGGTACCACTTCTTCCTGCTACAAAGGTTAGTGTGGATGTTGAGGCTAGAGCACAAGAAATTCATAAGCTACATGAGGAGGTAGAGAGAGATTATCAAGTAAAATCACAAGTTCCAAGAGCAAGCTAATAAAAACAGGAAGATGTGACTTTTCAAGAGGGAAATCTAGTGTGGATTAGATTAAAGAAAGAGAGGTTTCATGTGGGATCTTTTGGGAAACTCAAACCCTTAATAGGTGGACCTTTTAGGAGCCTTAATAAGTTGAATGATAAGGTCTACAGGATTGAATTACTGGGAGATTAAAATTTTTTTTGCTATTTTCAATGTGGTCGTCCTGACTCCATATTATGAGAAGATGGAAGCTTCGACTGATGAGGTCGAAGCACCCCCAACCCCAGAAGACTAATGTGGGATGTTTGTTGCCCTATTACTGGACATATTCGATCCACATTTCTTGAGGGCTGGCCGGCCCTTTGGGCAGGGGAGTGCCACCTCTTTTTAAGTGGTGCCACTTTTAGTTATGAGGAATATGTATTTGCTTTTGTTGGCTCTTTGGGTTTAGTTTTTATTGTGGTTCTCTTTGGGATGGCCATGGGGTTTCCTTTTCCCTCTACGGGCTATATTATAGACTTCCAAGTGGTGGTGCTCCGACTGTATCTTGAACTCTAGATGGCGTTTATTCTTTCTATACATTTCCTCCATTCTTTCTCACATCGCTTCCACATCCCCTCCCCTTCCTCTTTGATGTTGTCACCCAAAAGAGCCCTCCCGCAGCTGTTCCTGCTACTTACTTGATGTCCGAACTCCTGAAAACTGTTATCCTACTGTTTTCAGCTTGCTGGCCGCCTTCTTCTCACCACCCCGGAGGTGCAAACTCTCACTGGCCCCACCTACAACCTAGATCTAAACCTAATTTCAGTGTTGTTGTTTTATTGCGATTTCAGATTTTCCTACTGTTTGCTATAATTTCATACTTTGAATTCAATTATAGTATTTATTTTCCATCGAGTTTTTGTTTAATTTTGGTATCAATTAAAGAGATATTTGAGCTTTAGATTGAGCACAAGATGGTAGTAAATGCGCTTGATCTACATATATACTATAAAGATAAAAAATGCATACATAAGACGGGCAGACAAAATTAATATCGAAAATCAGGCACAAAGAGAAGCAAAGTAAAGATAACATAAATGGATATCATACTGAAAAAAAGTACATAAAAAAGTTTTAATTATCATAAATCCAACTCCAAATAACTGTGATAAGATTAGTGACAATGGCAAGAATGCCAATAATCTTTTCTTGGAGCTGCACAGGTATTATTGCTTGATGAAGTGACGGTCGACCTCGATGTTGTCACGAGAATGGATTTGCTTGATTTTTTCAAGGAAGAGTGCGAACAGGTAGGAGAGAATGTTCCTCTAATCAAAACTGTATTTTTGCCTAAACCTTAGCCATGGACTGTGAATTGATTAGAACATTCTTCAGAGAGGAGCTACAATTGTTTATGCCACCCATATATTTGATGGCTTGGAGACATGGGCTACAGATTTAGCCTATATCCAAGAAGGGGAGTTGAAAAGATTAGCAAAACTAGCTGAAATCAAAGAGCTTAAAGAAGCCAAAAACTTACTCTCTGTTGTCGAGTCATGGCTTCGGTCTGAGACCAAGCTGCCCAAGAAAGAACCTTTTCTTTCCCCTGCACAGACTACTGGGTCTTCTCCCTTTGATGCGTCTCCCTTCAGATCTTCAAGACATATGGCATACTACCGTTGAATTTAATCTAGGGGCATTTACCTACACACCTCACAATTCTTATATATTTACATATCGAACACTTAAAATTTTCATATTTACGTGTGAAACACTCAAATTTTTAGCATCACATCAAAAAAAAACTACGATCGCTTTCTTTTTAAAGTGAAATCCACAATTTCATACATGAGTTTATGATACTGAGGTGTTATAGGTAATTAAATAAACCTTGTGTGGTATGTATGTAAATTTCCCTTTAATTTTACATTGTCATTTAATTAGTTTCTACGTAATTTTGCTTCAGGGAAACTATGGTTGAATTGAGTAAATTGATTTTTAAGTTTATACTTTATGTAATAATTATGGGGGTATTTGCATAATGTAGGGGGAATATTGCATTTGGTTATTTAAATTTTGCATTATCTTATTATTACCTATTTGTTGCAAGATTTTAGATTATTTTTATGCTATGATCTAGCGTAAATCATGGTAAGGGTCATGGATCGTTGAGATTCGATTAGTGGTAAAGCAAGTGCAAATGTTTCTAAAGAACTTTATATAGCCATTTGATATGATGCTTTAGTGCTATATCTCTCTATTTTGATTTTTAATCAAACTACAAGGATGTAATTGGTTAACTTTTTATGCCAATATAATTCTCGGACAGCCTCGGACATCATCATAGAAGACCACAAATGATCAAATAATAGATTCAAAATTTGAGAGGTTTTTTTTACCTTGAACATGACATGTTAATCAAGACTAATATGTCTGTACTTTAGGGTTGGCTTAATCTTGAGTGGGATACCAATATAATTTGGTAAGATCCTTGAGACATCTCAGATGATAACTTGAAATTTTTATTGGGTTTTGCATTGATCAAAAAACGTGTTGAACAAACTAGTTTGTCTATGATTTAGGGTTGACACAAGTTGAGTGGCTATTGGGGAAGCAAATGTTGAAATTGTGCATGGATCAAGGGGCTCCATTGACTGGGGCAGGCAAAAAAATTGTCATTTATGGGGGATAAATTTTAGGGAAAAATTACATACACAGCACAGAAATTTTATGGACTCACGCATCTCACACCTAAAATTTTATTTTTACACACATAGCACTTTACTTGTAGATGAAAAGAGGATTTAGCTATTAAAATGTGATAATGAGTGTTATTTTTCATATACAATGTGTAAATATGAAAGTTTTGATGTGTTATAGGTGAATCCATAAGAATACGGTGCTTATGTAAATGCCCCTAAATTTTGTCTCAAAAAGTTGCTCAACAACATAATTTTTTATTAAGTTTATTTATTTGTTAATTGATACATCTCAAGCTTAGTCTAATTTTAACAATAAACTAATTTTAGTGGGTTGAACAAGTGGAGGCAAAGACCTTCAGTACCCCTGCTCATAGTACTAAAATAAAGGATAAGAAATTGATCCGTTATAGATATGATGTGTTGTTAAGAGTACATAACATGTGTTAGCATTGAGATACTCGAAATGAAGTGTAAGAATAAGTAAAGATTTATTAGGACTATAAGAGATTCAAGTGTATAACCCTAGCCAACGACCTTCTCATTATAGGGTCAAAAGACGAAAATGTTATGAAAGATGTAAATAGGAGGTTGCCTGCTGCTAAATTGTGAAGTAGCCATTGCTAAACTCTAAGCATCAAGTGCATTATCATGATATAGGAAGAGCATGGTGATAAAAGGTGTTGGATTCAACATATTTTAACTAAGATTGTGGGATGGAAAGTTTAATGGAAATAACTGGTGGATTTCAAGGATCCTAGGTCTTGCTCAGTCTTTGATCCTAACCATCTACTCTTTTTTAAGCAGAATTTCTTCAAAATAACAAGCACTTAAGAAGAAAGATTCCTTCTCAATCCATCCATAGAATCAATATTTAAACACTGAATATATTATAATACATATCAGTTTTTCTCAACCACACACACACAGAATACATATCAGTTCTTCCCAACGGCATAAACACAAATGCACGAACACAAACCACAGAAATATGTGGGTTGATCTTGGCATTCCATGTTCAGTCTGACAATTTGCTCAAACCAAAATTTTATTACATTATTACAGTCATAAAATTCGACACAATTCTTCATAAAATTCATCAATAGTTGTTGTTCCCATCTGGGCTTAAATATGCTATAAAATATGGATGGTATGGATGGAATCATACAGAGAAGCTTGAGTCTCTCATGAATTAAAGAAAAATAAAGCCTTGGAAAGGCAGAAATGGGAGCTCTGCTGCTAATATGATGCCACATTCACCAGCTAAAAAGAATTGATCAATACTCTTTTTTTCTTTTCCCTCTTTGGCTGATCATGAGAAAAACCAAAACATAAAATTATAACAATTCAAAAGAAATATAGAAATAAATTTAAAGAATGAAAGAGTCCCTCATATAGCAGCAGCAGCAGCTGCAGCTGCGTCTTCCTCATCAAGCTGATTCTGTTTTTACTTCTTCCTTTCAGCACTAAGCGATAGGTGTTCAAAGCTTCTGTAAGGAGGATCCTCACGGGAGGCTTTGGGACCACCTGCTGTTCGAGCGAGGGAGGAAGCTCTAGATTCGCCAGAATGGTGAAGCCTCTGCTGCACAGGGCGGCTACTACTGCCACCTGAAAGAAGTCGGGTCGTTCGGCTTCGCTGCTGGTCGCTGAGTTCACCTGAGGATGAAAGACGGGTGCTGCCAGCAGCTACAGCTCGCTTTGGTAAGCTGTCGTTCTTAGAGGACGACGCACGCGTTCGTCCTGCGTTGAGAGTCTGCATAAAAATCATGATAATTGTTCAAACACTCGCTATTACACCCAAAATCATCTCTCTTGAAAACACAAGGGAAATCATGGATGATAGAAAGGTTTATGCAACTGTAGTATAATGTTTACTTTACCCTATCTTTTGGTAGTCGCTCCTATTTTTTTCAATTTTTAATAGGAAGATTTACATACATACCACTCAGTTCTTATGTATTTACATATCTAACATCTAAACTTCCTAATTTTCTGTTTTCTTGGTGGGATTCCTAAAATAAAAGGATTCCAATTTCCTATTTTGTGTCGTGAACATTATTATGTGTTGTAAGGTGTAATGCATCAGGGAGGTGAAAATAAAAAAATTTCTTTCCTACATGGTATCAGAACCGCGTTCCTCTCCTACCTAAAAAATTGCGACTCTTACTATGTCTCTCGAGTGCAATCATCATTTGTCGACGCATCCTCTCCAACAACTGCTCCATTTGTGAAGCTCTGAACCAAGCTTTCTTGTCACCGTCGACGACGATAGTTTCATAAAAATCTTCAACATTGTTGTTCAACTTTTTTGTTCGATGCTCACGTACACACGAGCCGTCTCCTCTCATACGTTTGAGGCCGTTGCTTCATCCCTGGCTCTTTCACTCAAGATAACGGCATTGTCTCCTCACGAATGAGATCGTAGGGCCTGGTGTTCAGCTCTTCCACTCAAACAAAATGATTTATCACATTGATTTGTCTTTTCCACTCGAATAAAACGCTCCTTTTTGTTGATTTGAAACCGAGTGGATTACAAGATTATTCCCTCTCTGGTTGTCCATGTTTGGCTAAATCAATGAATGATTAGGCTTCGGTTGCTAGCTCGGCTTGCTCTAACCTCGTAGGTCATCTACTTGAAAAAGGCACGATCACCTCTCGTCAAGTGTCAAACATGTGAAAACCGAGTGTTATGATCTCCATCTAGTTCCTGTTTGCTCATCTAGTTGAGTAGGGTTCTCTCACTTTCCTTAAGCAACAGTCCTTTCGATTCAAACTTCACAATTAAATCATGGTCAAATGCGGCATGGCCTCACAATCTTCTTCCTTAAAAGTCACCTCAAGATCTAAACCTACATCTTTAGTTCCTATCGTACCTGATTATTCCTCTCATCTAGTCACAAACCATAAATCACATGGCTACAATTTTTTTCAATGGTCGCAACATGTCTTTATGTACATCTATGGTAGAGAGAAAGGCATCTCACGGGCAAAATTTCGACTCCATAAATTATAGATTCCAAATATAGGACTTAATTGACGACAACATTGTTATGCCATAGTTAATAAATTCCATGACCACGGAGGTTAGAACAAATTTTTTGCGCTATAAGACAATCAAAGAGATGTGGGAGGCTACATGTAAAATCTACTCTAATACTGAAAACTCCTCAAGGTTATCTGAGATTGAGACCAGACTACATGATATACAACAAAAAGAATTGAGTGTTGCTAGATATTCAACACCCTCACATGTTGGCTGCAATTGAACATGTATGAGATTTATGCTTAGAAATGTCCTAATGATTCCGCCTTGTATGGGAGAATTACCGAACAAAAAAAAAAATCAATTTCTCATTGGCCTCAATAAAGATCTAGACAAAATCAAGAGGCAAATCATGGGAATTAAACTCATCACTACCATTAGAGAGGCTTTTGCAGAAGTTCGATGGGAGGAGAGCAGAAAGAAGTTGATAGAAATTATATGGTACATTTAAAATCACACACTATTTGTTGGAGGATCAACCTTGTACATTTAAAATTCCTCTCAGAATAATAAGTCCAAGAAAGGACAACTATGATGCAAACACTGTAAGAAGCTTAGTTATGTGAAAAGTGTTAGAAATTACATGGTAAACCTGCAGATTGGAAGCACCATCTAATTAGAGATATAATAGGGAGAACTGTACAAATGTTGTTGTCATAACCAACAACAATTCAAAATTCAGCTCATTCACCAAGGAGTAGATTGAGGCATTGTATAAAATATTTAATAATAATTCCAATTCCAAATAAGCATCATAATTCGTTGCTAAGCAACCTATCAGACTATTGGCACACCAAGGTATCCATCTTTTGTCTTTAGTATCCAAAGCAATAAATTAAAACATTGGATAGATGCCTCCATAGCCTCACATAATGACTCCGCCTTGTATAGGAGAATTACTGAACAAAAAAAATATATCAATTTCTCATTGGCCTCAATAAAGATCTACACGAAATCAGGGGGCGAATCATGGGAATTAAACCCATCCCTGCCATTAGGGAGACTTTTGCATAAGTTCGATGGGAGGAGAGTAGAAAGAAGTTGATAAAACATCACACACCATTTGTTGGAGGATCAACCTTGTACATTTAAAATTCCTCTCAAAGGACAACTATGATGCAACCACTGTAAGAAGCATAGTCATGTGAAAAGTGTTAGAAATTACATGGTAAACCTGCATATTGGAAGCACCATCTAATTGGAGATATAATAGGGAGAACTATGCAAATGTTGTTGTCACAACCAACAACAATTTAAAATTCAGCTCATTCACCAAGGAGCAGATTGAGGCCTTGTATAAAATATTTAATAATAATTCCAATTCTGAATAAGCATCATAATCTGTTGCTAAGCAACCTATCAACCTATTGGCACACCAAGGTATCTATCTTGTGTCTTTAGTATCCAAAGAAATAAATTAAAACATTGGATAGATGATTCTAGAGCCTCACATCATATGATGGGAAATATCAACATTTTCAAAAATTACAATCTTGTACCAATCACTTTACAGTTTTAATAGTTAATTAGTCATTCTCACCAGTAGCAGGAACTAGATCAGTCAAATTACCAAATGATCTCCATCTCTTCTCTGTACTTTATGTTCCAAAATTAAACTGCAACTTACTCTCCATTAGCAAACTCACTTGTGACATAAATTGTGTAACTAAATTTCATTCAAATTATTATAATTTTTAGGTTATGGATTAGAGAAAAGTGATTGGCAGTGTTGGGATGCATGGTGCTCTACACTTGCTCAAAGAAAATAATTTCATTGATAGGCAATGTCATCCGTCAAGTTGTATGTTTGAGTTTAGTTTAAATTATGTCATTGTAGTTTATGTTGAAATACAAGTCATGTTGAGTAAGTGTCATCTTAGTCATCCAAATTTTGCATACATGAAAAAAAAAGTTCCCTCATTTATTTATCAACAAAAAGCTCAATCTTTATTAACATGAAACCTGCCAACTTGCAAAACATACTAGACATATATACTCGAAACTACAATACAAACATTCACATTCTTTTATTGCAATTCACACTAATATCAGAGGATAAGTAAACAATATAAATGAGGCATGATAACTTGTATCATGCATAGATGATCACACAAGAACATGAACATTCCTTATGAAAGAAAAATCTAAAACAATCATCATATTTCAATCATTTCATTTCATGATCCTCACTCACTTTCAAAACAAAATTCAAAACTTTAAAATTAATGATGTTAAGGAATATTTTAATTCAATCCATAGTCCTTACCTTTTCAAGCATGACATTATTTATATAATTTCTTATGTTAATACTCCTTAACAAAAACATGTCGATGAAAGTAAAAATAGGCACTTGATATGGCACATGACATTCTACTCTTTAATCACGTGCCTAAATATTTTTTGGGGGAAGTCATTCCCACAATATCTTGTCAATAGGATGCCTAGTAATGTCCTAAATTTTCAAATTTCTCATAAAAATGGGATCTTGCCCACCCATCCGTTCTCTTTCTTCTGACTTACCATTGAAAATTTTTGTTGCCCTATCTTTGTTCACATCCATGAAAACCACACCAAACTTGATGTCAAGTCTCTCAGATGCATCTTCCTTAGTTATACCTCCAATCAAAAAGATGTACAAATGTCACTCTCCAACCACTAAGAAAATATATAATGTCATGAATGACACTTTCTTTGAAAATCAATATTATTTTCTCAAATCTAAAATTTAGGAGGAGAACTCGAGGGAATATCATATTTGAGATCATTTCCAAAATACACAAGTAATTTCTCCTTAAACTAAGTCAAACTCTATTACTCAATCAGCTCCACTTAAAGAACAAAACTCTATATCTTCAATTGAGCCAAACTATGTCACTCAACTAGCTCCACTTAAAGAACCAAACACTCACAAAAACTATCCCAAACATCTCAACTCAACCTCAACATGACACTAATGATCGGGAACTTCGTGACTACACCAGAAGAATGATCATTGAGCTTGTAGAGGACACTACGCCAGACTCGAGGCTTTCAAAAGCCAGAACCAAATTTTCCTACATCCGAAAATCATAATTGTATGGATACCTCAATTCATGACTCGCTTATGCCATTTGTTGATGACTTTAATCAACCAATTGCACATATAGAAAAATTATACGAAGTGCACCGCTCACCCAATTGAAAGATGCGACTTATAGGAAGTCACTACCATTTTATAGGGCTTTTGTAACGACCCATCATAGCGTGCAAATTCTCAACTCTATCCAAGAGGTTCTAAAGATTTCTGCATGAGGAAAAAATTAAAGAAATGTGGGTTGCAAGAATAAATAACACATGGACACTTACAAAGTTACCTCATGGAAAAAATCATGTAGGTTGTAAATGGATATTCAAAGTCAAATATAAAGAAGATTGAAGTATAGAGAGATCTAAAGTTAGATTAGTTCTCAAGGCTTCACACAATCACATGGGACTAACTATCAATAAATTTTTGTATTTGTTGATAAACTTAATACATTTAAGTTCCTACCCTTTCTTTATCCCAATTTGATGTAAAAAATGTCATCTTGAATGGGGATCTAGATGAAGAAGTCTACATGACTACACCCCAGGCTTAGAAAATAGGTTGAAAAACAAGTTGATTTGCAAGTTAAAGAAGTACTTATATGGCTTGAAGTAATCTTCTCATATTTGATTTGACAAGTTTGTTAAAATAGTGATTACAAGTAGTTATCATCAGTGTCAAGCTGATCATACATTGTTTGTTAAATCTAACTCTAGAGGCAAAATTGATATTCTCATATTATACGTAGATGTCATTTTGACACGATGATTCAGAGAAAATCATCCGACTAAAACAAATGTTTGCAATAGAATTTGAGATCAAAGCCTAGGAACTCTCAGATATTTTTTAGGAATGGATGTGGCTCGGTCTAAGGAGGGAATTGTTATATCCCAAAAGAAGTGCATTTTGGACCTTTTAAATGATACTGGCATGCTTGGGTGTAAACTTGCCGACACACATATAGATTCCAGCAAAAGGTTGAATAAAAGTGAAAAAAACAGCCCAATTGACAAAAGAAGTTATCAAAAACTTGTGGGCAAGTTATTTTATATAAGCATACACCAGACCTAATATTGCATACTCAGCTAGTGTAGTAAGCCAACACATGAACAATCCTAGTGATGATCAATTGGATTTTGTGAACAAAATTCTAAGATACTTGAAGATGACCCTAAGATATGGTTTGTTTTTTGAAGAGGCTTAAAACCGTGAGATTGAGGTATACACGATGCTAGTTGGGCATGAGAGGTAATTGATAATAAATCAACCACTAGATATTGTTCATCTGGGGCAATCTCTTCACTTGTAGAAGCAAAAAACAAGTTGTCTTTTGAAGTAATGTGGAATCTGAACATCATGCTCTTGCACAAATAATATATGAGAGAATGTGAATTCAAAGGCCGTTGACACAATTAAGATGCTTAGTAATAACTACTCAACTATTAGTGTAACAAAAAATTATATGATAACAAAATACATTGAGATTGATTGACACATCATTTCGTTAAAAGTTAACAATGAAATTATTCAACTAAGCTATGTTCCAACAACTTTAGATGTTGATATCCTCGTCCAAGCACTATTAAGGATCGGTCATGATGAATTGAACTCCAAGCTTGATCTGTACATTATATACAACCTAACTTGAGGGAGAGTATAGGAAAGTGCCAATCGTATGCTTGATTAAAAATAAATTTATTTCCTGTATTAAGAATATATATCATTAGTTGTGATTCCTATTTTTCTATTTTTTATTTCATGGGATTCCTAATTAAAAAGGATTCCAGTTTCCTATTGTGTGCCGAAAACACTATTGTATATGTGTTGTCAAGTGTAATGCATTAAAGAGGTGAAAATAAAATAAATAAATAAATAAAAAATCATTTCCAGAATTCTACATTTAATTTTTTTTATAATCAAATGCACCTTTTAAAGCATATATTTATAGCACCAAAGTGTTATAAATATAAATATCAAACTTTTGATGTTAGATGTGTAAATCCATGAAAATTGTGTGGTGCAGTATGTAAATTTTCCTAAAAATAGTAAAGAAGCAAGACAATTTCAGCTGAACCTAAATGACAAGTGAACAATTGTTTGTTTGCCTTCAAATCTGCACTACTGCTGAACAAAAGCTATCTATCTGAAGCGCTTGCAGTAGTTTTCAATTATGACACTCCTATCATAGACAAAAATGATTATTTGAATATTTCCAACGCTGTTCAGGTTGCTGCAGAAGTTTCCCTTTGGGTTTCTCTATTATTATTACGATTAATGCTCCATATTTATATTCTATTATTTACTACGATTAATGCTCCAGTGAATTCTAAGTTCCCTCCACTTCCTGCCAATTCAAAGGTAAAGATGCGGGTCAGAATTTATGTTGTGTCTATTCATATATTCTACTGATTCTTCCTTGGACGCAAAAACCTTCTATTTCTTCCACAAAATTTATCATAATTATATCACTTAGAATATTAAATGGAGATTCTCTGAACACCACCTAATCATACGCAGGCTTGATATGATACCAAGTTCGCTTGCACTCAAAAATCCATTTTTCGTGCATATGTGGATATCAGAAAGACAAGCTCTAAATATCTTCAACATGAGCTCTTTGGAATCCTCTCATTGAAAAGATTCACACAAAGCTTTCAGATTGGAAAGGAAATTTCTTATCTAAACCTTGTAGGAATGTTCTAATCAATTTGTTGTTTTCTTTAATCCCTTTGGATTTATCTCATCAATTTAGAATATCTTCAAATATTCAACCATCCCTCTAACTTTAGTAGGATAGAATTCCAGGGCTTTTAATCCCTTTGTTGAATATTTCTTAGAAAATACATAATGGTAGAAGAATTACTTTTTGGAAGGATAAATGGTCTTCTGAACATTCTCTTGCAATGGATTTCTATACCCCTTTCAATCATGCTATGAATTACACAACTCTTGCTTCTTTCTATTCAAAAGATAGAAGTAATATATTTTGCCGAAAAATCATCCCACTATATGTGAATGATTGCCAGGAACTCTTTCACGCTCATAACACTCATCTCAAACCAAATCTTCACCATGACATCCCACTCGGACCCAACTAGAATATTATATGCCGCCTCTTTCTACTTTTTTCTTATTAATGGAGAAATCCTAATTCCTTGCAATTTTTGAATTTGAAAATTTATTGCCTCCCTTAAGATCCAAGTGCTCGTCTAATTTCCATAGTAAATAAAAATTCCTTGCAAAGTGTCTCTTTTTCCAAAAGGGGTCGGCAATTCTAATCATAGTCAACTAGGAAAAAGACTAAAAACTTATCATTTTACACTTTCATTAAAAATAATTAGGGATCTTCCAGATGTCTTCTTATGCTCCTGCATTTTTGTGATCAAAACTGATAAATTGCTACGTAATTTTCTAATAAAAAGAGCACTAATGCCTTTGGTTCACCATCATTCATCTTTGATTACTTTGGATTCATACTTCTTATGTAAGAATATTGATTAGTATCACCTAGGCAATGGAGGACCCTCATTTTGTTATTCTCCAGCCACTCCATGTTTTACCAATTTCTTATTTTTAAAGGATTCGCCCAACTTTAATTCTACATAAAAAAAGGAGCATTTACACACATACCACCCAATTCTTATCTATTTACATATCTAACACCTAAACTTTGATTATTATATTTAAACCACACATCTTTCGTATCACATCAAAAACATCACTATTTTAACATCGAGAATGAAATAGACCTTTTTCATGCATAGTTAAGATGGCATATATATAAAAGTTGAAGTCAGCTAGTAGATATGTAAATACATAACAATTGAGTACTGTCCCCGTAAATCTTCTAATAAAAATGAAAAACAACAGAGCTTGTAACTATGGCATACGCCATGCATGCAAGAACTGCTCGAGGCTACTGTTCTGGATGCAGGGTGTTAGGACAAGGTAAGATACTACATAGGAGTAACTTACAGCTTGTTTGGATGGCATTGGTGCGTCATCTAGAGTTTTGTGCTTGGAATGCTCACCATGACGAGCAGAGCCCGAACCAGTTCTTCTAGCAAATGCTTCCACGGCGCCAGCAAATCTATCATGAATTTCTTGGCCTACTGAAAATGAAATTTATGAAAAATCAACCCTTGCAAACGCATAAATGACGAAAGGATGCTGAAAATAGCAGATAACTCCGTGTTATTTATTACAAACCTGATGGTCTTTCTGCCTTCGCCATTGATGGTCCGGGAGCTAGAGCATGCCTTCCAAGAGGTTGCTGTGGATTCAGATGATAGGTCATTTAAAGTAATGTATGTAAATGAACAAAGAGCCAAAATAATTCCCTGACTATTTAGATGGGTCAATTTAGTCCCAATGTTTATAAAAATGCTTAATTAGTCCCCGGATTATTTGAATAGGGGCAAAAATAATCCACAATGGAAACTATTTCAACCTATATTAAAAGAACTTGGGGACTAAATTGACTTTATAAACTCTGGGACTAAAGCGTCCCAAAGAGTCGGATGACCATGTGACACTTCTCTCATACGTAAATTATACAGCAAATGGAAACATGTAAAACATAAATGGCATACTCTTGGTTTAGTAGTTGCACCAATCTGTGGATACTTCAAAACAGTCCAGTCAAACACATAGTCAAATTGGTATCCTGTAAATATTGAAAAGATCAATAACTCCTATAAAAACTACTGCACAGTATGCATTCAGTGCTTAATTCAATGAGCTCAAAATACCTTCTCGAATAAAAAGGTCCCGAAATAGCTTCTTCAAGTAAGCGTAATCTGGTTTGTCTTCAAACCGCAAAGAACGGCAATAATGGAAATATGAGACGAATTCAGTTGGAAATAACTTGCATAGCACCTGAATCAGAAGTATAAGAGCCAAGAAGCTTTTTTTTACACTAATCTTGTTACTAATAATGAGATATGCATAATGATGATTGAGAGAATCGCATACCTCGGCTGGAGTTAACATTTTCTTTTCACTAATCTTGTCATACTTCTGCTTCTTTGTGCCAGCTTTCAACCCCTGCCATGGGAGACTAATAAAAAAACAGTCAGAATCTCACATTAGATACAAATAGTGAGGCATAATAATGATTAAGTAGTTCTGTTGATGTGCCCAAAATTAACAAAGGATAAAAAGGTCAAAACAATTTTTATACTACTTGCACGTGGCCATTTTAATCCCAACTATATAATAAATTCAATTTAATCCATTGATCAGTCAAACATGATCCAAAATAGTTTCTCTGTTAGATTATTTGGATAGGATTTGAGAAGACTAAGTGACTATTTGGATCAGATTTAAAAAATCAACGGACTAAATCTAGGACTAACATGGCCCCCTAAACAAAGTCCAAGCCTATTTTGGGCATTTTTTTCTCAACAAAAAGTGCGAAAGAAATAAGTTCTGAAGAATCTAACCTTCCTCTTAAAAAATACATGAACACGTAACCAAGCGATTCTAAATCATCCCTTCTGCTTTGCTCTACAAGATATAAACTAATTTTACATTTTTCTTCTAATATACAGTAAGTCCTGAAATGGTTAAATGTACTTGAAACTTGGGAACGTACCGACACCAAGATGAGTATTCATGCTAGCATACCTTGCTGTTCCAGTGAGGTTCTTGTTCTCCCTGTCAAACTAACCAAATCTTTAGCAGAAGAAACAATTCAGAAAACATTTTGAAAAGGGAAAAAACATCATAACCGAACAAAAAAAATAAGAACTGGAGTGAATCATAGAATCAGGATACAACAAGGAATTTTATATTTGAAAATTGCTGAAGATGATGAGATCAAATGCAAAATGTAGCAATTAAATAGAGCTATATGAATAAAGTTAGATGATGAAAACAATAGTAGTAATAAAATGGATTATTTGTCTAGTTCTTCCCTACATTTGTGAAGTCAAGTCCCAATAATAATTCAGGTAAGCAAAACAAGGTTGATTAAAAAATAAAACATTTGAACTTTTCCTCTAAAATAAATCATTTACTCTTCGATAAATTACTTTATATCTCTGCTAGCCTTAAGCGTCTGGTTATGATCTTAATTTGAATTATTTAGTTATATGTTTCCTTAAAATAATTTCCTAATTAATTTTGAAAATTTAAAAAAACAATGATCTCTCTTCTAATAGTTGTTGTGTGCACACACTAGATCTAATCAGCCAAAGCAAATTGCAATGCATAAATAAATAAAGCTCTTGCTAACAAGATTTCTATAAATATCTCACCGACTAAACTATGTCATATAGGAAAATTTACACCAATACATGTCAACATGAATATCCTATGTGCTTGCATCAACAAAACTAATATAAGATATTATGGGTTTAATAATGGTCCATATTTAATCCTACAATGAATAGATCTGTTTTCTCACCAATCAATGACTGTCAATTGAAGCTTCATCATATATATTATGATAACTTCACATACATTGTACACAGTTTTTTTTAATATGCACTAACTCATATGCATTCCTAAGAGAAATAAAAACTATATAAAAATAATTTCTGTGCTCTTTATAATTTTGCATTAATTGCTTCAGCATAAAGATTACTTCCAAAGCACATTTAATTGCATAAAACTAAATTTATTCCCTCATACCAACATAATTTTCACAAATCTGTGCTCCATTACTCTTTCAACACTTCATTGAATGATACATATGTTTAATTCCTCCAAAATTAACACAATCATGAAAATCTACAATGTTCTTAAATATTATTGGTTTAGAAATGTTTCTAATAATTTGGCAGCTTCATAAGACTTCATATTTCCTTTGAAAAAACTTGTTACCTAAACAAATGTAACGTCACTTATAACTTTGCAAATCTCTATAAGCATCTCATTTGGGCCAAAAGCATACTTCATGATTCCATTCATTATGCTCTTCAAAAGAGATCCTTCTAAAAACTATAATTTAATAAAAAGCTCAAAGTAACATTTCTATCATCATAAAGCTTATGATGGTTATGCATACAATCATAACATCAATGTCAATTGAAAATCATATAACACAAAACCTTCGCAACATCTAAAAGTTTAAAAATTTGTATTAGTTTCAAAATATTATACAAATGTGTATCAAGTCCACTAATTCAGCCACCTAATCTAGGTTAAGTTGACCTACAAGTATTATTACCATGATGATTCAGTTTGTGTAGATGAACTTGATGATGATGTCGATCAATCATCAATAATTGAGCATATTATTAATGCTAATTTTACGATGTGCCAAAAAGTTATTTTGAAGTCTAAATTTGAGGCAATATTTGAGCTTCCTGCTAAGACTAAAATTTCTTCTGGTTTTATAAAAAAACAAGTTGATCCATAAGTTTCAATATTCTTTCAAGATTCTTCTCCAAATATAAAAGTTGACCAATATGTTCTAGCATTATTCGTTATACACGCTTTCTCTCAAAACGTATAGGTTAAGTTTATACTACCACTGTTGCCACCATCATGTGAGTCTTCTATTTTCCAAGATTTGATCAATAAAGGCATATAAAGCATGATGACTTTTAAAATCAAAGCCTCCAAAATATACTTCTTGCATTAAAACAACATAAGCTGAAGTTTTTAATGCTCATAAGGAGTCATGAAATTTGGAATAAATTTTATTTTGACAAAACAGTTACTGAACTAACATCAACCCTTATCCTCGAGCTTGAACGAAGTATCCATATTAAAGTCCCTTTTCCTCATCTTTGATCCTCTCATTTTCATCTTTTTAGTACTCTACAGCAGAAATCATTCGGCCATAACATTGATTACTAGCATTTAGCACAAATTTATCGTGACTTAGTGGCATTGTTTTCAATCTTTCTTTAAAACAATATTTCTCACTTTAAATATATTTAGAAATTTTACCTGCTCCCTATCTCCCTAAATTCCTATGAGCGAGCAAACCAAAATAGAAGAGTCAACTAAGGTCCAATCTCTCTCTCTCTCTCTCTCTCTCTCTCTCTCTCTCTCTCTCTCTCACACACACACACACACGCACACAATCCCACCTCCAACCTACACCTCGGCCTGCACAAAAACTAAATAATAATAATAATAATAACAAAAATAAAAAACAGTGATAGACAGAGAGAGTAATTGGGGTTGAAAAATGAAGGCTATTTAACAGTCTCGCTATTATCTACTGAAAAAACAACAATGCATATTCAGCATTAATAAAATTTAAAAAAAAATGATAACTTACCGGTACGGTATGTGCTTATGAGTTTGAAGATCTCTATATTTCTTGGCAAGACCAAAATCAATGGCAAAAACCTGCATAGAAAATACATTAAGTAGAAAAAGTCGAGCTTCAACTTTTAATTTCAACATCAAAATAAATGTTTTCTATTTTCCAAAGCATTAGGACAACAAATAAATTGAAATGTTAAATACTTCAGACCATTTCCGGTATTGCTCTTTGCAAATTAGTATACTAACTAGCTCTCCATGGGCAGTTATTCTTGTTCAATTTTCTATAATTAAAAAGAGATTTAATAATAGGGGCATTTATATACATACCTATCAATTCCTATATATCGACATATCTAACACCTAAATTTTGCATTTTACATTTAAAACACCCAAAATTTCATATTACATAAAAAATATTAAAAGTGAAATAAACCTTTTCATGCATAGGTAAGGTGGTATACATGTAAAAATTGAAGCTTACATGTTAGATATGTAAATACATAGGAAATGAGTGGTATGTATGTAAATCTTCCTTAATATTAGACTAAGATACAAAATGAATCATGATAGCCCCAGAAAACTAAAAAAAAAAGAAACAGCTAACCACGCTATAGAATTAAGTGCCAGAAAACTCTAATGCATAAATGCACCACTTTTTCCATTATAAATCTCAGAGAAAAAGCAGTATTTTGTCTCAGATGAAAAAGATTTAATTTTGATTTCAGGTCGATGACCAATTATTAATTTCTGCCAAAAATAACAAAATAAATTTATTTTAAATTTGCTAGTTTTAATGCACTCCCCAAAATTTGGTAAAATTTTTTTAAGCATTGTCTGTGACACGAAACAACTTATTCTAATTATATGATGGATTAAAGGTTGCAAGGTCATCACCAACAAGTGACACATCATAACCTACTAAATAATTCGCGGAAAGCAAGAAAGTAATAACCAGATATAAACTAGTATTAGATCAATTAAATAAAATTTTACTACTCTGAATGGATTGATATGAGAATCAGCGGATATATAATAAGAAACAAAAATAAAATAAGGGCATTTACATACATACCACCCAATTTTTATTTATTTACATATCTAACACCTAAAACTTTACTTTTTATTCAGCTGCCACCCAAATTTTCCATGTCACATTAAAAAGATGTCACCATTTTAACTTTTACAAAATGAAATACGCATTCTCATGCATAGCTAAGGTGACATGTACGTAAAAATTGAAGTTTCAGTGTTATATATGTAAATACATAAGAATTAAGTGCTGTGTGTGTAAATCTTCCAATAAAATAATACTTACATGAAATAAAGCAAATAGAATGGGAAAATCCAAGCACATTACAGAACATTATAAGTTATTATATGTGAGATAATTTAGCAATAAAAACGAGTTATGATTAGTTGTGAATAAAGAGTTGGAAGATAAAACTATTAAAGTTAAGAATTAGTGATACAGTAAACGTTAAATCTTATGATGCAATTATAAATGTGATAAGTGCTTAAGCTCCTAAGTTGGATTAAAAGATAGTTTGAAAAATATATTAAGAAGATTAACAAATTTCAGGAGAGTCAAGAAAACAGATTGTGCTTCAGTAAGATGACTTGGGGATCGAGTAAGAGGAACAATCGATTTTAAGAAAAAGAAATGTGTTTTACACTGAAAAATAATTTAATCCTGTTACAGTTTATAATTATCATTAGAAAGTTACAAGCAAATAAAAAATGTAGCTTTTGATGGTTTATATAATTGGCAATGTACCAATAAAAGAGAAAATGAGGTTTTCAAAATAGAGAAGGCAAAAGATAAAAGATCAAAATACTTCGAGCATATTACATTTCATTAGAATTGAAATAGTTAGACCTAAGCCAAAAATAAAAGATATCAAGAAAATAAGGAATGTTACTCGGAGGAATTATTAAATAAGAATTTTAATGAAAAGTTATTTTGGAGCATAGTAAAACCAAAAAGGTAGATTACATATTGACTCAAACAATAAAGAAGATTTGGCTCTAAAGAAGAAGCTTTAGGTGATCAAGATGAAATATTAATTATGATTTGGAGAGTTTTAATTAATATTGCAATGACTAAGCTAACAAAACTTTTTAATGTACTTTTAAGGACAAAGATGATGCCAATTTATTAGAGAGGAAGTAATTTTGTTCAAGTGCTTGAGAACAAAAAAAGAAACTTAGAATTATAGTATTTATAAAAAAGAAAAGAAAACCGATGAGTCAAACAGGGAAGTGAATAAGGAAAACAATGGAAAATAAACTTAAAAGTTTACATTGATGTTCAAGAATAAAGTTAGTTTCATGCTGAAAAAAATCAAGCGAGTTTCATGCTAAAAAATTCGTTATGGAAGCGATTCTTGGAACAAGTCAATTGAAAGAAAAGTATAGGAAGTAGAGAAAAAAATTTTGACATGATTCTTATTGATTTTGAGAATGCTTATAAGCAAACAACTCAGGAAATAATTTCAATAATATTAAGAAAAAATACTATCTACGATGTATTGAAGCTATTCAAAAAAAAATTATTAAGGGAGCAATAAATTATATTAAAAACAATTATAAGTGATCAAATAATTCTCAATTAAAGTAGGATTGCATTAAAGATCGAGCTTAGTCTATAACATGTTATAGGTTTTGTAAATGCTTAAATGTAAAGTAAGTTTCCTTGGAATATGCATTTTATAGATGATGTAATTAATCAGTGAAACATCGATTCAAATAAATGAAAAATTAGAACTAAAGTAATTTTTAAAAATTAAAAAACTTAAAATTAGTAGAATAAAGATTGATTAAATAACATTCAATTTTCTTGCATGCATTACCAGCAAATATGGGTTAATATTACTAGAAAAATACATTGACACATCAGTGTAACAGGTTTAAATATATTGGATTTGTTACACAGAAGGATGAGTCTACCTATGAGGCTAAAACTTCTACAATCATGGATGAGCGTATCAACTTGTGAAGTGTCGCCAGATAATTAGTTGATAAAAGAAAATCATAGAGGTTCAAAAGTTATATGTAAGCAAAATTAGATAAGAAAAAATAATTTTTTAAGAAAATATATTAAATTGATGGTGGGAATAGCATATCTCGACGATCAGCCAGTGAATAGCAAAACTTAGATGATTTGGACATGTAAAACAAATGACTGAAAATACAACCATGACAAAGAAGATAAATTACTATGGAAATATTAAGAAGAAGGAGAAGCAAACCATAAGTAACATATAAAACTTATGTAAGAAAATCATGAAGAGTTGATTTAACACTTGTTTCAACACTCAACTAAAACAAATAGAAAATGAAGTTTCATACGGGAAACCAGAAACACTTGGATAGGACTAATGATGATGATGATGATGATGATGATGATAAAATCTCGAAGCAATGAAGCCAAGTGTTGTTGGAAAATAGATCACTTTATCAATAGCACATCGAAGCTCAGAAAAAAATAAGGTGGGTTTCAAATAATGCCTGTAAACAATGAAAATTCTCTATTTTAAAAAAAAGAGAAAAAAACTTATAAGGGATTACAATTGGTTTAAGCATCCAATAACTAAAGATAACTTAAATCCCCAAGTTTGTATTCAATAACATGGGCATAAATACAAAAGAAAAGCCTATAAAAGGACAAAGATAAAAAATGAAATTCATAGGAATAATTAGCTAAATTCTTAAGTGAGCACAACAATTAGTGTTCACTTTGCAAACCTCTAAAACAAATAGAATGGTTCAAAACCATCATAGAACACTCTAAATAAACTATGATATAGTACAGAGACTCCAAGAATAGAACAAAATTACTTTGATAGTCCCAACATAAAAGCAATCCAATAGATCTTTTAGATAACTCCGGTCTTAATGTGATAATGAGAGTGAAAATACATTACAAAATCTCAATTATTAATAGGCACTAATTTGTTAAAATAATAACAAAAGGAGGTATGCATAGAAAGTGGAATAAAGCGCGCATACAAATGAAACCAATATAAACAACAATAAATCTAACAATGCAAAGCCATTTCAAACCAAATATATCAATATTTTGCAAAAGGAAACTAAATTTTCAATCATAAAATTAAGCAATGTTTATATGTAAACAATTATGGAGAGTAGTGAAAAGAAAATATAATGACAAAATCAGCAATATCCAGAATCAACCACAGGCGTTTGGAGCTATGATGAGCATTAGCATTCAAACAGTGACAAAGCAATTGTGTATGTTTGAGTAAATTGAAAAAAAAAAAAAAATATAATAAACAATTAGCATATTTCCTACTAATAGTGGTGGGAGAAAGTGTCATTCTTACTAAACATTTCCTAGCAAAAAAAAAAAAAATCAGTTGTAGTCATGAATTTGAATTTTCAAATTTTAGATTTTAAAATTTGAATTATGAACTTGGGATAGTTTTCTCTTTATTCAGAGCATTTAGTAAATAGTTTTCCACGATGTGGCCAGCAAAGCCTTCCACTCCCTTGAAATGAGGCATAAATTGTAGAGGATGGTTGGACCCGTTTTAACCACTCCTTGGAAAGTCCCCTTTTCCTCTCTCTTAACTCCTTTTGAATTTTAAATTTACTTAGGATCTAATGTAATGTCCTAAATTATTGTTGAAAAGATTAATAAAAGAGTTTTGGCGTTTTCAAAAAAAAAAAGTTCGAGAAATATTTTTCTCCTTGGCTTGACGGGCGGCCCTGAACTCTTCCTCTGTGAGAAAATTAGTCACCTTGATTATTCTTGTACTCTTCATTCTAGCATTTCATAGACTGGTTTTATTATCCTCCCCGTTCTCTCATAAGCTCATAAACATCCTTGCCAAATGGTAAAACTCCATTCAAATTGTTGGACCCTCAGAAGCAATCAACCTTTCACACTCTTACTTGACCTACTTAATGAAGAATCATCTCAATAAGCCACCAAATCTTAAGCCTCAACTCCACAAACTCCAAATCACTTCTCTATATTATGATATAATCATTCAAAATAATTCCACCCACCGAAACCTCCTTAATCCTAAAAAAAAGCCATCAGCTAGGACATCTTCTAAAGTGATAGTCAAGCAACACACCTAGCAATCACCATCTACATATCCCCATAATCACCCTAAGAGTCACACTACCTTGTAAGAATCCGCTTATAATAACTTAGAGCTTTGATTGACAACCATCCTAAAGAAGGCCCTAACAATATAAGAACATTAATAAACCAATGGATCCTAAAATAATAGCAAGGTGCATAGAGTTATGACTAAAACGTTAACCTCATGAGCCTAGTTGACTCCCTACTTATCAAATGATAAAACTTGTGTAATGTCATCAACTGATTTGCTAAACATTTTATTCTACTAACCATGAGTTGGGAGTGTTGTTGGGGGAACAAAATTCAACAACAACAACAACAAAGCCTTAATCCCACTACATGGGGTCAGCTACATGATGTGATTATCTATATGAAAAGCAAAAAATATTTCATTAGCTCTAAATGATGCGATTATCTATATTTAAATCACTTAATTAAATACTTTTATCACAAAATCATAATTAAACTTCAGCCAAATCATAACTAAAACACAATAAAATAGAACTATAGAAGTTTTCATTCTAAAATCCTACTTCGAAACTATTCTAACAGCAAATGCAGCTTTAACTTGAAAGCTGCAGTATGAAAGGGTGGGTAATAACTATAAACACACACGAGAACATAACAAAAAAATATATAAATAGATAATAGAAAAGAAAGCAACAAAACGCTATAAATAGTGAGTATAATTGAAGCAAAATTCAAAAAAAACAGACTTTGTCAAACTAGAGAAGCGAATGCAGCAGGTTATTAAAAAGCCAAAAATGGACCTACCTGGTTTGCTTTACGACCCAAGCCCATCAGAAAATTATCTGGCTTTATATCGCGGTGAAGAAATCCCCTTGAATGCATGTACTCAATTCTATTAATCTGAAATGCATTAAATTTATCTTAATGCTAGATGCACTTGATTGGGAAGACCACAAAAAGTCATCGCAAGCACATAACAATCTGAGGCATCATTCAATATGGAAAAAAAATAAAATTTTACATACATACCACACAATTCTTATGGATTTACATATCTAACACCTAAAGTTTGATAACATCATAACACCATGGTGCTACAAACCTATGCATTAAAAAGTGCATCTGACTTTCAACAGTTTGTAAAAATGTTATTTTTGATGTGATGTTAAAGATTTGAGTGATATAAATGTAAATATTATAATTTAGGTGTTTGATATGTAAATACATAAGAATCATGAGGTATGTGTGTAAATGCCAAAAAAAAAGGTAAAAGTGAGACAAAGTACTTACCAATTGATCAGCAAGCATAAGTACAGTTTTCAATGAGAACTTTCGATCACAATAGTTAAAGAGGTCTTCTAGACTTGGACCGAGAAGATCAATAACCATGACATTGTAATCCCCCTCAGCACCGAACCATTTTAGGTTAGGAATTCCAGCTTTTTTAAAATGGCCAGTAAACAACAGCATAAAAGCCAATCAGAAATAAGTATGCCTAGATAAAATAAAAACAATAATTACTATAAGGAGAGTTTAGTCTCCTGAGACATGGCTTAGGTTGGAGATTCAAGCTTTTATTGGATAATACAAAACAAAAGAATAATATAATTTGAAATTTATACAATCATTGAAATCTAGAAATAAAAGCCTTACTTCCTCCTTGGAGAAGCATATATAGTTTTGACTCATAGTGTAGCTGAGGATGCTTCGACTTAACAGATTCCTGTCATGGATGATATTCGAGTGAGAGAAATTTGAAAGAAACACTTTTAAGACTTCATAAGAAAAATGGAAGTACAAAATGAAAGCATTAAATTGATGAATTCTCAGGCTGAAGCTGATACAAAAAGGATCCATTATGAAGACACCAACATCATTACAGCTATAAGGTTTGCCTTATCCAAACTAAATTTTATAAATTGAGCGAATATAACTCTAGTTTCTTTGAAGCTATATCCTGAACCAGATCATATATACACAACAAGATGTATGCAAAATCATGGAGCAAAAATAAAGCGCTTTTTGATTGATAAAAAGTGTTCAACATATAAGCATTCTACATTTTTCTTCTCTGCCACATTAAAACGTGGGAAGAGAATGGAGCTACGCATGGTAAATTTAAAAGGCAGAACTTCAAAATTACATGCAAAATGCTAAATCCAGACTCCTTGCAAATGTGAAATTAGTCTTAGCAAATCCTAATCATACAAAAATGAAAGCAATTCATAACTTCTGGTCAAACTCTTCAATCCACATACTATTCTAACTGACCAAAATACACAGAATTTACTAAAACTAAACCTTTTCTCCGTGGTTTTTTTTTCCTGGAACAAATAGTATGTGCATCTGACATCGGGTACAATACCAGAGGCAAGAAAAAATTCATCTTCCTTGTAGTAAATAATTATTCCACAAAGCTTAAAGGTAACATAAAAAGCTAAGATACCATCCGCTGCCAACGTAACCTTTGATGCCAAAGAATAACTTTTTAAAAGTTTATGCTAATTCGTGAAAAGACCACATCTCACAGAAAAAAGTTCATAATAATAATAAAATAAAATAAATAAATTGGCCTAAAACAAAACCCAAATAAAGGAGCAAAAACGTACCAACTTGATTGCAACCTCTTCCCCCGTCTGTATGTTGACACCTGAATAACATAAACCGAACAAATGCATCAACACAGACCATCAAAATGACAAAAGCATTCAAAACTTCAATAAGTAACAGAAACATAACAAATGAAAATTAAGACAAACCAAGATAGATCTCCCCAAACGATCCACTTCCAATCTTTCTTCTAATCGTGAACTTTCCGCCAACAATGTGATCCATCATAAACAAATCGTTTATACGCGGCAAACCAATGAACAATGGGTCGAAATTAAGCCCCGCAGAATCATCAAAGAGTCCTAAATCACCGAAAAATAAAAATAAAATAAAATCCACCACTCGTATCCAATCTCCTTAGATCTCAATAGGAATCTCCGCTTTCAATCCCTAGCCCCAATTCGTAGAAATAATCACCCAAACTTTCACGCGCTTGCAACCCTAGACAATACAAACATTACCGACAAATCACTTGACGACACCTTCTTCGAGGCAGCAGCAAATGACAAAGATCAATACGAATCTAATATCCATAACACGAAATCAACACACCGACCAATATCACATTCTGAATGGTTACCGAGAAAGAGAAAGAGATGAAAAAAAAAATTCAACCGAATTCCATTAGATTCTCTGCGTATGTGGGAGAGAGCGACGGATGGAAATAGCAATTAGCAAGAGACCGGCGTCAAATGTGCTCTGGTAATTTAGTTGGCGCATTGGTGATTTGGAGACCGAATTATGCACCCAAAACGGCAACCAGCGATATGTTGATGAAGAGGTGGTGCTGACTCAGCCGATTTAACGATAATTGGTGACCGTAACCCTAATGATTTGGTGGGGAATGGTGACTGATGATTGGGAATCCTATGCAACAGTGCCGTATAGATCGATTGTTTTTTTTGTTTTCTTCTTTGAGATTGGTGCATTATTTTCTGCGGTTGATTTTGTTTCTTAAAATTATAAAAGATAATTCCAAAAGAAAAACGTTTGTTAGATGTATTTTTATTTTAAAAAAAAATTAGAAAAAAAAATTAGGCTTATCTTAGATATATTTATTTTTATAAACAAATAAATGTTAATGTGACTTGTATTAATAATAAAATGATGTAACTTATACATAAGTAACTAATAGATGTATTTTATTGTCGGAATAATCAATTAAGATCAATCAATTCTTACATTATATTCATTTTTAAATAAATTCAAAATATTTAAAATTAAATTAAACAATATACGATAATATATGAATATATATATATATATATAACTTTAGCATTGAGTAAAGATTCCAATCATTCATAGATAAGTCAAGAGATGCCCATAAGATATACAACATTTCTGTTGTAAGAAAAAAAAATTGAAAAAATTAATATAGTTTGGATTAATTAAAATAATTCTGCTAACGAGTGTTAAATCAGATAAATTATGATGTTCCTTGTGACTGGAGATGACAATAATCCAATATTGTAGACACAAACAGTTAAAGACATTCACTTTGTTGATAGTAAGAGGAATCATAAGCTTTTCATGATTTTATCAAGTGAACGTGGGGATTGAGTTATCTATAAGAATGTTATTGGACATCAAATTTTTAATAGGCATTAAATGTCACTTGATGATATAATTTTAATGTTAATCAACAAAAAAGTAATAGAAATTGAGTACTCAATGACATCTATTATTTTTATTTAAGAAGAGAAGATTGGATAATTTGGAACATGAGTGCCAAAACTTAATAGCTAGTGGACATGATATATATATATATATATATATATATATAAGGAGAGAGATAGTGGATGCACATTTCTATGTTCTATAAAAACCAAAAACAGATTCACATGGTGTCAGAGTAGGAGTTCTGAGAGCCACAAAAAGATCCTGGAAGTAGCAACAACATTCATTTCTAGGTTCTTCTCTTCCTAAAATTTTCTTCTTCCAAGCTGGTAAAAATCAAACAACAAATTCTTTCCTCCCCTTCTTTCGATACCCAAGCAATATGGATTCATCTTCTCAAACCAGCCTCTAACCCAAACCAGCAACAATCATCATATTTATTCATCCCTAAAATTTCTTCTCAACCATATCAAATCTCTGACCTCAACTCTGCTCACAGCAAAAAATTATTCTATTTGGTGTGCATTAATGATGTAACTCTGTCAAGCAAATGGGTTTCAATTTTTTTTAATTGAAGATGATGTTTTCCCTTCAAAATATATTAGTGATATTAATGGTCTAGCAATCAGTCTCTAAATTATATTCTTTGGAAGCATGTCGATTGAAATCTTTTTGTAGCTTTGTACATAATTATTTCTCATAGCATTCTTTCATATGTGCTTCGTCATGATACTACTACCAAGATATGGAAAAAGCTTTCTTAAAAGGAAGCAGTCCTCAAATCGATTATGTGTGATCCAACTCAAGAATAATTTACATCATATTACAATGAGAAGCCAATCTATAACTCAATATCTAATATAAATCAAGAAACCTGTGGATCAAATCGCTGGGTGTGGGTCTAAGGTTGATACGAAAGACATTATATTGTATACTCTTAATGGCTTACCATCTACCTAAAACTCATTCAAGGTCGTCATCAAAATCAGCCTTTTACTGATTAAAATGAATGATTTATACTCACATCTATATAGTGAAGAGGTGAATGTCTCATCAGAAATGGAAAAGAGCATTTGTTGACTAATTAGTTTTGATTGCTAACAAAACTTATATAAATCAATCACTCAAAGGAAAATATTCCTTTAAGCAAAACAAAAGAAATGATTTCTACAGCTCAAATTAGAACTGTGAAACTACAAACAGGCCTTTCAGTTAATGTCAAATATGTGAAAAATACGGGCATTCAGCAAGAATGTGCCCATATTCGAACTACAATCATACAAATGTTTAGTACTCCTTTACAAGCATTCATAGTAACTAATGATAACAATTCAAATGATTGGATTGTGGACAAGGCAACAACTTTTCACATTACCGACCATCTCGCCAATGTTCAAAATCCTCAGCAATATATAGGTAATGAACAGATTACTATTAGAAATGGTAAGAAAATTCCTATAACTCATACATATAAAGAAATTTTATCTACTCCAAAGTATATGCTTGAACTCTCTTGATTATTACATACACCTAATTTAACATTCAATTTATTATCTGTACAAAAAATGGCCAAAGAAGATGTCTGCATGGTATCATTTGATTCCACTGGTTATTAGATTCAAGACAATAAAACTCATCAAATTATCATTAAAGGAAGGAGCAGCAATGGTCTCTACAAACTGCTGCAGATTACAGCATTACCACCAATTATTCAACCGATCATTTGGCATCAACGGCTTGGACATCCTCATGAAGTAGCTTTGCTTCTAAAAGTCATAAATTGCCTTTTAATATGCATATTACTGCTTTTATTTTACCTTTTCAATTGATTCACAGTGATTTTTGGAGACCTTCTCCAATGTTATCATGTGAAAATCAAAGATATTACATCATCTTCATAGACAATCATACTAAATTTACATGGTTGTTTCCCATGTGGCCATGTCACAGAAAAGTGAGCCATTGCTCAAATTTATTTACTTTTAGAAAATGGTACGAAATCAACTTTAAACAAATATGAAGTTCTTTCCATCCGATACTGAAGGAGAATACATATCTTTAAAATTTAAAACTCATCTTCTCAAGAGTGGATTACAACAACAATCGAGTTGCCCAAATATGCCCCAAAAAATGGTATTGTCAAACAAAAACATAGGCACAATATTGAGACAATGCACACCAAACTATTGAAGGCTAACTTACCACATAACTTTTGGATAGATGCAGCCTTGACTGTTGTTTATCCCTTTAATCGTTTGCCATAAAAAAAAACTCATCATAAGTCTACCTATGAGCTTCTATATAGAAAAGCACCAAGATATGATCACTTAAGGATCTTTGGTGCTCTATGTTACCCCTAAAAATAATCACAAGCAGTAAAAAAACTTCATCCAAAATCATCTCCTTGTGTATTTATTTGATATTCATCCACTCACAAAGGATATAGATGCATGAACCCTGTGAATAGAAAGGTTATCATATCAAGACATGTTTAATTTGATGAGACTCAATTTCCATACAAAAATACTACTCACAACTTCAGTTCTGCCATCAAAAGTCATTCCACTTCCTACTTTCATACCTACTTCGGCTATAGTAAACTCCACAGAACAACCAATCTCGGATGATGAAACAATAACTTAAGCAAATTTAAATTATGAACCTATTATTATTGAACATGTTATCAACAAAATTAATAATGATTTACTACATACCATTCCAACTCAATCTCATGCAATTAATTCAATTAAACATTCCATGACAACTAGGTTGCAAGCTGGAATTTGAAAGCCCAAGTGTATTATTGATCTTACACCTCAAATAACAAATATCAAAGATCCTACTCAAGCAATAAAACTACCTCAATGGAGAGAAGCTGTCTCAAGAATTTAATGCACTTCAACAACAAGGTACATGGGAGTTAGTACCATCTCGTATAAATCACACAGTTCTCGGCTGCAAATGGACCTTCCGCACCAAATACCACTCTGATTGATATATTGCTAAACACAAAACTCAATTGGTTGCACATGGATTTAATCAAGAATATGGATTTGATTATCATGTGATATTTAGTTCAGTTGCTAAAATCTCTACTATATGTATTTTGCTAACTATTGCAATCCAATCAAAAGATGCAATGTTCAACTCACCACTTATTGTGACTCTGATTGGGTAGCAAATCAGAATGATAGGCATTCAATTACGGGTTATCGCAGTTTCATAGGAAACAATCTGTTCTCATGGAAAGTTCAAAAGCAAACAACAGTTGCTCGGTTTTCCACTGAGGTCAAATATAGAGCCTTTGCTACTGCTGTAACAAAATCAATTTGGCTAAGAAGATTACTTGAGGAGTTTGGTGTTTCGATCAATACAACTACGCCCTTCTATTGTGATGCTACATCCACTATTGATATAGACACTTATCCAATATTTCAGGCAAGGACAAAACACATTGAAATAAACTTTCATTTTATCTGAGATTATGTAACAAATAAAGAGATCCTTATTCATCTTATTACTACCCAAGATCAAGTGGCGGATATACTTACCAAAAGCTTAACTTTCTCTAAATTTTGAAATAATATGGACAATTAACAATCCAACCTATGGCTTCTTAATTTGAGGGGAGCTGCTATCTAGAACTTACTCAAAATAACATAATCAACTATTATGTTATCATAAATGCATTTTAATTGGTTTTAACCTGTATAGCTTAGGAATTCTTTTCCCTTGTAACATGTATATATAATATAAGGAGAGATAATGGATGCATGATGCATGTAAAAATCCATTACTTGAGAATACTATCAAGTGATTCACATTTCTATGTTCTGTAAAAATCAAGAACAATTTCACAAGTTCCATAGATGACAAATGTTTAATGTCATCAACGTCAGCACGACCTAACTCAACCTTTCTCTTTGTCGAATGTGAGATCGAATTATCAAGCTGGCTCATTTTAGACATTAATAGTTGTTGGACATACAAATCATATTTACTTTGCATTGGCCAAAGATTAATGAGACAAATTAAAGGTCAATAAATATTAGGCGAGCAACTCAATCATTCTCCATATCGGATAGAAACTAAACAAGTAAGAAGATGGATGTTAATGGCAAAAAGTGAGCTTGCCAAGATGGTATGAACTGGCTTTCACCAAGATTCAATATGAAGATCAGAGGAATAGAATTCACTACTGCAAACAGCTACTCGATCAAAATCTATGAGTAGTGCTCCCAAGGTAAGAAATTTTGAGTGTTATATATGTAAATATATAAGACTGGGGTGGTACAAATGTAAATGGCCCTAAGAAAAAACTCCTTCAATGAAGCTTGAAATAATATAAAATAACCACAGCTGACCAATCAATCACACCTCCATTTTTCAAAAGCGCATGATTCACATACTCCTTGTAATCAAATACATGTAATCCGCTCCCAATTTACAAGCACCAGCTTAATCAGCTGCCAAATAAGTTCCTCTCAAAACAACAAAAAAAACAAATGAATTATTATATAATAGTACTCCTCTCTTCCTCAACTGCAATAATATAATAACAATATCACAATACCCCCTTTCTCATCTTAATCCAGACGTTGATTACGCTGTGGACGAATCTGAATGCAGAAATCCAGTAGAAGCTTCAGGCACAACAGAGATAGTTGCAGCATAACACTTCAAAGACTGACATCATCACCTGTACTATGTATAGAAATACATCCCAACATACACCAATAATGCACCCAGAAAAACTAAAAAAAAAAAAAGCTACAGAATAGTGTCAAGAATGGGAGAGATTTCTCCACTTGGCTTAGTTCAAGAAAAATTCTTATGCTAGTGATCAATATTGTTCCTTGATTAATCTGNACCTGTACTATGTATAGAAATACATCCCAACATACACCAATAATGCACCCAGAAAAACTAAAAAAAAAAAAAACTACAGAAAAGTGTCAAGAATGGGAGAGATTTCTCCACTTAGCTTAGTTCAAGAAAAATTCTTATGCTAGTGATCAATATTGTTCCTTGATTAATCTAAAGATTAAGTACAAGTACAATAATGATCATTAATGCAAGAAGTTTTCTTGAGCTAAACTATAAGAGGAAATCTTTCCAAGAACATGAATTTTTTGTAACACCCTCTCTCTAATGTATTGGCTGTATTTATGCTTTCCGAAAAATTTCCGGGTTCATTCACCTATATCGNGAAGTTTTCTTGAGCTAAACTATAAGAGGAAATCTTTCCAAGAACATGAATTTTTTGTAACACCCTCTCTCTCTAATGTATGGCTGTATTCAAGCTTTCTGAAAGATTTCCGGGTTCATTCACCTATATCCGCCACCATATGGTTGCTGAGAACCGTAGCCTCCCATCCCCACCATGGAATTGTAGCCTGACCCGGGAAAGCTTGGTGTAGGGGATTGCGTTTCGGGCCGAGCACGAATATAATTTCCTTGGCCGATGCCCATTCCTCCGCCCATGCCCATGGGCTGATTCATGGGACCGTTGTAACCACCGATTCCCATTGCACCGGGGCCACCCATTCCGATCCCACCGCCGCCCATGGCCATCCCCATTCCCATTCCCATAGCGGGCCTTGTTGGATTAATGGCCCCAGCTCCCGCTCGGCCGATTCCGNCCATTGCACCGGGGCCACCCATTCCGATCCCACCGCCGCCCATGGCCATCCCCATTCCCATTCCCATAGCGGCCCTTGTTGGATTAATGGCCCCGGCTCCCACACGGCCGATTCCAGACCCTGAGCCCATGGCTTTGCCCATAGTGACAGTAGAAGTGAGAGGATTTGCAGAACCTTTTTCCTTCTCTTTCCTTCTTTCCAACCTATTAATGGAATCAAAGTCCACTCCTATATCAGCCAATGGATTGGTTTTTGCTGCAATCACAGAGACAAAATGTTAGGTTGGGATGAAGCACAGTATATAAAATCGGGACATTTACATACATACCACACAATTCCTACATCTAACATCTAAATTTTACTTTTTTGCATTTATACCGCCCAATCTGTCATTACACTTCAAAAATACCATCATTTTAACTTGTTTAAAAAGTGAAATACACATTTTCATGTATGTATGTAAGAGTTTAGCTGTCAGATATGTTAATATATATATAAATGAATTGAGTGATATGTATGTAAATTTTACTATAAAATTTTGTTTACTTACATCCAGAAATGTTTAGGTTAACGAGACCTCGGTTCAACGTATCAGCCCAAACCGATGACTTCGTCTCGAACGTATCATTTGATTGCTTCACATTCGATGGTCCGGAAACATTGGTAGTCGGTGGCCGTTGAGTTACAGGAAAAGACAGCCCCGGCTGCTGTGGAAAATTCTGTGGAGCTGCCACAATACNGAACGTATCATTTGATTGCTTCACATTCGATGGTCCGGAAACATTGGTAGTCGGTGGCCGTTGAGTTACAGGGAAAGACAGCCCCGGCTGCTGCGGAAAATTCTGTGGAGTTGCCACAATATTCTGTTGAGCCATGGGTTGAACTGACTGTATGGGTAAAGGAGTGGCTTGTGGAATCGATGACTGAGCTGCCAGCATATTCTGTTGAACCATGGGTTGAACTGACTGTATGGGTAAAGGAGTAGCTTGTGGAATGGATGACTGGGCTGCCAGAACATTCTGTTGAAACATGGGTTGAACTGACTGTATGGTTAAAGGAGTAGCTTGTGGAATCGATGACTGGGCTGCCAGAACGTTCTGTTGAAACATGGGTTGAACTGACTGTATGGTTAAAGGAGTAGCTTGTGGAATCGATGAATAAGCTGGTGGAAACTCTGAAGCAATAAGTGTTGGGTGTGTAGAATAGATGGGATTGGTTGCAACAGAAGGGGTGTAGCTTAGAGCACTTAATGAATCCCCAAAACCGAAGTCCAACGAAGACTCCATTAATGGGCTTAAAGGTGCGACAGGCTCAGGAGTTGACATTGATTGGACAGATGGTGGGAACGAAGGAGCAGAAGAAGCTGCTGACACAGAGGTCTGTACCTGACTTGAAAAATTCTCTTGTGGAAAAGCCTTAAAAGGACCATCTCCGAATGGATCTTCAGTAGGCTGTGAAGCATTCAGGAAAAGCTCAAAACAAACTTTCAGCATGAAATAAAATGGAAAATTATAGTAGAGCAGTGATCACAAATGTTACAGTAAGCATAAAAAAGCATTATGAGCAATTATTTATGGACTATTAAAAAATGAAGAGCACAAAATTGATTGAAAAATCTTATCAATTTTTTTGGGAAACACCTTCATTGAATTATTCAAGAAAAAGTAGCCGACACAATTTTCCAGTAAGATGATCCACAATCTAAAATTTGCAATTTGTCTTGACACCATGATAGTATTAACAAAGAAAGGTAATTATAGTTATATATGACTCTCAATCGATTAACTAAGGCAATGACATACTTGTTATTTCCTTTTGAGCTTCTATGGTCTACTTGGGAGGCCTCATCTATTTATAAATAGATGAAAGAGGCTTGTGGAGTGAAGAGGCTACTACAAGGGAAGAAGATGGACTTGTAGGGGGGAGAGGCCACTACAAGGAGGAAGATAGAAATCAGACCAAGAAGACCAAGAAGGGGAAAGAAATCAGTCCAAGAAAAAGAAGAAGGGAAGAGGCTTCAAGAATTGAGGAAGGAGTCTTAGATCATGTATCCATATAGTTTCAAGAGGGAGAGAACTAGAAGAGTGTTTATTCCTTGATGTAAAAAGCATGTACTTCTTTTTTTTCCTTAGTGTATTTGTTAGTGATTCTCTCCCGTGGATGTAGGTCTATGGACCGAACCACATAATTGGTTGTGTTCTAATGTTTGTGTTCTTGCATTTCATTTCCTACATTATTTTTTCTTATTTTCCCTGTTTCCTTTTGCTTGTTGTGGTTTCTTTATCCTCCCAAGAGCTGTCCAGCAAGGTGTCATTCAGCAGCTCAAGGAGGAGGCAATTCTGAAGGATATTCAGTGTTCTTGGGTTGTCCAAACCAAAGCAGGCGGACAGGAAACAGGGGAAACATGAAAAAATAATGTAGGAAATGAAATGCAAGAACACAAACACTATAACACAATCAATTATGTGGTTCGGTCCATAGACCTACATCCACGGGAAGGAATCGTCAACAAATACACTAAGGCAAAGAAGAATTACAGGCTTTTTACACCAAGGAATGAACACTCCGCTAGATCTCTCCCTCTCGAATCTACCTCGATACAAGATCTAAGACTCCTCCCTCAATTCTTGAAACATTTTCCCTTCTTCTTCTTCTTGGACTGATTTCATTCCCCTTCGTGGTCTTCTTGATCTGATTTCTATCTTCCTCCTTGTTGTGGTCTCTCCCCCTACAAGCCTATCTTCTTCCCTTGTAGTAGCCTCCTTACTCCTCAAGCCTCCCTCATCTATTTATAAATAGATGAGGCCTCCCAAGTAGACCATAAAAGCTCAAAAGGAAATAACAAGTATGTCATTGCCTTAGTTAATTAATTGAGAGTCATATGTAACAATTCTCCACATTGACTCTCAATATAAAGCTTCATAATAGAGATTCTCTCCACCTTGCCCCGAGGGGCCCGTAGCTCTTGGTTGAGTTTACTAAGTCCAGACAGCTTTTGAACTTAGCAATCATAATTATTCCGATTAGAGAATATTGTTCTTTTTCCTTACTCCTTTCACGACGATACGAGAACATTTAGTTACTCTGATATGACCATTTTTCACCTTAAAAGAGTATCTGCTTGTCTCCAACATACCTAAAGAATTCAAATTTCTTTTGAGCCCTGGTACGTACATGACATGTTGCAATATTCGTTCGGCTCCATCGAACATCTCTATTATGGTTGTTCCACTACCGACCACCCTGCAATCCTTGTTATCTCCAAGTAGTACGGACCCGCCATTTGCCATTTGCAGTGTCTCGAACCAGTTCTTACGATGACACATGTGGAAAGAGCACCCCCGAGTCGAGGATCCACTCCTTGTTGGATTCTGATTCGGTGATCACTAGGGCTTCAGTAACTAAATGTTCTCGTATTGTCGTGAAAGGAGTAAGGAAAAAGGGACAATATTCTCTAATCTGAAGAACTGTGATTGTTAAGTTCAGGAACTGTCTGGACTTAGTAAACTCAACCAAGGACTAAGGGCCCCTCGGGGCAAGGTGGAGGGAATCTCTATTATGAAAATTTATAATTGAGAGTCAAGGTGGAGAATCGTAATATATGACTCTCAATTGATTAACTAAGACAATGACATAATTGTTATTTCCTTTTGAGCTTCTATGGTCTACTTGGGAGGCCCCATCTATTTATAAATAGATGAGCTCATCTATTTATAAATAGATGAGCTCATCTATTTATAAATAGATGAGGGAGGCTTGTGGAGTGAGGAGACTACTACAAGGGAAGAAGATAGGTTACAAGGAGGAAGATAGAAATCAGACCAAAAAAACCAACAAGGGGAAGAAAATTAGTCCAAGAAGAAGAAGGGAAGATGCTTCAAGAATTGAGGGAGAAGTCTTAGATCTTGTATTGAGGTAATTTCGAGAGGGAGAGATCTAGAAGAGTATGCATTCTTTGATGTAAAAAGCCTGTAATTCTTTTTTGCCTTAGTGTATTTGTTGGCGATTCCCTCGCGTGGATGTAGGTCTATGGACCAAACCACATAATTGGTTGTGTTCTAGTGTTTGTGTTCTTGCATTTCATTTCCTACATTATTTCTTCCTGGTTTCCCCATTTCCTTTTGCTTGATGTGGTTTTTTATCCTCCCAAGAGCTGTCCAGCAATGTGTCATTCAGAAGCTCAAGGAGGAGGCAATTCTGAAGGATATTCAGTGTTCTTGGGTTGTCCAAACCAAAGCAGACGGACAGGAAACAGGGAAAACAAGAAAAAATAATGTAGGAAATGAAATGCAAGAACACAAACAATATAACACAACCAATTATGTGGTTTGGTCCATAGAACTACATCCACGGGAGGTAATCACCAACAAATACAGTAAGGCAAAGAAGAATTACAGGTTTTTTAAGTCAAGGAATGAACACTCATCTAGATTTCTCCGTCTCGAAACTACCTCGATACAAGATCTAAGACTCCTCCCTCAATTCTTGAAGCATCTTCCCTTCTTCTTCTTCTTGGACTGATTTTCTTCCCCTTCTTAGTCTTCTTGATCTGATTTCTATCTTCCTCCTTGTAATAGTCTCTCCATTTACAAGCCTATATTCTTCCCTTGTAGTAGCATCCTCACTTCTCAAGCCTCCCTCATATAAATAGATGAGGCCTCTCAAGTAGACCATAGAAGCCCAAAAGGAAATAACAAATATGTCATTGCCTTAGTTAATCAATTGAGAGTCATATATAACAATTCTCCCATTGACTCTCAATTACAAAGCTTTATAATAGAGATTCCCTCCACATTGCCCCGAGGTGCCCGTAGTCGTTGGTTGAGTTTACTAAGTTCAGACAGTTCCTGAACTTAGCAATCACAATTCTTCCGATTAGAGAATATTGTCATTTTTTTCTTACTCATTTTACGACGTTACGAGAACCTTTAATTACTCTGATATGACAATTTTCCACCTTAAATAGTATCCGCTTGTCTCCAACATACCTAAAGAATTCAAATTTCTTTTGAGCCCCGGTACGTGCCTGACATGTTGCAATATTCGTTTGGCTCCATCGAACATCTCTATTCTGATTGTTCCATTACCGACCACCCTGCAATCCTTGTTATCTCCAAGTAGTGCGGACCCGTCATTTGCTAGTTGCAGTGTCTCGAACCAGTGCTTATGAAGACACAAGTGGAAACAGCACACCGAGTCGAGGATCCACTCTTTGTTGGATTCTGATTCGGTTATCACATGGCTTCAGTAACTAAAGGTTCTCGTATCGTCGTGAAAGGAGTAAGGAAAAATGGACAATATTCTCTAATCAGAAGAACTGTGATTGCTAAGTTCAGGAACTGTCTGGACTTAGTAAACTCAACCAAGGGCTAAGGGCCCCTCGAGACAAGGTGGAGGGAATCTCTATTATGAAACTTTGTAATTGAGATTCAAGGTAGAGAATTGTTATATATAACTCTCAATTGATTAACTAAGGCAATGACATACTTGTTATTTTCTTTTGAGTTTCTATGGTCTACTTGGGAGGCCTCATTTATTTATAAATAGATGAGGGAGGTTTGTGGAGTGAGGAGGCCACTACAATGGAAGAAGATAGACTTGTAGGGGGAAGAGACCACTACAAGGAGGAAGATAGAAATCAGACCAAGAAGACCAAGAAGGGGAAGGAAATCAGTCCAAGAAGAAGAAGAAGGGAAGAGGCTTCAAGATTTGAGGGAGGAGTCTTAGATCTTATATCGAGGTAGTTTCGAGAGTGAGAGATTTATATGAGTGTTCATTCTTTGATGTAAAAAGTCTGTAATTCTTCTTTGTCTTAGTGTATTTGTTGGTGATTCCCTCCCGTGGATGTAGGTCTATGGACCAAACCACATAATTTGTTGTGCTCTAGTGTTTCTGTTCTTGCATTTCATTTCCTACATTATTTCTTCCTGTTTTCCTTGTTTCCTTTTGCTTGTTGTGGTTTCTTTATCCTCCCAAGAGCTGTCCAACAAGGTGTCATTCAGTAGCTCAAGGAGGAGGCAATTCTGAAGGATATTCAGTGTTCTTGGGCTGTCCAAACCAAAGCAGGCGGACAGGCTTCTCTGGCTACAGAAAGAAGGAATTCGGCCATAACAAGGAGTTCCTAGTTGCAGGTATTCGGCTGCAGCAGGTGGCCTTCGATTCTTTGTCCAGGCTACAGTGTTCCACAATCCTATTACTTGGCGTTCTATTCCTTCGACTACAGCAGGTATCGCAGGGAGTTCTTGAAGCAGCAAAGGTGTTCGGGTAGCTGTGCAGCCCGGTTCTTTCCAACCGGAAAAAGGAACAGTGCAGCTCGATTTTTCAAACCAGCAAGAAGCCTGCGGCAAGAAGTTCCTTCCAAGCAGTGTAGCACGGTTCTTTCCAACAGGAAAGAGGTACTCGGCGAGCTAGAGTTCTTCAAATTTCTTGGTGTTTGGAGGTGCGATTTCACAACAATTATATTACACTTTGGCTATTATTACCCAAATTCATAACTTGATTCCCGTGTTTAGAGAACTCTCATAATCAGCCCTCATTTCTTACAATTGTAACGCTTAAGTTTCTAATCAGAAAACCATTTGCGATTTCTAACAAAAATTAATAGCAGACGGGATATTCTACTTCTACAGCCACTAAGGAGAAAATTAACTAAATGTAAAAATTAAAGAACTATGACCAAAGTGTGGATATGAAAAAATTTTGGACCAATGTATAATTCATCCAAAAAACCAAATGGGAATGCCGCAGAAAAAAAAAAAGCAAAGTAGTATCATACCTGGCTTAATGCAGCAGATGCTGATGACAAGGCCACAAAATTTGTCCCAAAGCCTGAATCTGTGGTTGCCACCTCTGTATCATTCGTTGTTGTCGTCGGAGAAGTCAGCACAAGGGCCAAAGAATTCACTGGATCAAGTGTCGATGAGTTCCCAAAGAGATCTACGACTGAATCACCGGCAGCTGGTGAAGCAGAACTGGCAGCCAGTGGAGCAAAATTTACAGCTGTTGAAGCAGGTGATTTAAATTAAATTGCATGTAATAAACCATTGGAAGATTTACATACATACCACTCAATTCCTATGTATTTACATATCTATCATCCAAACTTTAATTTTTACATACATACCACCTTACCTATGCATGAAAATATGCATTTCACTTTTTAAAATTTAAAACGGTGGTATATTTTTTATGTTATGAAAGATTTGGTTTGTATAAATGTAAAAAATAAAAATTTAGGTGTTATATATATGTAAACTCATATGAATTGAGTGGTATGTATGTAAAATACCCCTAAATGATTTCATTGTATGTTCAGCTTCAGTACTAATACAAGCGACAGAACAATAAAAGAACTTGCTACTGATGCATTCAACACAAGCAGTTAAATATCATAATAACTGTCTGAAAATAATAACTGCCGACAGAAAAGAATGTAAGATTTTGTTAAATCTTGGGCAACAAATTATTGCTGCTTTAGAAAAAAACCTACTATCGAATTTTAGAAGAAATCTTAAAGCCCATCTTTTTTATCACAGCTCATAATCTTACTTAGATAACTTCCTCAAAAATTAGTCATTATTGCTACAGTTTAAGAAAACTGTGTGCCTGCCAGTAGACAACTTAGGATTTGTTTCGTTAATTGGGCCATATCTTACCATATTATATCTCATGCCCTTATATTCATTCGGAGTTACTTTATTTTTGATAATTATGGATCGAATTGTCATTATTTGTGATTAGTTTCATCCTCAGATCAAATGTTTAGTAAATAAACGACAGCTATTATTTATAATGGCCTTAGATTAATATTGCAGCAAAGCTTGATTATGCAAGGAAAATATCAGTTAAATATTTATCGCACGACCAATCACCACACACACACACAATCAATTTCCTTAATCACCTTTTATATATTATATCACTTTCTTTTATCGCCTTTTGGCTTCTTTGCTAAACCTGAATAATCGCAACCACCGTCCATAAACCAGTCTCCTTGCCACCTTTGCCTGCCCCATCATAGCTACTCAACAAGACCCAATATTTAAGGTCACCAATCAAGCCACTTCTTAAAACTATTTTTAAATTGGGTGGAAATATCGAGTCCGAAAAGAAAAAAAAACTAATAATAATTCCCAAAGAAAGAAATAAGCACTTCTTTCTCGCACAACTTTTCACAATATCAAAAAAATGTTCTTTTCCTTGAACGTTCTCATACAAATGAGAAGCTGAAGATCCCTCCTCAGCAGACTAGGAAGTATAAATAGCATATGATTACATACAAGTTAAATTAATATTTATACATAGAACCCAATATTCTTGTATATTAATCAGCTAAGTGTTAAGCTCTAGCATTGGCCTATAAGTTGAATGTGCTCTTTTTTGAAGATTGCTTAACTATTGAGCAAGGGTAAATTACACAAAGCACGGCTTGATATTTAATTAATATTATATCCTGATCAATGTCTTCATCTTGAATGCTCATATTTGAATTTAGACTTCCAACATACAAGTTTCACTTGAAGTTTGTTGGTCATTGCTGCTTCCATCTATATATAAGAAAAAAATTCTCAAATCACCATAAGATTCTTGCTGACAAACATTGATACGTAACCTCAATCACCTACAAACCGCTCACAGCTCTTAACAGCAAGCTTCGATCAATGCATTGTCATCCTTCCAAACCCTCCTTGTCGACCAAGGTTGTTGTTTATAGGTGCTCGTTACAAGGAAGTCTAGAAACTAGTCATCGACTCATTTGCAACAAGATCAACTAACCCCTAGAGCTAATCAACTTCCTGAGGCTAACCATCGCAATTTGAAATGTAGCTAAACCCATTACCTATAGAAGGATCAAAGAAGAAGGTAAATAGCCAATTATGCCTGTACATATAGTAACAGAATTTGAAAGGATTTTAGCAACTATTTGCCTTGTAAGAAATTTGTTTTCCTCCAACAAATCGGCTTGAATTCAGTCTCAGTGATTAACCCGAAAATCTCAGATTCATCCAATATTGCTGAGGGAATCTATGCACCGCATATGATACTCATATATTCTTTCGTAGGATAGAATTTCAAATTACCATTTCCAATATCATGGCCAACAATGATCATGGCAATCAGCCATAGTATAAAACTTCAGAAATTACAGCACACTGATCAAGCTAGCCATTCCAATCGTTCTTTTGCACATTAAACACATCATTAATCAAGCCAAGCTGACAATAAATTGACTAAAACCAATCCCTCAATTCCTAAATTAGCTTTAACTAAAGGCACTTAGATTAAATCACCTTAACATGCCCTAACAACTCCAATGGGACTAAACCTTATCCAACCTAAACCAAAAGAATCTAACTTACATGAGCTGATCAACCCATCCTGATTCATCCAAGTAGATTAACCCAATGCACGCCATTTGTGAGTCATATATACAAGGAAACAGTTAAAAATGCGACCCAAACAAATTCATCAGCTTGTTAAACTAGTCAACTCACTTTATTGTAACTTTGGTTCCATTGAATAAGACACCAGCCAATTTTTTTTGTACGAAACATCCAATTTTATTTATCACCCACAAAATCATAATTTTTTTATCTAAACTATCTGCAGCTCAAGAGAGTCGAAACAGTAGAAGCAATCAAATTTTAACTTCAAATCTATCCATAAGCCACATTCCAAGTCCTTTTATGCATACTCAAGGGTTAAGAATATAATTCAATTATACTTAAAGGGATTGTTTGGTTTGTTGAAAAAGGAATGAAATGTAAAAGTAATGAATTTTATTTGAAATGTTTTGAAGTTGTTTGGTTCAATGTACTAAATGTCGGGCTTCATATTTTCTTGTTTAGTTTGAAAAAATGAAATTAATATAAAATGCGTGGATGGCGAGCAACGACAGCGGCAGGACAGTGAGGGTGGTCGTGGCAAGTGGACGACAAGTGGCAACCATAGAAGGTGGGTGGCAGGCAGACAGTGTGCAACAAGCAGGCAAACGACAAACATTGATGGCCAAATAGCTGGCCACAACAAGCAACACTTTACATAGTGGTGCATTTGGAATTCACCAAAATCTAGAGAACTTCAATTACATTGAAAATTAACTAGAGAATGAATTCTAATTGTATCGCAATTTTACACTGTATTTGGAATTCATTCAACCAAAAAATCCAGATTTATGAAACTCCTATAAAAGAAATGCAAAATGCACTCCCTTTGGAGCAAATCAAAGAACGCCTAAATTATGTGAATCTACTTCCATTCAAGTTATTTCTTCCTTTATTTATTAATATTATTATTAACACAACTAAACTCGCAACTTTCTAAATAAGCTTTAACCTCTAACATATTAGTCAACATTTTAATTGAGGGGGTTCCTAGAGGTCAACTCTCTAAGAAAATAATCATAAGAGCATAATTCTATGGAGAACCTACACTCCATGACTAAATAAACTCTCTTTCATTATTTAAAACAAATAAGCAAAATCACTTAGCATGCACGCACTCGCGCGAGCACACACAGCGCGTGCACACATATATATTTCTCATTCACCTTTCATTGTACCCATGAGAAGTTTGCTCCTATCGCTCAAGGTGGCTTGTTCATCCACTTATACCGAGGTTTGCAGGCTTCTGGCAACCCTATTGGGAAGAATTTTGCTCTCCATCTTTAGTCATTCATACCCAACATTTTTCAATGCCCCATTTGCCCCACTAGTAAGTGGCGGTCACTCATCATATTCTACTAGATACCAACTCAATTTATTATTGGGTAAATGACAATTAACATCTTTTGATCAATTTGTTTCATCTTAATAATTAAAGTCTAATAATCAATTTAAACTGAATTTCAAAATCATCTTAAACATCATGACAAAGTTCTGATTAGGTACTAACATCCTTATTTTTAAATTGTTTGTGTGAAGAAGTGCCCTTGAGATGGATAGGCTAAAAACAAGTTTTCTAACAAAAGGAACACATCAATGCACAGCAATAAAAAGAATTCACGATTAAAAAAAAATGATTCTAATAAATTTCCTAAATCCAAAAGGAAACTAAGGTTCTTTGTAGAAATCAAATTAAAAGGCAATTAATCCAACTTATTCCAATAAGACGACCAAAAAAGGTTATAAACAGTTGGTAACTCCTCGTCTCACATTGGACATGCCATCACCCAATGGCGCAAGAGCTAGTCTGAGAAATTTATAAAATACCAGAAACCACCGAAACCAAAAAGGTCATATAAAATGAAAGAGTACTGCCATGAGAAGTAAGAATAACATGGAACTTATGGCAGAGCAGTAGTGTTGGTTGACAATTACAGGAACAGCAATAATTATAAGAAAAGGATACTGTCATACAACATTAATAAATCACTCTCATGAGTAAAAAAAAAATGGAGTAGCAATATAGAAAAGAAAATCTCGTCAAAGAGCAAAAGAGCATCTTCATATCTTTTGATAAGTATACCTATCAATTTGAAGACCAACTGTGCTATAAAACAAATCTGAACAAAAAGAAAAATTCTGGAAATCTTCAAAATATCCCAAGATATAGCATTACAAAATAGAAGAAAAAAGTACTAAAATGCACATCTCCAGATATCTTGAAACTATGCCCTAATTCATCAAGAGCAAAAAAATAAACGTAACATGTGCAATCTTGCCGAATAATTAAGACCAATGAACCAAACAGCATACTGGGGGCACATTTAAGAGCAGAACTACAGACTACTGATCAACCGAAAGAACTATGGCAAACAGATCTACAGTACATGTACATGTGGAACACATACAGCATCAGAAACAAGGAATAATCTATAGGTGGTTAAGCCCGATTCCTGTTAGTTACAGAGAGAAATGGCCAACTGTTGTTATAAAATCCTTAGGAAGCGTAGAGCCAATAAAGTAAAACCTTGCCCAATGTGATCACTTGAAAATATTTTATGAGCTTATAACATTATGGAAGATTGGGAAAAAATATTCATTTGAAAAATCGTACATAGAATAATATTAACGATTGTTATGCCGGCTAGTAATTAATTGGATTTGGTTAGGCTAATATGTTTCTCAATCCTCTTTCTGTATCTCATAAGCATAAGGATAATTTCAAGCAGTTGAAATGACTAGCACCGTGCATCAGTAACTTTAATCAAAAGTCTAGCAGTACTAGTCATTGAGAGAGTTAAAATTGTCCAAATAACAAATATATTTTTAATTTCACATGCAAGGTCAACAAATAAAAAACACTAAACAATCTTCTATTGATACCGCAACTAGTTAGGACATAGAGGTACACAAGAAGTAAACTTTTATTAATAAAAAATACAGCTACAACAAGACACAAACAGAAAAAGGAGTACAACAACATACTAATCACTGGTTAGGGCTGGTGGCGTTGGCAGAGTGGTAAGCAAAGGTGGGGATGGCCGGATGGCTATTTGGGTAGGTTGGATGGTGTTTGGTACGTGAGCTTGAAAACAAGGTTGTGGTGGGAGTAGAGGTCGTGGTATAGTGGAGGAGGGCGATGAGGTAGTCAGCGATTAGGAAAAAGATAAGAGGAGGGTCCGGGAGAAGAAGAGGATGATATAAGGAGAATATAACACCACATCAGAGCAGGATACAGTCGTCGGATACAACCCTAGCAAAGCAAAGAAGACTCCACAAAGGCAATCTAAAGATAACATAGCCAGAACTGACTCCTACACACAAAGAATAGTAATTTATAGACTCTCAGTGGACAAAAGAAACTTCTACACAAAAGGAATGGGTGGGAAGGCAAGAAGAATTCGAAACACACTTCCCAAATGAAGACAAGTGCGGTAGACTTGCAATGTCCGCTTTCGTGCTTTCTCCTTCCTTCGCGGGAGATTGCGAGATTCTGGCCCTACGTGTCATAGCGCCCGCGTATATCTCTCGGGGTTGGGGAAGCTTCGACCTCGTTTGTCGAAGCTCCCGGCTAGTCAAAATACGATGTCAAGTCAACAATGTTGAACATAGCTGAAACGTTGTAGTACCCGGACAGGTCGATCTTATAAGAATTGTCGAACAGCTTTTGAAGTACTCTGAAAGTTTTATCTGCTCTTGGCTTGAGCTTCCTAAATGATCCTATGGGAACTCTTTCCCTTTTTAACAAAATCCATACTAGATCGCCTTCTTGAAATGTTATTTTCTTCCTAGATTTATTTGTTTGTGCCTGATATTTGTAGTTCTGCTTAGCAATCTCCTTGCCAACTTCTTCGTGAAGCTTCTGAATCTTGTGAACTAGTTCTGTGGCATATTCACTGATTTCCGAAGATGGCAAGAGCGCCAGCAATTCAAGTGGTGTGAGCATATTGCGTCTGTACATAATCTCGAAAAGATTTAGTCCAGTTGTTGTGAAATCTTGCCCCGTCAAGAATCCTTTCGTCGAGTTCCAAGAACACCTGAAAGAAAACCTTCCAAAGAGCTCTCTATGTATTTGAGTTAGATGAAAAATGAATAACCGAATTTAATATAAAATTCGCTGCACTTCTTGTTGCAGCGATTGGATTGTCTAAGAAACTTCAGCTAGTTGTAATTGCTATGAACTTCTTGATGTTGGCCAACAAGAGCCTCTCTTGAACTGTTCTTGCCGAGCGTTTGTAGCCTAGACGCCTTGCAGTCTTTGAATACAGCATACTTCTTGCAGTTCGTAGGAATGGAACTCCACGGACTGCAATTCAAGAGGGTGAACAGCGAGACACCCTACAGCTGAATCCAACCTATAGCCAAATGCCGATCTTCTCCTGTAGCCAAGGAATGACTTGCGGTCTTCTCTTGGCAGCCGAAGACCTGCCGTATAATGACTACTATAGCCAAGAAAATGGAATAATACAGCAAGCAAAGCAAGGGAAAAAAAAATAGGAAGAGATCTTAAAAGAAGGAAAAAGAAATGCCGCAGAAAACAAGAACTCAAACACAAGAAGATTTACGTGGTTCGGTCCTTAGACCTACATCCACGGAGAGAATCGCTACCAAAGNATACATACATATATATATATATGTATATGATATGTATCTATATACATACATCCATCCATACATACATTCATCCATACACGTATATATACGTACATGCATACATATGTACACATCTATATGTATATACATATATATACATACGTACATACATAGATACATCTATACATACATACATACATTTATACATACATATATGTATACACACACACACACACACATATATATGTATCTACAAATGTATCTATGTATATATGTATTTATGCATGTATAGATTTATGTATACATGTATTTATAGATATATGTATATTTGTATAGATGTATTTATAGATATATGTACAGATATATGTGTGTGTGTGTATGTATACATTTATTTGTATATATGTATATGTTTATATATGTAGATGTACATGTATATAGATGTATATGTAGATGTATATACATGTATATGTATATGTGTGTGTGTGTGTGTGTGCATATATATATATATATATATATATATATATATATCTATATATATCTATATGCATATCTAAATGCATATGGATATGTATATATATATGTATATATGCATATCTATATGGATATGTATATTTCTCTCTCTCTATATATATGTATATATATGGATATGGATATATATAGATATGCATATGGATATGTATATGTATATATGCATATGAATATGTATATGTATATATGCATATGGATATGTATATACATGTATATGTATATGTATATTTTTATACTTGTATATGTAGATATAGACGTATATACATGTATATGTAGATGTAGACGTATATACATGTATATGTATATGTAGATGTATATACAAGTATATGTAGATGTAGATGTATATACATGTATATGTAGATGTATACACAAGTACACATATATGTATATGTAGATGTATATACATGTACATATATATGTAGATAAATGTATATGTATATTTATATGTATATACATGTATATGTATGTACATATGTATATATCTATATATGTATCTACATATGTATGTGTGTGTGTATGTGTATACACACATACATCTATACATACCTTCATATTTACATACATATATGTTATATACATATTTATATACATACATCTATGCATACATTATGCATAGATATATATCTATACATACATACATATATACATACATACATACATCTATACATACATATATGTACAGAGAGAGAGAGAGAGAGAGAGAGATACATAGGTATCTACACATTTATATGTATGTCTGTGCTCTAAAAATTTGTTTGTTTGCTAGCTAGGTAGCTTTTAGAAGAGAGTGGAGGAAGTTAATAGTTGATTATCTAATCATTCTGTTCTCATTGCATATAAATATAAATATAAAAGTTAGTACGACCAAATGAGTTCAAGTGCGGAAGAGTTGGTCGGCACAATAAAAAACAGAAAGAAACATCACTGCACCATAATTTGATTCATGCATGACAAAGCCTTCCTTGTCCATTTCTGCCTCCTCCAAAAACCGAGTCGCCGCATATATATTTAAAGGCATTTACATAAATACCCCCAAATTTTATATATTTACATATAAAATACCCGAACTTATACTTTTCTATTTGTTCCACCCAAATCTGGCTAGATTCTTACAAAAACATAATTATAAATATATTTATCATTAAAAGAATTAAATCATCTAAGATTTTTAATTTGTACTTTATTTAGTATATTAAGCATTATCATTATTTATATTTTAATAAGACTGCATAATATGAATGGAAGAATAAAAAACTTCCCACTATTTTATTTTTTATATTTTATTTTTCGACGTCGCTGGAACGAGTTTGCTTTTTTGTATAATATATAGATTTAGGTACTGTTTGGAACGACAGTGGAATGCACCTTTCGGTTGTTTGGGCAGGCGGTAGAACTTTGGCCAGGGTGGAAATCGTGGCACGAATTTGCGATGCAGGACCTCTTGGCCTGATCGATGGTAGATTGCATTATTTGGTTTCATTATATTTACTTCTCGATTTTATCCTCCTTTGTTTTGAATATGCCTTATGATATTCATGATAAACGTCTGTCTAGGACATCAATGTTGTTGCTTTTGGTGTTTTTGCATGGCCTGTGGTTTGTTTTTCTGGGTTGATCTTTGTTTTTCTCACTCACTACAGATGAAGTGCTTGAAATCTATATTCTCTCTCTCTCTCTATGGGAGAGCATACTATTCTTTCTATAGCTAGCAGTTGGTTTCATGCCGGCTAACTTTTGCTTCGGTTAAGGTGATTGTGCGTCTAAGAAAGTTCTGAGATGTTGTTTATGAGATTAATGGTTTTGAGTTGTTGTGTCTCTTTAATCGTTTGTTTTTTTACTTTGTTGAGAATTTGGTGTTCACATTGAATGCTGAGTTGAGAAACTTAGGTTCGAATTTGATCATATCTTGCAGTTTTCTTTATGTCATTCTGTGATCATGGTATGCTCGTCGCATACCATTATGTAGCATTTGTTTAAGAAGAGCAGTGCGGTATGTCCGAAAATTTCTATAGTTTTGTGATCATGATATGTTCATGATTTTTTCTTTTTGTAGCGACACCAATTTACCTTCTCGATTAGCTCACTGCTCACTCATCCATGCTGAATCATAACCATTATTTAGATGTTAGATGTGTGAATACATCATAAGTATGTGTTTAGATGTTAGATGTGTGAATACATCATAATAATGTGTCATGGCAAAAAATTTTGTGATCTAGCTTTCAATATTCTCTTACAATGTCAAGCATAAATTTATTTTTTTGGTGTTAGATGTGTCAACACATTAAAGTTGTGGTATGTTCAAAAATTTAGATATTGCGGCTATTTTAGAATTTTTGTAATTCATTTCTAATTCTTTTGTTTTTTTTTTGTATGTATTAATTCTGAAAAGATTGACTTATAAATAACATATGTATATAAGGGCGGTATGAATGTTATTTCAGAAACAACTGTAGTACAACAAGTGCGCAGTTGAACTAACCAAGCAGACACAGTCTCACCAACAGCAGCTTCCTCACAGCAACTTCTATATCCAATGCATAGCTGCTTCTTTAAACAATTACAACTGCCCCAAACAAAACCTTAATATCATATCCAACATGGAGCATTTAATTTTGTTTATTATATTACCAGAAATAATGAAATTACAAGTATACCATTTAATTCCTTAGAATTAATACTTTAGTGTACTAATCCTCTAATTTATTAAATTCAAAACGTTCTTATATTCTATGTATGCATGTATTATACAACAACAATAAGCTTCTATTCAACTAAGTGGGTTTAACAATATGAATCCTTTTGAAAGTAGAGGTCGCCAATGGCAGGAGGTCAGTGGTGGTTGACAGTGGCCGACGGGCAGTGATCGATGACATTCAACGACTATAAATGCCAGAAGTTATCATCGGATCTTCAGTCTTAAACGGCTTCTAGAATTTATTCTCTTCTCAAGTGAAGAGAAATGTTTTATTTATAGTCTCTAAAGGGAGATATTTTGGTATTTTGATGAATAATTTATACAACCAACTAATCAGACGACCCATGTTGATCCATTTGATCAAAAAAATTTGTCAAACAATTTTAGTTCCTTAATAACCTCAGAATTTAGTGTTCTTTAGTTTATTGGATTCTTCTTGTCAAAATGCTCAATTTGATTATAAATATGTCAAATTGAGAGTTCACATGATCAATCAATTTACGATACAAAATCTAAAATTAAGCTTTTTATATTTTTACCACTCAAATATTTCACATCACCTTAAAAATATCACTTTTTTTTATATATTTAAAATGTGAAATATATATTTACATGCAAAGATAAGATGATATATACGTAAAAACTAAAGTTTAGGTGTTTAGATATGTAAATACATGAATTGAGGACATTGCTACTAAAAAAGGGCATTTATATAACTTTTGAATTTACATATCACCTATGCTTTATTTTTTACATTTATAACACCCAAAACTTTCATATCACATAAAAAATATCATTATTTTAATTTTAAAAAGTGAAATATATTTATCATGTATAAATAAAATATTACGGTTACAATAAGAAGGAAATAAATCGATCATAAATCTCTATTTATTTTTCGGCAAATATAAAGAGATTTATAATTTTAGCATCATAATTTAAGACAGATCGATTCTTGGCAACAAATTTATCATAATAATATAATAATTAAGAAACTCTTGCATCTTAAAATGAAAGATTTACACGCATACCACTCAATTTCTATGTATTAACACATCGATCACGTAAATTTTAATTTTTACATACATACCATCTTACCTAAGCAATGAAAAGGTTTATTTCACTTTCAAAAAGTTAAAAATGGTAGTAGTCTTTATGTGATATAAAAGCTTTGGATTGTGAAAATGTAAAAAATATAATATTTTAGATGTTAGGCTTANCTTTATTTTTTACATTTATAACACCCAAAACTTTCATATCACATAAAAAATATCATTATTTTAATTTTAAAAGGCGAAATATATTTATCATGTATAAATAAAATATTACGGTTACAATAAGGAGGAAATAAATCGATCATAAATCTCTATTTATTTTCCGGCAAATATAAAGAGAAATTTATAATTTTAGCATCATAACTTAAGACAGATCGATTCTTGGCAACAAATTTATCATAATAATATAATAATTAAGAAACTCTTGCATCTTAAAATGAAAAATTTACAGCCATACCACTCAATTTCTATGTATTTACATATCGATCACGTAAACTTTAATTTTTACATACATACCATCTTACCTAAGCAATGAAAAGGTTTATTTCACTTTCAACAAGTTAAAAATGGTAATAGTCTTTATGTGATATAAAAGCTTTGGATTATATTTATATATATATGCAATTCTTGTGTATTTTTCCGCTTTTTATTTTACATGCAATTTTATTTAATTTCACTAGGGTTTAGTAAGTAAATCATTTTTCATATGCATTCCTATGATGTTCTATGCATGGAATGATCTCTTTATCATATGTATGGATGTGGATGATGATGTTATGTCGTTTAATGATCGTATCATCAAACATATCCTATGATAGACACCAAATAAATAACATGCATGTTATTGAGTCCATGATGGTGCAAGGCACATCTTAAAGCTGATTCAACATTTTATAATTTCAGCTTCATATGCCTAGGACCCATTATGTTGAATCCCTGAATGTTCATGTAAGAGAAATGTTATAATTCNTATCATCAAACATATCCTATGATAGACACCAAATAAATAACATGCATGTTATTGAGTCCATGATGGTGCAAGACCCATCTTAAAGCTGATTCAACATTTTATAATTTCAGCTTCATATACCTAGGACCCATTATGTTGAATCCCTGAATGTTCATGTAAGAGTAATGTTATAATTGATATGTTACACATGATGAGATAATATAAAGTTATTTTCATGTATTGGAGTTATATGATTATCACATTTTTAGTCGTATTTTCGGCCTATTTTGGCTTAATGCTGTTGTGTTTGGTGGTATGTATAAGAAGGCAGTATGTGCAAAGTCAAAAGATCACACATGAAGATATGATGAAATCTACATCAATCAAACATCCACTATAACTTTGGTTGATTCAAATCTTCATTGATATGATTGTAGCACATTAATAACACCTTTTATAGGCATGTTTCAAAAGCCAACTTTATAAATGCCTCATGACANATGATGAAATCTACATCAATCAAACATCCACTATAACTTTGGTTGATTCAAATCTTCATTGATATGATTGTACCACATTAATAACACCTTTTATAGGCATGTTTCAAAAGCCAACTTTATAAATACCTCATGGCGATTTCTCTTTGTGGCATCTCTCAAACATCCCTATCATGTCCCTTGGCACTTGTAGGAATTTATGTCAATAGCCACAACAATGTATTTATTTCAATATAAAAGATTCTATACAACAAGAATCAAATTTGAAGGAAGCTGTAGGAGATGGATCATGAAAGAAGTCACATTGATGAACAAAAGAGACATTTGCATGCATACCACCCAATTGATATGTATTTACGTATCTAACAACTAAACTTTGGTTTTTACATTTATACCACTCAAATCTTTCAAATCACATCAAAAGTACCATCATTTTAAAGTTTAGAAAGTGAATTACACCTTTTCATGCATAGATAAGGTGACATGTATGCAAAAATTAAAGTTCGGGTGTTAGATATGTAAATACGTAGAAATCGAGTGCTATCAATGTAAATCTTCCTAAACAAAACCGTGAACTAGTAAGAGAGCAAAGTTGGTCGAGTAAAAACTTTTTGTGAAACATTGACATCAACTATGCTGCTCAGATCATCAAATGTTTCCATCATCTCCATGTCTGCCTCAGTGGGTTTTTTCGTATTGTTCTCCCGAGAATCAGGAAGCATTCGAAGCGAAATATTGGGCTCGTCGCCTATTTTTCTCCCATTTAAGTTTGTATCCTTCAACTAGCTTATCATCTCCATGCCTTTCCAGTAGAAATTACCACCTGTCTATGAGCCAAAGTAGGTATTCCAAGGAATTAATAAAGGAAAAAAATTATTCTAAACAAAATTTAGGTCATTTCATATCACATTAAAAAAAAAAACCACTCTTAAAAACTTTTGAATTTTCATGCATTGGTAAGTTGGCAGATATGTAAAAATTGAAATCCACATGTTAGATAGTGTTGTGAAATCTTGTCCCGTCAAGAATCCTTTCTTCGAGTTCCAAGAACACCTGAAAGAAAACCTTCCAAAGAGCTCTCTATGTATTTGAGTTAGATGAAAAATGAATAACCGAATTTAATATAAAATTCGCTGCACTTCTTGTTGCAGCGATTGGATTGTCTAAGAAACTTCAGCTCGTTGTAATTGCTATGACCTTCTTGATGTTGACCAACAAGAGCCTCTCTTGTACTGTTCTTCCCAGCGTTTGTAGCCTAGACGCCTTGCTGTCTTTGAATACAGCACACTTCCTGCAGTTCGTAGGAATGGAACTCCATGGACTGCAATTCAAGAGGGTGAACAACGGGACAGCCTACAGCTGAATCCAACCTATAGCCAAATGCCGATCTTCTCCTGTAGCCAAGGAATGACTTGCAGTCTTCTCTTGGCAGCCGAAGAGCTGCCGTATAATGATTACTGTAGCCAAGAAAATGGAATAATGCAGCAAGCAAAGCAAGGGGCAAAAAAATAGGAAGAAATCTTAAAAGAAGAAAAAGAAATGCCGCAGAAAACAAGAACTCAGACACAAGAAGATTTATGTAGTTCGGTCCTTAGACCTCCATCCACGGAGGGAATCACTACCAAAATTTACTAGCACAAAGGAAGAATTACAGGCTCATTACATCGATGAATCACAAAATCTCTATAGATTTCTCTCTCTACAAAACCTCTCCCTCAATTCTAAAGCCTCTCCAAGATCTTCCGCTCCTTGCTGAATTTTCCTCCTCTTGATCTTCTTGATCAGATTTTTCTCTCCTTATGATGGTCTACCCATCCCTTAAGACCCCTCATCTATTTATAGATGGATGAGGCTTTCAAGAGGCAAGAAAAAATTACAAGTGTGTCATTTTATGTCATAATTAAGAGTTATGAATAAACAACAGAATAGGTAAATACATTGAAATTGAGTGGTATTTATGCAAATCTTCCTCTATCTTTTTTTTGCTGCCTTGAATATGCAGGGGTATGGAGAAGGAGTGGACAAGATTTACATTTCAAGGACCTAAGTGAAAGGCTTTAANTCTTTAAACTTTTGAATTTTCATGCATTGGTAAGTTGGCAGATATGTAAAAATTGAAATCCACATGTTAGATGAGTAAATACATAGACATTGAGTGGTATGTATGCAAATCTTCCTCTCTTTTTCTTTCTGATGACTTGAATATACAGGGGTATGGAGAAGGAGTGGAGAAGATTTACATTTCAAGGACCTAAGTGAAAGACTTTAGAAAACATGGACCTGAATCAATTCATACTGCTGTTAAAAACTAGAAATCAACAAGAAGCAAAATTATGCTATAGAATCATATTGTTTGGAAAAGATATACATACTTGAAGTTAACTTTGAACAACCAAAGGCTGCATACTAAGGGAAAAAGTATCAGCATAAATTGCAAAACTAAGCATTCATGATGATGTCAAAATAAAAAAAAAGCAATACAAGGTGGTAGGACATAATTACTATTTTAAATGTAAGTACTGTATTATTGCTTGTACATTACAAATATTCATATATTTGAATAAGAAAGATGGACATTTCAAAGAAGAAAATGCATTTTTATAAGGAAAAGCATAAGTTGAACAGCTTACCCCATAAACAAATACGTGAAAGCGTGCTTTAGGTTCAAGAGATTCCAATTTCCAATAAATTCCCCTGCTCCTTAAAATTCAATGTATCACTTGATTTCCTATTGTTAATAGGATCATAAATGATTTCCTCGTCATAATCACCAGCATTATTATCCCAAGAGTCCTTTTGCGTGGAAATAATTTCTTCTGTAGATTTCTTCAAATTCATCCTGCGAACCTCATAATTAGGATAATGTCCTGCGCCACTTAGAACAAAATAATGGAAAATCTAATTTTAGATTGAAAAAGAAAGGGAGATTTAGATACATACCAACTCAATTCGTATGTATTTACATATCTAACAACTAAACTTCAATCTTTACATGCATGCCGCCTTATCTATGTATGAAAAGGTGTATTTATCTTTTTAAAAGTAATGGAGGTATTTTTTATCTAATACGAAAGGTTTGGGTGATATAAATGTAAAAAGGTAAAGTTTAGGTGTTCGATATGTAAATATATAAGATTTGCATGCTATGCATGTAAATGCCCCAATAGAACCAAATATATTAGCAGATGTACAACTATCAATANGCTTCCAAGAGGCAAGAAAAAATTACAAGTGTGTCATTTTATGTCATAATTAAGAGTTATGAATAAACAACACCAGTACTTTGGCTGATGGATCGATTATATGCGAACTCAGCTTGGGCAAAAATAAGATCCCACAGTTTTATATTTTCTCCTATGAAACACCTCAGGAGATTACTGAGGCTTCGGTTTTTTACCTCTATCTATCTATCTGTCTGTGGATGAGCTGTTGAGCTGAATTGGAGTTTGGTGTGAAGCTTTCCTCAAAGTGTCCATTAGGAGTGGCTCAAGAATTTGAAGACTCTGTCGGAGGTGATGATCTTGGGAATTCCTCTGTGAAGTATAGATCGGAGATGTGAGAGGCATTTAGTGTCCAATGGCAAGGTACAGAGTGGTCCATCTTGGAGAATCTGTCAACCACAACCATCACAGAGTCCTTTGTACCTTATGGACCTTGGAAGTTCAACCACAAAATCCATGCTAATGTCCACCCATAATGCCTCTGGTACTGGAAGTGGCGTGTCAATCCTGCATTTTGAGCCCTTGTCTTTGCTAGATGACAAATTCTGCATTGTCTAACATGTCGTTCTACATCTCTAGTCAGTTTGGGCCAAAAAAACAACTCCCTTACTAGTGCGACAATCTTGTACCTGCCGAAGTGACCAAGTAATCCTCTATTGTCGCTAGGGCTGTCAAAAAAGCTTGTTGTTTGTGAACAGCTCGTGTTCGGCTCGTTCGTTAAGTAAACAAGTCGAACACAAATAAATTTTTAAAGCTCGAATTATAAACGAGCCGAGCACGAACAGCTCTTTGTTCTCTTGTGTTCGGCTCGTTTTAGCTCAAAATAAAAAAAAATTATATAATTATTTATATAATAATATATTATATATATATTTATATCTAAGTTTAAATCATAATCACTCTTGTGGTAATGTGGTTATGCTCATTGTTTTGCATGTATTTGGTCCAGGTTCGAATCCAACACTCTAGATCTATTTTTTCAGTTTAATTTTAACGAGTCAATTTAAGTTGAACACGAGCCGAACACGAACACAAATATTTAAATCAAGTCGAACACGAACACACTGTTCATGAGCCGGTTTCGAACACGAGCCGATTTCGAACACGAGCACTTTCGAACGAGTCGAACACGAGCCAAGCCTGAGCTCGCTCAAGCTCAGCTCGTTTACAACCCTAGTTGTCGCCATCCTAGACAATGGTCTCCCTTAGTGAAAATTGAGGAATGCAAAACTGACTCTGAAGGAACAAGTATCCATCTGTGTGGAATTATTGCCCTGCTGGCTTTTTCTGACATTGCTCCCATATGTCTTTGAAATCATAGTTTGTTTCATGTAGATCCTTAGGATCTTCAAGCCCACAATTCAAGTCTGCATGGATGAGTTCAATAGATGTCGACGTCTAAATTCATCTGTTACGCGGTTCTGGTATCCCGCCTGATGTTTTAGCACAAACTGAAAGAGGCTAAAAATTCCCCCCAAGTGGTATGTCAACCCTTCAGTTTACTCTAACTGTTGAGGAACTTTAGAGTCTCGTGTAAATAGTGTGAACTCGTTCGTTAATAGATAATGACTTCAATGCTCCAGAGCCCTTGGGATGGCGTAAACTTCTTTGTCGTAAGTCCAATATTTCCTCCTGAATTCATTCAACTCTCACTGAAGAAAGCGATGGGCAGTCCACCCTGGCTTAGCACTGCTTCGATCCCTATGCCGGAGGCATCGCATTCTACCTTGAATAGTTGGTTGAAGTCTGGAAATGCTAGTACAGGCCCTTGAGTCGCCTTTTCCTTTAGGGTGTCAAAAATGTCATGGGTTGTTGTTGTCCAAGCAAACTCCTTATTTAGATGTTCGGTCAGAGGGGAGGTGATAGTGTTGAAGTTTCTGATGAATCATCGATAAAATGTGCTAGCCCCAAAAATTGTCTCAGCTCAGTGAATGATTGTGGTGCGGCCCAACCGATAATGGCTTCTACCTTTACAAGATCCATCTAGATGCATGCACTAGACACGATGTAACAAAAAAACATACTTGGCTTGTCATGAAGTGACATTTCATCAGATGGGTGCATAGTTGCTCAGTTCGCAGGACCTCAAATACAGCTTTCAGGTGATGCAAGTGATCCTCCTCTAATTGGCTGTATGCTAGAATGTCAAAGTAGACCGCAACAAACTCTTTAATTTGAGGCAGAAACACCTGGTTCATCAATCTCATGAAAGTCTTGGATGTGTTTGACAGACAGAAAAGCATGACAGTCCACTCATAAAGTCCATCCCATGTCTTGAAGACAATCTTCCACACTTCTCCCGGCCTCATCTGTATCCGGTGATACCCACTACGCAAGTTGATTTTGGAGAACATAATAGCTCTTTCAGTTTTCCACTAACTCATACAATGGTGATATCCAAAATTCATATTTTATGTCAAAATGGTTCTTTGACTCCTCATAGGGAGTCATTTTAGTCCCGAGTCTATAAAAATATCAATTTGGTCCCGGACTCTTTTAATATAGGTTGAAATAATCCCCAGTGAGAATTTATAGCCTATATTAAAAGAGTCTGAGAACTAATTTAACACATTTATAAACTCTAGGACTACAATAACCTCAAGTAAATAGTCCGGAGACAGTTTTGGCACTTCACTCTTTAAAGGTCCGAGTACAAACCTAGGTAAAGAACTCAGCTCCACCTGCCTTTTTGTGAGCACCAGACGGAATGGTAATAACTATATAAAACCACGTACTACTAATATTGAGACGGACAAATTGAAATATGCCTTTCAAAGTTGAGAAATAAAAGCCAGACCTCAAGTAAACTGGTAGCTACCAATAAAAATATCAAATATAAATAAAATTCAATTCATAATATCACCTAGACTTGGGCTTTGTTGCTACATACGAAGCTAAATTTCCACAGATTAAAAGAATAAGTACATCACAAATCTAAAACAGGTGACATAGGATGAGTGATGCTATTGCATGGATGACCATATGGTTAATAAGAGGACTTCTTTACCTGGGGTGAAGCCGCGGGGATCAAATTCATCAAAAGAAGAATCATCCATTGTCATGGGTGATGAATGCACTCCTGTAGCAGCGTGGTGCTCTCCATGATGATTATTCTGAGGGGATGATGCTTTAGGCACACTCGGCGACAAATCTTTGGGGGCAGCTGCTGTTCCAACCACTTCATTCCTACAGCAAAGAAATATGCTAGGTATCATGTCTGCATCCATCAAGTAGAGAAACTAAAATCATGCAATTTCGTACCTCTCATCCGGCAAAATATTGTTATCACTTCTTATTGCCGATTCATAGCTGGGCGGTGCACCAGCACCTTGTTCTGAAAGCTTCCGTTCAGGGTTCCTGTTGCCGCATCAATCCATTATGATAAAGATTTGGTACATTATGCTTTGTTGGGAAAATTAAAAAGGAAGATTTACATGCATACAACTCAATTCTTATGTATTTACATATTTAACACCTAACTTCAATTTTTACATGTCACCTTACCTATGCATGAAAATGTGTCTTTCACTTTTTAAAAGTTAAAATAGTGGTATTTCATTTTTAAAAGTTAAAATAGTGGTATTTTTATATGAAATAAAAGATTTGAGAGGTACAAATGTAAAAATCAAAGCTTAGGTATTAGATATGTAAATAAATCAAAATTGTGATTTATGTACGTAAATGCCCCGATAAAAAATATAGCTCCTATGTGATGAAAAATACCTTTCATCGGGAGAAGCATCATTGGCCCTATCACCACCATTTCTAGATCCAATTGAAAACAAAAGAATATATCCAAATCAAACAATGAGTTAAAATTCTTGGAACAACATCAACGAAACTAAATAAAAAAGTTTGCAGCATTCATAACTTTTCAAAAGTCGGGTTTCAATTTTAAGATGAGAATATGAGTTTAGGGAAATGTTGGGCATATACCGATAGGAGTAACTATCATCTTCCTCGTATGAATGATCTTTGTCTTTGTCAAAACTCTTACTTCTTGGACCAAATGTATAATCATCATTATTACCCCGTCCACCTCTGTTATCATCGTCGTTTTTGTAACTTCCTCGTCCGGAGTGTTCATCAAAATCTTTACCGAACCCATCACCATACCTATTGAAGTCTCCACCTCTACCATACCTTTCATCATCTCTGTAACCCGAATCTTTTCCTCTCCCATTGCCATTTCGATCATCATCTCTACCTCCATAACGATCATCATCATAACGGTCACCATTACCTGGCTTATATGATCCACTCGAACCGTAAGCGGGACGATACCTATAAAATACAAAAATGTTTAAAAGTACAAAAATCTATCCACTAAATATTAAATTCTTTAATGATGCAAACTTACTTGTCTTTGTTTGCAAGTGCTTTCTGTCTAACCTCCTGTATTTTTTCTTTATCATTAACAAGGGAAACGAGTGCTTGAGATTTTCTTCGTACGTTATTCCCCTGATCCTTTCCGCTAGAATCAATGTATTGGAAGTCAGATAGAGTCTGCAGTATCATGAGAAGATTAGCGAATTAGATTAACATCAACTAATTAAAAAAACAAAGTTATAAAACAAAAATCAATGATAACAAAATAACATTATTACTGATATTTGGTAAGCATGTTCCCTGATCTCATCAATAACTCGTTCAGATCCATGCCCAACCAGGTATTCCAAAATTGTCAAGGACTGCAGAACAATAGATAGAAAATTTATGATTCAAAGAAAAAGAAGCAATTCAGTGAAGCAGACTGTACTTAAGCATCAGTTATAAAAAAGAGCATTTACATGCATTATCAATTCCTATATATTAACATAACTAACACCTAAAGTTCACTTTTTACACTTAAGCCACTCAAATCTTTTCTATCACATCAAAAGTACCACTATTTTAACTTTACAAATGAAATATGCCTTTTAATGCAAAGGTGAGGTTGCATATATGTAAAAATTAAAATTTAGGTGTTAGATATGTAAATACATATGAATTAAGTGGTATGTATGTAAGACTTCCTAAGAGAAATCCAACCAACAGCACAGAGCCAACATCTGACTTGATTAATAACATAAAATAAGAATGCTACCACCTTATATACGTGACGCCAATTTTTGCCAGTATCATTGAGCCTCTTCCAAATCACATGCATTATTATTTGATACTCATGACTGCACACGAAACAACAATATAAAACAAAAGCAAAAAATGAGCATTGGGATGAGAGAAAAAAAAAGAAAAAAGTACTCAAAGCAGGGGCTCACTAATTTCGTGTAGCTTGTGCAATATCAGCCAGAAGCGACCCATGAGGACCCCAAAGTTCATTGCTTGTTGCATCAAGGATCTGAGTAAGAAACAAATCAGTAGCTCAGTAGCATACCCCCATGCATTAAACTTGTGACCAAATTTAAGCCATTAATAATTTGCAAATTTTTTAAAATAAAAAAACCTATGGTAAAATGTAAAAAGAGAACGAGAAGCAACAATAGGAAAAAAAAGAGAGAGAGATAGAGAGAACTTAGTTGTTGGCAGCTATAGAGAGAAGACAAACTTTCAATATTTCTCAATTCATTCTCATACAATATCAGAACTTATATAGACTAGGGGCTTAAATTTTTAAATAGCTTATATAGACTAGGGGCTTAAATTTTTAAATAGCTTATATAGACTAGTCTCTACCATTGTGTAAGCTCTAGCTCAAGCTCATCAAGTACAAAATCTTGCTTAGCTTCAACTAAAACATCATGCTTAGGTTCAGGCACGACCTCAAGTTCATAAAGTGGCTTGAGTACTAATACTTGCTCATAATCATCATTAGATGCATCCAAAAGATCAAGATCATCACAATAGTAATCTTCATAGATTGACTCAGATCTAGGATAATCGTTCTGAACTTATGGGCCACAAATGTCTGAACTTTTGAAATTAATATTGATTTCTAACTATTGGAACTAAAAAAAATTGATTTATTATATTGTATTAGGATGTTACCTAAATTTATTTTCAAAACTTCTCAAGAGATATTTTTATCAAATCTCTATCCATATTTAAAGTAGATGTGAAATAGTTTTTCTATGGAGATGTTGATGGCCTTGATAAATTATGCCAATAAAATAATAATGATGTCTCCATGGTGAATATTGACAATTTTGAAAATCCTAAAGCTTGTGTTTGTCATATATCCTCCATCTATAAGCTATCCATGTTGAATATTTGGATTATATTGATGTCATAATAACAAATGAAAATTTTAAGAGACAATTGGCAATAAAGAATTAAGTCGATGAAACTGCATCCATAGTTGCTCGTGAGGAGTCAAGTTGGTAATTGCAGACATCCTCAAAATGCGACATAAGCCATGTGAGGTAAAGGAGGAAGGGCCTTAATGAAAAGAGACATGACAAACAACAGGATTGGCAATGAATTTCATGATTAATGGTGTCCACTCCCCTTCCTTTCTCTCACATGAACTACAGTGCCCCTTATCGAGTATTAAAATCCTCTAAAACCACTTAACATAAAAGAGAAGCACAAAGAAAATAAATATTAGAAAAAAATGAAAGAAAAGGAGAAAAAAATAAATGACCGCTAAAGAGAGGGAAACTCAAGATCTCAAAATTTGTTCAATATACATTTAACAATTCTCAATCCTTTTCGGAGTAAGATCATAAACTTATATAGGCTTAGGGCTTGCAATCCTTTTCAAATATTGCATTACCTATTAAGGAAAAAATTACGTTACTGTTGACCTCATTTTTCGTGAGGTCTAGTTTTTCTCGTAGGAGTTAGGATCTAGCCTTAG
>JXCR01111091.1:0-13403 GCA_002079205.1 Phalaenopsis hybrid cultivar | reverse complement strand
TTGATAAAATTGAGACATTAAAATAATTGAATGATTAAATAGTAAATTGATAATTTAGAATTCTATAATTCATTGATTAGAGCATTCCAATAAAATTTACGTGAATTTGCTTGATGAATTTGCTCGAAATTTGTTTAAATTGTTAAGACTTGGTAATCAAATTGAAATTGAATGAATACGAAGTGTAAGATTGAAAAAACTGATTCAAATAAATTTCAATAAAATTGGCTTAATTTTAAATTTAGATTTCGTAGATTTGTAATTTCCCCTAAAATTACAAATCTACTTTCTCTTAACTTTTAATTCATTAAATACGAATTTACCATAATAATGCCACTGAAATTGGAACTTTGAAAAATTGGAACTTGATAAAGTGAAAATTTAGTAATAATTCATTAAAAAATGCAAGTTAGGGTAAATATGCAATTTGCCCAAAAATACAACTCCTATTTTATTCTCACTCACTTAATGAAAGATAAAAAAGTGGTAAAACACAACAAATTGAATTAAATTGTCAAATAACTGAAAAACAAATTTCATACATTATTTTCAACATGTATAAAAGTGGTTGAAGTATAAAAAGGCATTTACTAATACACTGTTCTAAATAAAAATTGAATAACATTTTCTCTAGAACTCCAAATTGAACGTAATTTCCACCCATAGCTTAATTGAATTAAAGGAACTAAATTATTAAAAAAAAATTCATTTCAATTTCATAATTTCCCTAATTTTTTAAAATGAACATAAAAGAATCTAAGAAATTTTGAGATCGTTTTGATTCTTATTCTAAACTTCTCTAAAAAATTTCAAAAAATTTGCAGGTCATATTGATTCATTATGAATTTTTGAATAAAAAAAACATAAGATATAACAAAATTCTAACAAATCAAATAAAATTAAAAAAAATCACAAGATTTATATAGAAAATCTTTTAATTTAATCTGAAACACCATAAAAAATTTCACATGATTTTAAAGTCATTTGGATTAAAATATTTAAAAACTTAAAAAATCAAAAAATTGTCAACAAAGTAATTTATAAGAAATCATTAAATGATATAACTTAGTTTATAATACGATATTCACTTTTCTAAGTAATTCATTTGATTTTATAAGCTTTCATATTATTAAATCTTGATAAATGCCTTAAAACGCAAAAAAAAAAAAACTGTTTAATTAAAAACTTCAATAAAGATTAATAAAAAAAACTTAAAATAATACAAATCCGTAAAAAAAAATAAATAAATAAAATAAATAAACTAAAACCAACAAAAATATATAGTCCTTGCTCACTAAAATTTAAAACTAACTTCAAACTTAGACAATTTGAACAATAATAATCAACATCAGGCTCTACAAAGATATTTTGGTTGACACAACTCTTGTTTGCTGTCAAGAATTATCTAGACAGAAAAAGGCTAACTGTCTATCTTTATTAAGTACATCCAAAACTAACCATGCCTGAATGAAGGAATATGGGATGTTGATTGATGCTGCATTAAAAATTAATTCAAATGATTTTCTTACCTCTTCATCACTCATCACCTCGATCCTTCTTAAGGAACTCACCTATAGACTAAATAAGATTGTTTTATGGTTTGCTCATCAGAAATGTTTGAGTAAGGCAAATTGCTTTAGCTAAACTGGATGTTTAGGACGAGTAGAAAATAATTTTGTGCATTGGTACACTTCTTAGTTTAGGTTGCACTTATTTACTTTACATGTTTCTTGGCTATTATAATAAAATTAGGTTGTGCTAACTAAATTTTACTGCAGTAATAATTTAAGGCTCAGTTGAGCTAGGTTATTATATTTTCATTCAATTTTCTTTTTTTTAGGTTTTTTCTCTTATGGACCCAGGGTGTCCTTCATATTTAAACAATTATTTACATTCAAATGATTCATAAGAGAATAGACAAAACGAGTAAGACAAACCCCAACAAAATGACTTTGATTTTTGGATGTCAATTTTACACTGACGTGCCTGATGTAGGTTGATACACCAAAATAATATGTTATTTTAAATATCTATTTTATGCTTATTTTTGGTGATATTTCACTTTAAAGAATTTTATTTTCATGTTTTAGTTCATGGTATATCAATTTTAGGCATTTGGAGAAAAAAATGACAAAAAAGACAAAACTTGGAGTCAAAACAACCAATTTTTTTATTTTGGTGGAGTGTCGAATGATGTTGTCACAATTAGACTTTTTCCTTTTTCTCTAAAGGATAAAGCTAAGATGTGGTTAAAATCGTTAGCACCTGGATCTATCAAAACTTAGCGAGATTTATCACAAAAATTTGTATCTAAATATTTCTGACTTTCAAAAACTACTAAGCCTAGAAATGATATTACATCTTTTTGTCAGTTTGAAAGGGAACATATTTATGAAGCCTGGGAAAGATTTATAGATCTCCTTAGAAAGTGTCCACACCATGTGTTGCCAAATTGGTTAATAATTCAAAATTTTTATATTGGATTTGTTGGATCTCTTAGATCAATAATTGACGCTGCTGCGGGTGGATCGATAATGTCAAAATAATTTGATGAAGAATATTCTTTAATTGAAGAGATGGCTACTAATAATTTTAAATGACCCTTTGAAAGGGTAAATCCAAAAAGAGTAGCCAATATTCTTGATTTTGATGCAATATATATGTTGGATGCACAAAGAGCATCTACATCGAAGAAGACAGATCAATATTGAATGAATTATTCTCAGACATCACCTGTTCTTGAGAAAAATTCATTGGGACAAATTATAGAATCGCGATCTTCTTATGAGACCTTAAATGCAATAAATAATCATTCTAATAATCCTCATGCCAATTATTATAATCCTGGTTGGAAGAATCATCCAAATTTTAGTTGATGTAATAATAGTTATAATGTTGTAAATCCGCAATGAGGAAACAATACTGTGAACCCATTAAGAAACTCCAAAAATTAAGGAAATCAAATTTATAAACCATATTACCCTCCAAGGTTTAACAATTTATAGAGTAAGGAGAAAAAGTTATGAATGGAATAATTGATATTGCAAATGGGGAGTCATGTACAAAATCAAGGAGCTACAATTAGAAACATGAAAAATCAATTGGGGTTTATTGCTACTGCACTTAGCAATAGACCTCCAGGAACATTGCCTAGTAATGTTGAAGTAAATCCTTAAGATTAGAATAAAGAGCAAATTAAGGCTATTCAACTTAGAAGTGTAAAAGAATTAGAAAACAGAGTTAAAAAAGAAGTGAAAGTTGAAGTTGAAAAATATGAGGTGGAAAATAAAAGGCAAGATTTTCATTTTGAGTCAGAATCTCTAATCAAACCAATAAAAATTACTGTAAAAAGACCACCACCTCTATTTCATCAATAATTGAAGCAAAAAAATAAGGATAACCAATTTTCAAACTTTTAGAGATATTGAGGAAATTAATGATAAATATTCCATTTATTGAAGCATTGGAACAAATGCCAAGCTATGTTATGTTCATGAAGGATATACTTAATAATAAATGGAAGATTGTTTATAATGAGACTATTTCACTCAGTGAAGAGTGTAACACTATAATTCAGAAAAAGCTTCCTGAAAAACTCAATGATCCTTGAAGTTTTGCAATTCCTTGTGCTATTGGCGAAAGGTTTTTTGGAAAAGTTTTATGTGATTTAGGACATAGTATTACTTTTATACCGTTATCAATTTTTAGAACGTTAAACTGGGGAGATATTTCATCTAAGATTGTAACTCTTTAGTTAGCTGATCATTTGATTACCTATAATAGGTTTGATAGACCCTCCATCCTCTAAAGGACAAAGATTTATACTTGCCGCTACAGATTACTTTTTCAAATGGGCAGAGGCAGCGCCGTTATGAGAGATTACAACACAACACAACCATCAATTTTTTAAAGGCCAAATCTTCTACCATTTTGGAGTTCCGTGTAAAATAATTTTCAACAATGTGACAGCCTTATAGAGCACAAAAATCAACAATTTTGTCAAGTGGCATGTGATAGACTGGAGATACTCTACGATCTACTATCCCAAGGAAAATGGCCTAGCGGAGGCCTTCAACAAGACACTCGTACAGCTTTTGAAGAAGAAACTGGAAGAAAATAAAAGAGATTAACATAACAAACTGTTAGAAGCCTTGTGGGCCTACCGGACAACATTCAGGACTCCCAATCAATGTACACCCTACGCACTTATGTACGGGTCCAAGGTCGTACTACTATTACAAGTCTAGACGTGGTCTCGTAGAGTCGTTGTGGCCAATCGACTTCTAACGAAAGAAAGTGAAAAACTCAAACTTGAAGAATTGGAAAGTCTTGAAGGAAAATGACTAGAAGCACAAAAACATTTGGAGCTTTACCAAGCGAGGATGGTACAAGCTCAAGAAAAATTGGTTCGTTCAAGGTTCTTCAAAGTTGGTGATCTCGTTCTCGTGCTTAAAAGGCCTATTCTTGCACACAGTAAGATAGGTGGGAATTTTGAGCCAACTTGGGAGGGACCATTTTTGTAGAAAAGGTCTACGCAAGAGGAGTCTAACAGCTGGTGGATTTTCAAAAGGAGAGACCCACATTGCCGATCAACAGATGATACTTGAAGACATACTATGCAACTTGACATTGCTTGAATTGAAATTTTGAAATTTTGATTAATCTGGGGTTATTTATTTAGCCATATGTCTGTGACCGGGTCCAAAATTTTTTAATAAAATTAACCTCATTAAAATAAAATTTTTTTATTTACATGCTTCGATTTTCTCCTTTCTACTTTTAAGTCTAATGTTTTACTAATGTTGACGCTTTTTTTGGTTAAGGAGTTGCCCGTTGGAAGCTATCGGCCACCGGAATTGAAATCCCGTCACCCGCTTTGGAAAGGCATTTAATTTACATATATATATATAGTTTTAGAAAATTATGAAATCAAACTGACCCCATTTTTTTCATAGTTTAAATGGAAGAGCACTATACCTCAAACCCTGTATCTATCCCAAAAGATAAACACAAGACTTAAGGATGAGGCTTGATCAAATAAAATAAGAAATATATGACATCTGTTTGGTCTATAAAACCGTTTTATCTGCCAACAAGTTCCCATATTTAATATGAATAATTAAATAGGGTTTATATTAAGCTCGGTTTAGACAAGCTTTCTATAAGGGCAAGCTTCTATAGTTAATTACATCTTAAATGACCAAGATCACTTAAAAAAAATCTCGATAAAACTTAGGGAATATTATCTTAAAAAAAGTTAAAAGGATATGACATTTCAACGAGATCGGACAAAGAGGAGTGAATGGGGAATGATTCAAATAAGGAACATTTTGTTGTGAATCTAAAGAAGGGAGAACTAGGGGTTGTCATAGATCTGGAGGAGAACCTTAGTGATTTTCCAGTCTATCATAGTGTTTGGCTTCAATTTTGAAGAGAAAGATTTAAATGTTTCATCATGCAAATTTTATTAATTTATGGCTTATATTTGTTCAAAATGATCACATAAATAGCCTGAAAGATGTGCGGATTTAGGTCGTGACGAATGACAACCTCTGAATTCTAAAAAGAGTTAGGGCTTATATTGTACAGTAGAGCTATACAAAGGCCTAAAGATGAGGTAAGGATTTATGTTGCATAAGCAAACAACCTCAAAATTCTATGGCTTGGTTGTTTAATTCTAAGGAAGGAAATTGGTTTAGTTGGGGAAGACATGTTTTGCCATTGAAGATGCTTGTGTTGCCCACAATGCTAGCTCCAAGCTCCTTGACATGATTAGTTTAATTTTTCTAAGGTGTCAAGTTATAATGTAAAATCAGATGTCCTTATAGTTGTAGTTCTTTAAATGTTATGGGGCATATTAAAATTGATTAGAGCAACACGGGTTAGGATCCTACGGTTCCCTCATTCCGGTACCACTATTTTCTATTGAATTCACTTAGTCCAAATAAATTTATTAAACTCAACTTAATGAGTTCCATAGTTTCATTTAGACTATGGGAAGCCTCGTTAGCAACCGTAGATTACCTCCTCCGAGGGATTCCAGATCATCCAATAAAGACGTCATAATTTAGTTGCAATTGTGGTTTTTGTGATGTTTGTGATTAAATTTTGAGTTGTCTTACATTTTGAATGTTGTGGCGGTAAATTTTTTCTTCGTTAATCTTAATTTTGGTTTTGGTTTTACGGCTATCCTAGCAGTTTTGGTTTTCATGCAGGGTGACATCGTTGTTTAACATGCAAGCTTGTGTTGTTTTTTTATACATACAGGTGAGTAAGTACAATATTGTACTTAAGAGTAAAGTACGGTAAACTAGAAATATATGTAAAATAAATTACAATAATAGTGTACCTGGATGGTCTTCCCGTTATTATCAACTGAAATTCAAAATGCATGTGAGAGCATTTATATATGAAAAGCTTTCTATGTAGAGCAGGGAGATAAGGTTCTAATGATCTACCAAATCCTAAATCATATCTTTGTGAGCCCCTATTAATTCATTTGAGGATGATTTCATTAAGCAAAACATATAAAGTTAAGTAGATCTCTGAGGTATCCAAAAGGTTGGAAAGAAGGAGCAGGTCCATGCTTCCCTCTCACAGCCTGGTGAAAAGTCTCGAGCTCATTTAAACTTATTATGTTTCTTAATAATTCAACCATTAAATACCTCTAGTGTTCAATGAACATTGATGTTTTAATTATCCCTAAAAGTAGGGTGATTATCATTTGTAACTTAATCTCAGAATTATGTGGGTGAAAACCCTTAAAGGAGAAAGTTATTGTTATTAATACACTTGCCCAATTTTAGTTTTAACTTGGGCATGTAGTATTTTAAAGGTGTTCAATTTTTAGTCACATTCACTTTTCTAATTCTCATTTACCCAAATTTTATTTATTCTAGGTCACTACTAACACCTTAAGACCTCGGTGGATACACTAGTAATTTTTGAAAGAAATTGAATTTTAGGTGATAATAACTCATCATCAAAATGTTTGAATGCCATTTAAACACCAAATAGGGTATTAAATTAGTGAGTTTTTAATATCCAAAATCATACCACTAAGTCTAGGATCATCTAATTTACTAGACTTCCCAAATTTTAATGATTTAGGAAAATGCAAGTTTATCCATTAATTAAGAAATGTGAAATTGATTTCTACCAATTAATTTCTTATGTTTCAATCATCTGAACATGTTAATTAAGCCTAAATGCTAATTAAGAACAAATTTCCAAAATTATACCTTTGCCCCTAAGGCTCTATCACTTCATAATTCATCAAATTTAATTCAATGAATTTGAAATTTTTATCCTACCTCACTCATGGGTAAATTAAAGCATCATAGGAGAAAATATGATTTTTAAAAATTTAATTTAATTTATATAAATATGTATATGCAAAAATAAGATTTTTCAAAGAAAATTCAATAACTAGACCAAGCCAAAGCCTAATCACTTGAAAATTTTACTAAAATTACACTTAGACCAAAACATTACTTAGACCAAATTTCATTATTTTTTAAGTTTTATTTGAATCATTAGAGTTATTTTAATTTCTATAGTATTAATTAGATATTAAATATTTTAAATGTGTAAAATTAAGTTTTACATTTTTATTAAATCTCTCTGAGGTCAAAAAACCTAGAGAAACAAATTTCATATTTTTATGATTTTTCTTTGAATTACTAGAATTATTTTAGTGAGAAATTAAGGAAAATCCTTTTTTTAGACTTTAAAAATTATTTTAAGTTTTATAATTCAATAAATTCACTTAGAAAATTAGAAAAAGATATTCCAATTGCTTCTAAGGGCTTAGAAAACAATTTAGAACATTTCCATGAATTTTATTAATTTTGTGATTTTTATTATTTTTTCATTATTTAAATATTTAAAATATGTTTATAAAATGAAAATTTTATTTTAATTACAATTTCATTTTTAAAAAATTCCTCTTATCATAAATAAATCCCAAAAAACCAATTTTATAATTTTTTTAGTCATATTTTAGTTATTATGATTATTTTAAGTGTTAAATGTGTCATTTAACTTAGAGAATTAAATTAGGTTATCAAACAAACTCCAAATGTTTTAAAAATTTTATGGAGAGTCCTCTGAACTTTAAGTTATAATGGAGAATTAAAAGCAAGTCATTTAGATGTTTATTTTTCCCAAATTAATTTCTGTTGTGTTTTATGGTTTTTTGTAAATTAGGTTTGTTCTTAATGACTTAGCTCATTACAAATTTTTTCTAGGGTTCTCTAGTCACAGTGAACCTACCAAAATTTTCTTAGATTTTTTTAAGCAATATGATAATTATTATGGTTAATTTTTCAAATTAGATGCAAAAACTCAAAATGATCACTGTCTAGGGGCCTCCTCTAACTTCGAAAAAATTAAGAAATACTTGAATGCATGGAGAATCAGAATACTCAAAATAGTATTTAATTAATTAAAAATAAAATATGCATCAAATAAACTTCAAACCATTTTCACATTGTTCTCCTCTGCTCACTGAGCATTAAAAATTTTTTATTTTATTTTTGTGATTTTTCTACACCATAATATGGATTTTTAAATGTTGAAGGTATTTTATGAATTAAATAAATCCCTATTTTCCTACTTAAACACGCATCACCATGACATCATGTGACGGCTTTGAAGCTCCACGCATCGTCCTCTAGTTCGGCAGCGCGATCTACCTCATCTCTGACTCGGTTCGCGGTTCATATATGAAGGCGCTGTTTGACTCAATATCATCCATCCATCTAATACATGCTCGATCGAAGGGCTCCCCATCATCATCCCTGATAGCTAAGTCTCATGACCGTTAAAATTAAAACCTTAAAAGCTCACTCATTTCTCAATCAAATGACCTCGGGTTTGATTATATAGGCTCGTTGAAATGAGACAAAAATATCCATACAGTAAAGATGTTGTTAAACTGGATTTATGCAAGTGTAGATCCAAAATAAGCTCGGGACAGTGGGGATTTTTATACTTTTGGTATGAGAAGGGATGCTTTAGTCAGAGGTGCTCAGCACATTTGTGGACATCCAAAGAGGTTAGGGATTGAGCCTCTTGCTGTGGCGTATTGTCTAGACCTGAATTCAATCAAGGCCAAATTTGGGTGTGATCAAAGTCTAAGGTAGAGGATCTCTGTGAGAAGGCTTCTATGGCTCTTTTTCTTCTTTTCACAGTGGTGAATGTATGGGAAGTTTAATTGAGATTTGGTGCACTGTGGAGGTTTGGTGGAGAATGTCCTACCTCTGACAAGGATTTGAACTAAAAAAAATGAGCTCCAGCGATGGGAATTAGGGCGGGGGTGTCTGGTTTGCACTTAGGAGGTCTTATAGAGGCTGTGGGAGAAATCTTACAAGGTTTCCTTAAGAAAATTTCAGCACCCATATGTTGGCCATAAAGGTGAAGTTTTATAGCCATGGCTAGAGGGGGGAGCTCAGGGCCTGGCCTTGGGGTGCAAAAGTTTGCTGAGATGGTGGGTTGAGAAGCTCTAAAGTTTAATCTGGGTGAGCTGGCCCTTAGGGTTCAGATTGGGTTTGATTTAGGGATGGCATTTCTCGATTTTGAGGCGCTTCAGTGAGTAGGCCTGCCGGTAGGGCAAGGGGAGGTGACTAGGAGGTCAGGTGAGCCAGTGGGAGGGTTAATTATGTTTAACCCTCAATGACAAGTGATGATGGGGAGATTTTTGGTCAAGGCCCATAAATGGGCATGAATCCTTTAATTTAGGGATCCAATGGCCCATAGCTCACCATGGCTAGTCCAAGTGGTTTAGACTGTTCCATGGAGTGTTCTTATTGGTTGCGGAGTCATAAATTTGGTGACTTTAGGGTGCTTATGCTACTTTTGGTGTATGGGTCCAATTTTGGTCCAAATGGTTAAAAGTTAGTTTTGGGTTAGGCCAGCAATGACTTTGAGACAAATTAATTGATTAACACTGCGTAGATGATTGTTATGAAGATTTTTGGTACAGGATTGAAATGATTTTGAATTCAATTGGGGGTTCAATTTGAAGGATTTTAGGATTTTGGTCAATTTGAGCATGTTAAGCTAGACTTGGGTCTAGGTTGGGATAAGGTTGGGATAAGCCAAATTGATTGTTGAAAATGGTTTGTAGGAACATCATAAAGAGTTTTTAACATAAATTGGGTGTGAATTTTTGGGTTAAGGCCATCATTTTGTTGGAATTTGGGGATAGCCAAATTAGGACATATTTGGCGATTTTTGGACTTGTGTTAAAATTGAATGCAATTGAGGCTTCACCAAGGCCAATTGAAGGTCAAGTTCAATGTGTAAGATTGTAATGAAAAATTTTCAACAAAAAAATTGTGGCAAATTGAGTAAGCTATGGGGTTCAATTTGGTGGGATGAAGTCATGGGGACAAAATTGGGGGTTTGACTTAGATCAAAATTGGGCTCAAATAATGGACCAATTAAGCTTGGATTTGATTTAGATTTGTCATAAAAAAAGGTGAATTTGATTTAGAATTGAAATTGAAGAAAATTGGGCTCAAATTGATGGACATTTTAGGTAAATTTGGGAAAATTGGGCTTTCAAAGGCAATTTGGGGGTATTGGTCAAAACTGTCAGATTGGCCAAATTTGGTTCATTTAAAGGATCAGAATTGGCTTTTGAGACATTTGAAGTGATTTTAGAGGTTTTGGGAAAGTTTGGAGTGCCAAAGGTATTTTTAATTTTGGCAATGTTGGGTGTCTTTTGGTAAATTTGTCATTTTTGGGTGGTTTTAAGTAATTTGGGTATCTTTAAATGGTTTGAAATGATTTTTGAACAAATTTGGATATTTTTTGTGAATTTATGGATTTTGACCAAATTTGATGTTCCAAGGGTATCTAGGTAATTTGTGGGATTTGGGCAAAAGGAAAACTTGGATATTTATTGTAGAATTGGGCTAACAACCACCATATATGAGCTATGAACCAATGAAAACCCCATTTGGGTCCTCTATGTACTGGTCTTAGCTAAAGCACTACCCAAGGCTAGTGGGTTTAGGGGACCATCTACATGAGTCTCCCAAAAGATTAAGGGATCACAGTCAAGAATTTTTTGGTTTAGGGTCGTGAGTGATTGTTGGTGAGAGTGAGTATAAGTGAGTTAACATGCTCTAGACTAACACCCAAAGTCAACCCTGAGGTCAATCAGTCCTATGGGGACTCATCTTAAGCTTCCTCATATTGACCCCACCTACTAAGTGCTAGAGGTTATGACCAATATGTGAAACTTCAAGTTAAGCAAAGAGGAGTGTAGAATTTCTAATAGTGATGGTTCCTTTTATTGTTCTCTAGGAATAGTCAACAGAAAAGTCCTATGGCTAAACCATAGGCTACTAAAGAGAAAATACTAAACCTCAACCAAAAGTGAGGTTAACTAATGGACCCCCAATAGGTGTGGTGTACTGGGCAAGCACACCGCACGTATTGGCATTGACCGATGAGATCACCAAAACCAATACAGACTCCTAGTTCAACAGACTTAGAAGGAAGTGTAGAATTATGTGTGCTATTTGTTTTAGCTTGGGATATAACAAGTGAATATCTGATCGACAATGAGGATTAAGAACTCTTGTTGGGGATTGGAGAGCGTGTTTTAAGTTATCTGGTTATAGGTGTTTATAGAGGATGGGAATCAACATTCAGGTGATGACCTCAAAAATTAAGAGTAGGATGCCATTGTGTGGGTTTTATTCCTATCTTGAATGGTGCGAGTAGATAATTGGACGTTGTGGAGGGGTCCTTACACCAACCTCAAAAATGTAGGTAGAGAATTGTAAGCCATGGAGGGGGTGTTAAACCAATCTGAAAAAGTTGAAAATATGACGTGATGTTCCATAAAGGGGAGTCTTACTCCTATCTTGAAGATGTAGGTAGAGAATGGGAAGCCATGGAGGGGGCCTTACACTAATCTCAAAGATGGGCACAGAATTGGAAGCTGTGAAGGGGGCCTTACACCAATCTGAAAAGGTTGAGAATAAGATGCGATGTTCCATGAAGGGGAGTCTTACTCCTATCTCAAATATGTAGGTAGAGAATTGGAAGCCATTACCAGGGGACCTTACACCAACCTTGAATATGTAGGTAGAGAATTGGAAGCCATGGAGGGGGCCTTACACCAACCTTGAAGATGTTGGTAGAGAATCAGAAGCCATGGAGTGGGGCTTACACCAATCTCAAATTGTTGAGAATAGGATACGATGTTCAATAAAGGGGATTCTTACTCCTATCTTGAAGATTTAAGTAGAGAATTGGAAGCCATGGAGGGGGCTTTACATTAACCTCGAAGATGTAAGTAGAGAATCGGAAGCTGTGATGTTCCATAAAGGAGAGTCTTACTCCTATCTCGAAGATGTAGGTAGAGAATTTGAAGCCATACAGGGGGCCTTACACCAATCTTGAAAGGTTTTGAAGAGGAAAATAATGTTTCGGTATTAGCCTCGAGGGCAGGAATGTAGTGCAGAAAGTTTGTGATGTTGAACTCATAAATGTGTGTCATGTGAAAAGAATGACATTGGTGAGGAAGATGTGTAAAATTTTGTGAGGTATTATGTAGATTGTAAAATTCTATAAGGATATGAAGAGAATTAGTGCAAACAAGGATAGTCATGTTGTGCGAGCAAAGAGTAAGAGACCTGAAAAAAGAGAAAGTAGAAGTTTATAAATCAAAATTTTTCATTAAATTGAGGTTAATTTATTACCAAATTTTGGACATGGTCACAAGCATTTTACCAAATAGATAACCTCAGAACAAGCAAAATTTCAAAATTTCAAATCAAGCGATGTCAAACAATGTCAAGTTGCATACTGTGTCTTTAGGTATCATCCATTGATTGGAAGCATGGGTCTCTCACCACAGAAATCTACTTGCTGGTATGCTCCTCCTAAGTATACCTTTTCTACGATAAATGGTCCCTCTTAAGTTAGCTCAAATTTTCCACCTATCTTGCAGTGTGCAAGAATGGGTCTTTTGAGCATGAGGACAAGGTCACCTACTTTTAATGTCCTTGTGCGGACCAATTTTTCATGAGCTTGTGCCATCTTTTCTTTATAAAGCTCTAAATATTGTTGTGCTTCTAGTTCTTTTCGTTTAAGACTTTCCACTTCTTCAACTATGAGTTTTGCACTTTCTTCTGTTGTTAGTTGACTTGTGACAACGACTCTGAGAGACGGCTTGTGAACCTCTGAAGTAGTACGGCCTCAAACCAGTACACGAGCATGTAGGGTGTACACTGAGTGGGAGTCCTAATTGTTGTCCGGTAGGCGCACAAAGTTTGTAGCAACTTGTTGTGTCAATCTATTTTATTTTTATCTAGTGTCTTGACCAAAAAAAAATATGTTGAGATTTTCATACCTATTTTATACTATTTTTGATGATATTG
>JXCR01111076.1:0-12652 GCA_002079205.1 Phalaenopsis hybrid cultivar | reverse complement strand
AGAGTTCGTCATTGTAGCCTACATGACTAACTATGTTATGTGCTTACAACTCATGCAACTCTCGAGTTCTTCCCCTACAACATACAAACATTGTCATAGCTCGCCACTACGACCTACATGAACAAATGTGACATAAGTAACTCACAACTCATGCTACTTCTAAGTCCTGCCCTTGTACCTTATGGGCATCATCACAGCTCATCGTTATAGCCTACATGGCTCACAATACCAACAACCTCCTATTATTGCAACTGTACTACAAATGTGTCTAGTGGCACCATTGAAGCAATCATTTACGGCCTACACAACCAAGCACTACCGTGACATTTAACTACGATTTATGCGACAGGCTGGCGTTATAAGTTTCTGCAACATTCACGATGAACTAATGTCTTTATAACAATTGACTGTGGTCTTTGCAAATTACTATCACCAATAACTATATTCAGTACAACAGAGTGCAACTATAATCAATGAACAATTAATATACATTTTTAATAATCTTCCTGTAACTCTATATCCTCTAATTAAGGAGAATAGTATACCCATGGACTCACTATTCATAGTGGATCATTTCAATTGGGATAGACTACATGGGTTTTTCCTTTTGTCAGAGTTTTCCATGTGAAAATCAAGGTGTATCTTTCCTTTTTACTTATCCTTTATTATATGAGTATGTGATGAAGCCTCATACAACGCTAAAATACTAAATAATTACTCTACAATTGCAGACCTTACGTCACACATTATAAATCACATCAGAAGCTACCAAACATCAGAATTTATTGCATCTTTTAAATTCATTGCTAAGCAGCTTTTTTTGGACTAAATCATTGTATGGTTTAATAATTTTAAATTCATGAGATTTAATATATCCTAATAACTTAAATCCCAAAAGTCGTCAAAGAGCCCCTAACTTGATATGATTTACTAAATATGATATATTTGATTTTAATAAATTTTGAGAAGACCAAAATAGTAAGATCTTAATATTTAGGGAACATTTGTTATAAATTTTGTTTCTTTTTTTAAAAACAAATATAACACACACATACACATTAAAAAAAATCAACATAATTAATTTCTTTTTGAATATTTAAACACAATTTGTTCTTTTTTTAAACATGTCAAATGTATTTTATTTCAAGATAAAAATAAAAATAAAATAAAATTAAATTATAAAAAAGAAAAAAAAGAAAATTATCCCAAAAAACCTATTCTTATTTGTTTTATAACCATAATTTCATGCAAAAAGATTTAATTTTAAATTTATATCACACAAATCATTCATATCTCACTAATAATACCAATATTTTTATTTTTTTAAATTAAAACATACATTTTTATTTTTATGCACAGATAAGACAGCATATATGTAAAAATCAAAGCTTTGCTGTTACATTTGTAAATATATAAAAACTGGGCTGTCTTTATGTAAATCTTCCTTTTTTCTGGAGTGCATGAGCAGGCTTTTATCCGATATCTCAGTTTTTGAAGCCGAGAAGGGCGGCGGATGCGGGAGTAGCGAAGAAAGTCAAGGATGTCGGCCGGAGGCATCCTCAAGGGAGTGGTTCTCATCTCCGGCAGCAACTCCGGTAACAGTACCGTAGGAGGATCTCTCAATCTCTTTGAGGACCCATCCACCGGTTTCACACACGTGAGGGGTAAGGTCACTGGCCTCTCCCCCGGCCTCCATGGTTTACACATTCACGCCTTCGGAGACACCACTAACGGCTGCAACTCGACGGGTTAGATCATATATCCCTTTTTTCCCCTAAATTTAGATAGTTGGTTTGAACGATCGCGGCGCTCTTCCGGAGAAGGTTTCTTATTTCATCGAGAATGGAGAAAATGTATGTTCCCGGTTTATAGGGTTTTTGGATTTGATTATCGGATTTGAGTTTTGATCATCTGCTCTGAACTCTTCACCTTACGTTATGTTAGTGATGCTTGATGCCGATTACAGGAAAAAAATTGGGTACATAAAAAGGCACGCAGTGCGATAGCGAATCAGCGGAAGACACGTCAGTTTCATCGGCCCCACCGTAATACGGAAAAAAATTGGGTACATAAGAGGCACGCAGCACTGCGTGCGATAGCGAATCAGCAGAAGACACGTCGGTTTCGTTGGCCCCACCGCAATACAAATATACCTTTTACTGTGCGTGATCCGTCGACCCGACCCGTTATTGTAAACTCCATGTAATCCCGATGTAACCTCCGCTGTCCACCCCATGTACCGCGCTTGTAAGCCCCATGTAATCCGGATGTAACCTCCGTTGCCACCCCATGTACCGCCCTTGTAAGCCCTGTATAACTCTGGTGTAACCTCCGCTGTCCACCAAAGGATGTAACCCCGGTGTACGTTCCGCGGAAACGCCACTGTAATCCGCGTGTACCATCGTTGTACATTCGGTGTAACCTCCGAATGCGCGTGTACACTGGATGTAATCCCGCTGTAACTTCCGCGGTAACGTCCATGTAACCCCGCTGTAACGCATCAGGATGTACACTCAATGTACAATACGTGTAACACCGGTGTAACCTAGAGATTGTAACACGCGTGTAACCCGAATGTAATGTCCTTGTAACCCGATTGTACTGTCCATGTACACTCGAAATGCGCTTGTAACCCGGATATAACTGCGATGTAACAGCGAGTTACGCATATTGGAGCTCGGGAATCACGGTATTTAAGCAGCTAGGGTTACTGTTCTATTGTTCTATGCCCATCAGGGAACGACGGCTTCGACAAGCTGGACTTCGCGAACTTGAAGATGGAGTACAATTCCAGAGATTGTCAGTTCGTGTACGATGTTGAAGGAGAAGCTAGGAGTTATCCTGCCAGAGAAAATGAAGTGGAACTTAAATCGGAGGTGTGTATGGACATGTAAATTTATTATACATTTTAAGTGCGTTATTCAATGTTGTTTGTTGTGAAGGCCTTCTTATTTTTGGACTTATGTTGGTATAATTGCATGGTATTATGCTTAACACAACAGTGAAGTAAAGTTTGATGTAAATATTTAAAAAAAAAATTAAATCCAGGGTTTAGGTGAAGTAAATTGGTTGTTGTTAAGGCTTTCTTATTTTTGGACTTATGTTGGTAGAATTGCATGGTATTAGGTTTAACACAACGGTGAAGTAAAGTTTGATGTAAATATTTTAAAAAAATTTTAAATCCAGGGTTAAGGTGAAGTAAAATAGTAGGTTTTATCTTTTCTTTTATTATATGCAGTTATTATAAATTCTAGGGTTATTTTTTTGCAGCTTGGCGAGAGCAAAGGTAGTTTTTCCGTGCAAACAACCAACATATATCTCCAAACAATGGTCCACAATAAGAAAGAAGCTTATGAAGTATATTGTGCCTACGCTCATCATATTGGATTTAGTGTTCGTAAGGAGCACGCTACCTTTTGGCCTAACTCCAGGAATATCAGAACGAAAGACTTCGTATGTGGAAAAGCAGGTTTCAAGAAAGAGCTCAAGATTACAGAAACTGTGAAGTACAAAAGAGCAGAAACAAGAACTGGTTGCCCTGCAATGATTCGATACGAAGTTGATAAGGACGGCAACTGGGGAGTTAAAAAACTAATAGAATCACACAATCACTCATTAGCAAACCCCGGCGACAAACATTTGCTGCGTTCGAGCAGAAAGATAAGCGAAGTAAATGCAGATGTTCTTAGATCTATGACTCACTCTGGGATACGGCCAAAAGACGCATTTAATTTTCTTGCCCAAGAAGTTGGTGGTGTAGAAAACCTAGAATGTACAAAGGCAGATGCTTTCAATTTCATTCAAAGAGATAAAAGATCTAGAATTGAAAACGGTGATGCCAACGCTTTACTACAGTTGTTTACAGATAGACGTTCTGAGGATAGCATGTTTGAGTGGGACTTTGAAACTGATGTGAGCGGCAGACTAATGAATTTTTTTTGGAGCGACGGAACGTCCAGGCTTGATTATGACTGCTTCGGAGATGTCATTATTTTTGATACAAGCTACAGGCTAAATAAATATAACTTATGTTGTGCTCCTATTGTTGGTGTTAACCACAATTGGCAGAACATTCTCTTTGGAGTCGGTTTTTTGTCAGAGGAGACGGTGGACTCTTTTAAATGGCTTTTTAAAACTTTCATCCGTATCATGGGTGATAATCATCCAATAACAATCTACACAGATCAGGACCAGGCTATGGCCAGAGCAATTGCAGATATTTTGCCAAATACACGACATAGACTGTGTCAGTGGCACATATACAAGAAATTACCTACAAAGGTTCATTGCGGTTTGGTGAATAGAAGAGTTAGTGATCTTTTCTATAAATGCTTGAGCAGATGTGAGACCGAAGAGGAATTTGATAATACATGGAAGTTGATGATTGAGACAGGAAATCTACTAGACAATGGCTGGCTAAATGACTTGTACAAAATTAGACACAAGTGGTCCACTGTTTTTAATAAAGATGTTTTTGGGATGGGAATTTTATCCACACAAAGGAGTGAATCCACCAATAACATTTGTCACGGTGTCTCAAAGCCCACAAGTTCTCTTACAGATTGTTTTTTGGGTATCGAAAATGTAATGAGAACATGGAGACGCAACGAGAAGGATGAAGATTTCAAGTGTGATCAATCAATCAGAACTCCTATTACGAAGAGTAGTCCAATACTGAGGCAAGCAGCTGCATTTTACTCTAGGAAGCTGTATGCAATGTTCGAAGAAGAGTTTATCCATGGGTCATGTGGTCTTGAATTGCATGCCTCCATAGATGATGAAACTGAATTTTTTGTCAAGAGTTTGGATGATCATAAGACAAACAGTATTTGGGCAGTTCATTTTGACAGCTTCACCATGAATATTCAGTGTAGCTGCAGGAAGTTCGAAATGATGGGGGTACTGTGTGCACACTCTCTACGAGTTCTAAATTTCTTACACATTAAGAAAATACCAGATAAATATCTGCTACTGAGATGGTCAGAAAATGCAAAGAGGGATGTTTATAACAGTTCCAGATACATGCATCTGCAGCAGTCACAGTCCTCAAATAATATTCAAGGCGACCTATTATTTGAAGCACACATGCAGAAAGTTGCATATCAATGTACCCGGAAAGCAAAGGGGAATTCGGAAGCTGAGCAGCGCATGCAGGAATCCATGAAGAAATTATCATTGGACATTGATGACATTTTGATTGGTAAGGGTACTCAATCAGGAAGACAACAAAGGAAAAATAAAGCACCAGTCAATAATGAATCAAATATGAATGATCCAGCTAAAATGCGCCCTAAAGGAATATCTAATGCCAGACTGAAAGGGTATTGGGAGAAAAATAAAAGATCAAAAGGTATGGTTCAACAACTTCACCCCTTTTATATGTTGTGTCACTCCATGTCATATCATCATTTACCATGTTGGATATGTATATATTTAGGCACGCAAAAAATTGTATCAACAACCGAAGAACCCGAATCATCACAATGTCATCCACCCGTATGTTCATTACCCAATTTTGTAACACAGGTATAAATTTTCAGAATTGTTTATGTTGTAATACGATGATTTCATGATTTAATAATACATCGATACACACATGCAGAATTCATTTCCTCCACGGAACAGGGAATCCTACGCTGCAATGATGACAGAATGTCTCAATGAGAACCAATGTCTCAGTGGTCATACATGTAATATTTTAAATTAATAAGTATGCTGTATCTTATATGTGGTTAGGATTTTAACAATTGTTTTTTTTTTGAAATTCAGCAATACTTTGGAGCCTTAAATTAATGATTGTTCACCCGAAACGCAACATTTACTATTCCAACACATGTTGGTGGATTAGGTCTGCCCTTCATGGAGTATTTCTACATTTACTGTTACTACATTTACTATACTACGTCACAATTTAAATTATTTGTAAAAGCTATAAATATCCTCCTCATGTAAAAGTTTGGTTGATGAATTACTACAGGTCCTTTTGGAAGGCTATGAGAACCCGAATCAACACATGAGCTAGAACAGCAGATTCACTGTCTTCCGCAACATGGAGTTGATGAGTCAACACAAAGCAAAAGTGTCCAGCTCTTGTTTTAAAATTGATGTATCTGGTCCCTGTTTTAATAACAGCATAGTTTAAGCATTATGGATAAAGAAAATTTATTGCATCTCATAATTATATGTTTCATTATTGCGTTGGTTTCAAAACAAAAAAATGAAAAAGTTTATTCATTATGTATCTGCTTTGATTGCTTCTCGCTGCTCATTCTCTGGGCTGTTCCTCATACTCTGGAACGTATGTTTTAGAAGTCCATGCTGGTGGAATTCAATCTTTACATATCCAACAAAAAAAAACGATTAGTTTGATTGGTTAAAACATATGATTTTACTTTTTTTGAAAACCCTCTGCATATTTTTATAAAAAATTCAATCTTCTAACATCTAACACCAAAAAAACGCTTAGATATCATGCGTTTGTNAGTATTTGGGCAGTTCGTTTTGACAGCTTGAGCATGAATATTCAGTGTAGCTGCAGGAAGTTCGAAATGATGAGGCTACTGTGTGCACACTCTAGGAGTACTAAATTTTTTACACATTAAGAAAATACCGGATAAATATTTACTACTGAGATGGTCAGAAAATGCAAAGAGGGTTGTTTATAACAGTTCCAGATACATGCATCTGCAGCAGTCAAAGACCTCAAATAATATTCAAGGCGACCTATTATTCGAAGCACACATGTAGAAAGTTGCATATCAATGTACCCGGAAAGCAAAGGGGAATTCGGAAGCTGAGCAGCGCATGAAGGAATCCATGAAGAAATTATCATTGGACATTGATGACATTTTGATTGGTAAGGGTACTCAATCAGGAAGACAACAAAGGAAAAATAAAGCACCAGTCAATAATGAATCGAATATGAATGATCCAGCTAAAATGCGCTCTAAAGTAATATCTAATGCCAGACTGAAAGGGTATTAGGAGAAAAATAAAAGATCAAAAGGTATGGTTCAACAACTTCACCCCTTTTATATGTTGTGCCACTCCATGTCATATCATCATTTACCATGTTGGATATGTATATATTTAGGCAAGCAAAAAATTGTATCAACAACCGAAGAACCCGAATCATCACAATGTCATCCACCCGTATGTTCATTACCCAATTTTGTAACACAGGTATAAATTTTCAGAATTGTTTATGTTGTAATACGATGATTTCATGATTTAATAATACATCGATACACACATGCAGAATTCATTTCCTCCATGGAACAGGGAATCCTACACTGCAATGATGACAGAACGCCTCAATGAGAAACCAATGCCTCAGTGGTCATACATGTAACATTTTAAATTAATAAGTACGTTGTATCTTATATGTGCTTAGGATTTTAACAATTGTTTTTTTTTTAAATTCAGCAATACTTTGGAGCCTTAAATTAATGATTGTTCACCCGGAACGCAACATTTACTATTCCAACACATGTTGGTGGATTAGGTCTGCCCTTCATGGAGCATTCCTACATTTACTGTTACTACATTTACTATACTACGTCACAATTTAAATTATTTGTAAAAGCTATAAATATCCTCCTCATGTAAAAGTTTGGTTGATGAATTACTGCAGGTCCTTTTGGAAGGCTATGAGAACCCGAATCAACACATGAGCTAGAACAGCAGATTCATTGTCTTCCGCAACCTGGAGCTGATGAGTCAACACAAAGCAAAAGTGTCCAGCTCTTGTTTTAAAATTGATGTATCTGGTCCCTATTTTAATAACACATAGTTTAAGCATTATGGATAAAGAAAATTTATTGTAGCTCATAATTATATGTTTCATTATTGTGTTTTTGATGATAAGCAGAAGACTATTGCTGTATAGAATGGGGAACGGTATGATTGTCTTTGGACCTGCTGTTCTGCTTTCTGCTTCAGCGCATCAAACTTTTTTGTAGGGAAATTTACATACCCTAGCGGACATGTGGCATTGTTATGATTGTCTTATAGTTTCTTTTTAGTATGTTTAATTGAAAAAATCAAATATTCATTAGCATTGTTAATTTATTCAAGTAATGCAAGTGGCATTTACATGCATGTCACATAATTTTTATTATGTGCTTGCATATATGATATCTAAACTTTCATATTTACACATAAGATTCAAAATTTTGACATCATATTAAAATTGCAATATATCTAACCAAACTGTAATATATTAATATTAAATAATGCGTTTGTTGAACTAAAATTTTATTTTAATACACAACCCACACGTTTAGTTTAATGCACATATTCCAAAACAAATTATAAGAACATAATAAACAGTATAGCTAAGACCACAATATCATATTAACATAATACAAACTTCAATGCAGCAATCATTCAAAATAAAACCACTCCAACATATCTCATAATAAATAGCCCATAAACCACAACTTAAATTCACTATGGTGCAAAATGGACAGATCATGAACACCATTCAACCTCCTCTTCACAAGAGATTGTTGTTTATTTTGGGCAGTGAAATCCAGCAAGTTGGCTACTATCATATCATCTATCTTACCATTAGTATTGCCTTCATCTTCTGCATCATGAAGATTCTTTCCAGAAGCTTCTTCAGTCTCAACATGTTGATTAGCTGAAGAACTCAAATCCAATACACTAAGTTCCTCTTCAAAATCTATTAAATCCTTCCTGTCATCACTCATTTGTTGCGGCTTCAATTTATGATTGCTGCTTTTGAAATCTGCATCGAGTAACGAAACAAAGAAATACACAAAAATTCATTCTGCAGCTCGGATGAACTAGCCCTTCCCATTATAGATAAATAAGAAATATTGTCCTTTTAAAAAATTGCAATTCATTCTGCAGCTCGGATGAACTGGCCCTTCCCATTACAGAAAAATAACAAAGAAATACATAGTAACCATAAAACTAATAGCTCCTTCAGATTGGAACGAAAATCTGATTCAGCTCGGTAATCAAGCACAGTAAGCATGCAACCAATCAAGCAGGTCCTGCCATGAAACAACAACATAAATGACAAGAAAAAAACAATTGGTGTTAGTAGTAGTATAAACTCTTTTGAGATACTCATAATGTCTGCTGCAGAAATTCTACCCTGCAATCAGAAAGTTGAAGTTGACATTCATTAAATCACTTAACATGAACTGTACATTAATGAAAACAGCAGAAATAATATGCATGAGACTATAGTGTCATTAGTATTTCACATCACTGTCGTAATCAATGATTTGAAAAGCTTTATGCAGGTCTTCCAGAATGTTTCTTTCTTCCATTTATCAGTCATCATGCATACAAATTCATCAAGTTCAATTGCACCACTTTCATTTTGGTCAACTTCAGCAATCATCTCATCAATTTGCTGCATAGTGAGTGAATTTTATGTTCCAGTTAGAGAATTTTACTAAATTTTAAGAAACCGACAAATTCATGTTAATCTTATAATTACATAGCAGGTTCTTAGCCAGTTCAACCAAGGTTCATATAACACTTGTTGATTGAACCGACTTAACACCTACAAACATAAATTGTTGCTTTGTATTCTTTAGTTCCACTTGTACCTGACTTCTACAATTGGTGTTAGTAGTAGTATAAACGATTTTATCCTCATTACAGATCCACTGATCAAGCTAGAAATTGATCTGGCCCTTCCCAAGTTACCAAATAATAGCCCTTTTAGCTTGATGCCTGATTGCCAACAGTTGAGACCATATCCTTGAGTCACCCAAATGCTTGGACAGGCTTGCAATATTTACCACAGACAATCATATCCTTGAGACTCCTTATATATCATTGCGATAATGCAAACTTAGCGATCTCGTATCCTATTTCTGCTCTAAAGAATGACATGGATGCCTGCCAGTCGAAATAATCCTTCCAATCAAATTTTTTGTTTTTGGACAATTATTTCCATATATTTACAGACGAATAAACCACAGTCGAAACTGTTGCTTTGCACCGGAATGCCTCTAGGCATTACAACTTGCCAATTACTAAGATCAACTTCAAAAGCTTCCCCCACATCGTTTAATAAATGTTTAATTTGCACAATTATATATAGAAATGAATGACGAAGACCATAGCAATCATAAAACGAATAAAAATGTTTACTTACAATGACATCAGTTATATGCAAGTGCATTCTGTTCGGCAATGAATCGTATAATCTCCACTTGCGATCTTTCATTGATCCAACAAGCAGTGTCTAGTGCTGATTATTGATTATAGGTATCAAAATTAACTTTACATTCTTAGTGGTCTCCTTCGTAATGTGTTCCACGAAGCCTTTTACGTTCCCGACCTTGCACAGCTGCAGAGAACGATATATATGACATAAAACAACTACAGAATAAAGAAAAATTTGGTTATATGTTTACGATACAAGAATTTTAAAATTTACCCAGTGGCATGAAGATACATATAGGTAAGATCGGTATTGTTCTGGATTCTTGCTCCTCTTATGCTCCAGTAACATAGCGAAACAGTCGACGTGTTCGTTTCCTAACCACCCGTTGCTGAGTAATTCATCAAGATAACGTCAGGTTAACGATATATGTCCCATGTCAATTATTAAGTCACCCCTGTATTCCAAATATTTAATAAGTACAAGAGTCAAAGATAATCAATTAATGAAATTTTTTACTTACATGTCAGTGAATTTATTACAACAAATATCGATTGCTTCCCTCATATAATCTGGAATTTGATATCTGGCAGGAAAATCGACCGTAAGTGGGGCTGGACATACCTACAAGCAATACACAAACATTGTAAGATGGAAATATTGAAGCATTCAATTTGGACAATTAAATTCTGTGTTATAAACCTTATCAGGGTAGTCTTCATCAACATAATGCATATCATAATGTTCTTGATCGCTGTGTTTATCTACTGGTGGTTTGCAGAGCTTCGTCAGTAGCCTTACTATACACAGTTATGACTCGCTGATCGAATTTATTTACTTCGCCTGTATGCACAATATCAATCTGTTAAATAAGAAATATTGTTAGTAAAGTTAGTAAGGAAGAACTATTAAGTATAATGCTTAAGTGCAAGTGTTGTACCTCTTCATGTTTTTCAGCGACTTCCTGACTTTTTTTTTGCTTCTTCTTCCGTTCAAATACAAAAAATGGGGAACTGAGAGTCCTCTTTCTTGCCTTAATTCTATGAATTAGGCTCCCAAGCGGGGACTGTTGCACCCATTTAGTTGGTAATGTCTTAACGGGTGATTTTAGAGCTTTATTTATGTCTTTAACTTCTGATTTTAAGTCTTTAATTGTACTTTCTAGCTTTGTCAGCCGATTGAGCACTGAGATTTGAAATTCCATGAACAGTGTATGATGCTCTTTTAGTAATTCATGGATTTCTTCAAATCCACTACTAAAGGTACTATGTTGATGCCTCTCGTCATGTGGTGGGGGACTGGTACGATAAAAAAATATAGGCTCAACAGTACCAATGAATGCGAGCGACTGTGGTTGGGATATAACGTCCTTTTTCTGGGAGATGTTGCTCGGGACTAGATGGTTCTTGTAATGGAGAACCTAGGAGATGATGCTCGCTATCTAAAATGTCAAGAAAGTTATAAAAAACCTGCAAGACATTACATAGAGTCAAAATCAATGAAAGAATCACGTCAAAAAAATAAATTCAATGGAATAAAGAACTAAATTGCTGATCTCGGCAGACTTAAGCCTTTCAAAGGCTACCTGAATCTTCAGAGTACTCCACCTCACATTTGACCACCTCAACATTCTTGGTCTAGCTTGAGGCAATGCTGGGAGGACCATGGAAGTGTGCTCATAAAACCAGATCTGCGTTAAACATTACGAGTTATTTTAAAATTTACAATTGCAGCTGAGATTTCAAAATGTATTGGTGGAACACAAACCGATAGAAGAAATACAAAATCATTCATGTAACCCACGGGCTGATCCTTTTTAATTCTAGTTACGCAAACATTAAGTTGCGTCTGCAGAAATGCACATAATGTAGCTGACCAGTTGTACGCTGCAAAAATATCTACATTCTCGCAAATAGAAGACAATTCTTTCGAAACTCTAAAGTTGCTTGAAAGAAAAAACAAATTTGAAATTAAAAATTTGATTTTTAATTGCAGAAGGTTGTGAGATGACTCCCCTGGTGAAAAGTTGAGCAGGGCAGTCTTAATTTGTCTTGCATCCATTGTATCAGGCGGTGCATTGGTCCAAACATGCAGGTAATCCTCTGTTGGGCATGCCTAGCAGTAATGCAACCTCATCAGAAACAAATTTGACCTCTTTCCCTCCCAAAATGAATGTCATTCGATCAATGTCCCAACAATTAATTATGTGCATCGTCAAAATATTGTCCTAGGGGTACAGAGGGAGTTCAAAAAATTACGCCAGACTCAAAGATTCCAATTTATGCCATGTGTCCTGATCGACTTTTGGTCGGACATTATCGAGAACCTCTCGTACTGTAGATGGGCGACATCTGCAACTAATTGCTTTTGGGTTCAATAGCCTACAACAATACAGGAGAGACGTTTAATAAAGTCTAGTTGGCGATATTAGGGATAACTTTAAAATTCATTTCACAGCAAACCTAAAATAATTTTAGGAAATGAATTATTTTAGGTTTA
>JXCR01111073.1:96051-166183 GCA_002079205.1 Phalaenopsis hybrid cultivar | reverse complement strand
TGCAATTCATGATAGTGTCAATTTTTCTCAATTTTATTGTACCCGCAAAGTACACACCCTTAGTGATGGTATTGGCAAAAGTAAACAAGGAAATGTTGGAATCCTTCCAAAAGAATGGAAGGAGAGGATAAAGAAAAATATGGGGAATGTGGATAAGAAAAGAAGAAATGAAGGTGAGTGGGTGAAAGAAGCGAACAAGAAAGATGGTAACATGCATGACTAGAGATATTGACTTGGCTGGACAAACCATGTTCGTCAACAAAATATTGAGTTAGCTTGCCTCATTTGCATCTTTAGTCATTCTTGATGTCCAACACCAACACACCGTAATGGTTCATGCATCACAGTCATGAAAAATGCAACAGGTAATAAATAAATATGGAATTAATCATCTCATAGTTGAAATCGACAAATCAAGATTTTTGATGATCGCAACTTAACCGCAAAAATACTTCATTAAATCCTTCAAGTTCATGGAGAATCCTGAAAGAACGGAAAAGTGACTGGTTTTTATAACTATTTACCACCATGAGTGTGGGAAAGTTGCTTCCTGAAGTTCAAGAACGTCTCAATGAGAATGGGAAGATTACCAATCCCAACGTGATGAAAATAGAGAAATTACTTGCTCAGTTATCACCAACTACATGCAATCAAATACTTCCAATCGATGCCAATATTCCTGACAAGGAAATCAATATACTACAAGCACTGTTGAAGAGATTAATTCGCATAGACCAATGAAATGAGATTAAAAAAACGTTAGATGATGATAACAACTTCATTCCTAAGGTGCATAAGGGAAACTTCATTGATGATGGAAAGATCTACCGTGACACGTTATGTGCCAATTTCAGGGTAGCAAACAGAAGAAACGCGAATAACAACAACATCAGATGTCTCATACTTAACACGTATGAAACATTCATTTGTGATATTGTCACAAAAAATAGCACAAGCAAAATTAGTTTCTAAGAGCATCGTTAGCGAACTTCATTAGGCAGATTGCACATATTCATAGCCCAATTCAATAGGATATATCAAAATACATATATATTAATGGAAAGATCATTGCAACATAATATTGACTCTATTCACAAAATTAAGGCAAAGAATCTCACTATATTGAACCAAAGATATTAAAAGGTTAATATGATCTAACAAAGAAAGGTATACACCAAAAACTTCTGAAGCAAAGCCGTCCTTTGTAGCAAGGTATATGAAAAAGTTGAATTTACACGGTATCAAATCTTTGCAAAGTTGAATTTACTCGATATCAAATCGTTGCAGCAAAGTAGACTGATACTAAACAGCCTAACAAGATTCATATAGCATTAAAAGGATTAAGAAACAAGTGAATCATGTGCAGCTTGGTGAAACCTAGGGTGATTTCATCATTATACCTCATATCTAATTAAATGTGAATAATAAATATAATAAAAGAAGATAAAATATATAAATGCTTTGTTGAGTATTAAGCTTGAATGGAGTTCGGGCTTAAATAATCAGCATAATTAGCTTTATCTTAACTATTTGGTGGGTTTGAATTCAAATCCCACGTTTTAAAATTCTTTTTACTTCTTCAAGTGACAGGCACAAAAACTAGAGAACAAAAACAAACAAAATTAGGGTAGTAGCTTTAGACTGTATGATGTGTGAGATTTGATACCTAGAGACAATTGAATTTGCAGGTAAAGATGAAAACAATGTGCCAACAAAGGCTAATTAAGCGCAAAAAAATGTGCACAATTGCATTTTAAACATTAAAATTTGAATTTTAACTGTTATTTAGTATCGTCTACCATTCTATGACAAAATAGTATCAGGAAAAGATGCTTTAAAGGTTACTCTTTCCACCAGTAATTCTCCATCCTGACTTATTTTCCTCCCTTGGACTTCCATCATACATGCACACACTTCTGCTGGATCACCAAGATTGAAGGCTAAGAATTTTAACGAAAAGGAATACATCATTATGAGAAGTTATAGCTTATACTTAAATATTATTGTAAAGTTTTTTTCCTGTAATCAGGTTACTGATGATTGTCAAAACTGTCCGCTGTAAGGGTGCAATAGAATTCACAGCATAAAAATGATTAGCCAAAAAGAATTCGCCATCCATCTTTGAAATAAAAAAAGGGAAACACTTTTCACAGAATTTTCAGGCGTACATATGTATTGTGATATTAATAACTTATCGCTTGAATGGAAAAAATAAAAAATAAAATACCAAAATAGAATTTTCAGTAGTAGCGTGTCACTGTTTACCTAACAAAGCTTTGACTAGTTCATTCAGTCCTGGAATCATCCTCAAAAGCAAAGTGTTCTGAGAAAAGAATCAACACAAGTATGATCAATATGGTAACTCCCCTGCAGTTCCAAACATNTTCTGAGAAAAGAATCAACACAAGTATGATCAATATGGTAACTCCCCTGCAGTTCCAAACAAACTAACACACTCTCTGTGAAAAAGGTAGCGGGTGATGAGAACAAAAAACAAAAGAAAAGATGAGAACAATTTTCATTTTGATTGGTATTTCTATACCTCAGGCAGTAAAGAGAAATTTACTTACCTACATAGCACTTTGGTACTTTAAGCCTATGCATGAAAAGGTGTATTTCAAGCTTAAAAAGCGGTAATAGTGCTATTTTTTATGTGATATTAAATATCTGAGTGTTATCTATGTNATTTACTTACCTACATAGCACTTTGGTACTTTAAGCCTATGCATGAAAAGGTGTATTTCAAGCTTAAAAAGCGGTAATAGTGCTATTTTTTATGTGATATTAAATATCTGAGTGTTATCTATGTAAATAAGAAAATTTAGGTGTGAGATATGTTAATATATAAGAATTGTGTGCTATATATGTAAATGCTCCTTGGGTAAATTGAGCTGATTCTTGTGAAGGTTTGTGCTTGACCCATATTTATAGGCTCAATTTTCTTTTTGCTCAAGCTTGCCTCATGTTTGGTCAGATTTTGCAATTAAGCCCCCAATCAAGCGCAATTCATGCAATTTTCCCAATTTGTTTAAGAGATTATGACAAATACTACAATTTAAAGATTACAAAGGCACAAGGTTGCAAGTTTCAACGGCAGAATGGTTCACAGAAATATAATTTAGTTAGAACTAGATGGTCTATAAAAGCACAAAAATGCAAGTTTTAGTAGATTCTATAGAGTGAGAATTATTTAGATAATTAATTGCATATTTCAAATGATAAGAAAAAATCGATAAAATAATGAACCATCGTAACATGTATAAATGCAATGAAATTTCAAATAAAAGTGTGATCATAGTTCAACTGTACCAGGGTGTATTTTTCAAAACTCATATTAAATAACTGAAATACTGAGTAAAATATGTATAATAATTGCATAATTAAAAAATACCTTCAAAAGTCTACTATAATGGAACCAAGCCGAGAAAGGCCAAACTTAATCATGTTTGAGCACGAAGAAAAAACACGAGGTTGGATTGGACTAGAGCTCTATCTCGGTGAGATTGAAATATTTTGTGGGTAAATTAATTTGAGCTCAAATTGGCCAAAACTCAATTGATCGCCTAGGACGTGTTTGGTCTAACAAAAATGTAAGGTCGCATTATACTTTTAAATTTCGGATTGGATAGATGGCTTAAATGTAAATAGAAAAAAATTCAGCTGATCAAATAAATGTGATCAAATCCAATTTTTTTGTTGATAAATTCATGCCCAACCCTAATGAAAAACAGGAAGAAAACTTAACTGAATTATTATTGTGAGAACAAGAAACAAAAAGCATAATTTCACATTAACAAAACAAGACAAAAAAGGATATCTTTACATTAAATTTCACCTAATCTTTACATTCAAGTCAATTCCTTTAGTATTAACTTTTCATTTTCTTTCTTCTAATTCCTGCAAACCAAACAGAGCCCATGAGAAAAGAAAAGTATTCATTACATTCATGATTTGAGCTTAAATAAAAGAAGCAATCCAATATATAATTTAACAACCAAGAACGATAAAATAATATAGTTAATTAATTTATAATTAAATTAACATAACAACCTAATTGTAATCAATTAACATAAATAAAACAAATTCATATATGTATGACTTATTTGTACCTCATTAACCCATTAAACATTAATTAGACCATAGAAGAAACATGAATAGGTTAGGAATGTTGGGAAAATTTTTGAATTAAAGATAACCTATCAAATATTGTGAGCCAGCTTTTTTTTTTCCCGAGGATGGTGTGAAGATTATTAAAGTTGATTGATATTATTTACTTCCTTGCTTTTATGCTCGTTTTGGTAGATGAACAAAACAATCCCTATATAGAAGAAACTCTTTCTTTTTCTTTCCTTCGCTTATTCAAACCTAAAACACAAGGGATTGCCAAACAAATACATCACGTCAGATGAAGCAGCGGGATACGAAGGGCTGCAGCAGGATACCTGCTTGTCTAAGGGATGCCGGAAATCATCAGCTTCGAGGTTTTGGAAGACAACGGGAGCCGCACTGCAAATCGGAACTGTAGTTCTGCCTCGTTTTCCTACTTTCGTGGACCAGTTTCTCAAGGAAAGAGACCGAAACGGGATCCTCGAACCGCGTACCCACTCCGTGAACGGAGACAGTGGATTCACCCAGAGGATGGGCGAGACAGGAAGCAGTGCTGAAGCCATCTGTAAAACGTAGGTGGAAGGTACGTATTCAGGATGCAAAAAAGACTACTTTATGCTCATTTATTTTTTGCTCATAACATAAATATTATTTTTTTGTCTTATATAGTTAGCAGATGTGTTATTTTTTATGTGTGATATCCTCTTCCACCCAATTACGTGACGCCCTCATCACAGATCGGTTTCACCTAGTGTCCCACTGGACCATGGAGAGTCCACACACCTGGCAAACAATAATTTGTTATGATACATTTGTCACCTCTCAAAAGCGCTCTTCGGGTGATGGGCAGCCCATGATTTAAATACTGCATTTCGGCTCTATAATTAGCCGATGTGGGATTTTTTGTCCGTGACATTCTCCTCCACCCAATCACATGACACTCTCGTCACGAATCAGCTCCACCGAAGATCTCACTAAACCATGGAGAGTTCATACACCTGTTAGTCAGCAATCTGCTCTGATATCACTTGTCACCTCCCAAAATAGCTCTTCAGAGTGGTGGACAACTCATGACTTAAATACTATTTTTTGTTCCTACACCTAGATGATGTGAGATTTTTTGTCTGTGACACTACGGTTTTAAAATTATGTTCAAATATTTTTGATCCATTTTATTGTTGGTCAACAGGGTGCATGTAAAATACTAATTATTAAATTAATATTCTTATAATATTTCTTCAAGTTTTATGATATTTCAAAAGTAATTTTTAATGTTTTTAAGATAATGATCATGTTTATATTTTGCTATTACTAAATGTTAATTAATAAATAAAATTTATTTTAATTTGTTATGTTAAATTCATTTAGGTATAGAGTCTTGTATTAATTGAGAGCTCATGAACTCAAGAGATATCCTATTTTTTGGAGGAAGGTGTGAAAGAAGGTGGTGGATATGAAGCTAGAGCATTGAGTTTTTAATTTCTTTTATGCATCTCTTAGGGAGGAGAAAATGGTTTGAATGAAGGATTTTCTTGTTCAGAGAGAGAGAGAGAGAGAGAGAGAGAGAGATCAGATTCCTCTCCATCCTACCCATCTTTTCTTGTATCTTCATGCATATGGGGAGATAAAAGAATTACAAAATTTCATTTTGTACAGTAATATATCTATTATCAGTGTCTCAATGAAAATATCATTGTGTCGTGGATATCAAGCGGTTCTTTAAATAAATAGGAATGCATATATCATAATGCTATCATGGTCTTCTTAGATAGTTGGTTTGTCCTTAGTTAGATCGATCATTTTGACACGTGGCAAGGCTCAACCACTTCGACTGATGGGTTCAGTTTGGCCATTTCAATTGGTGGGCTCAGTTCGACAATTTTGGTGGGTGGTTTCAATTTGAAAATAACCTGTCGGATATGGGTCTTTTAAATCCGCAATGGCTATTGATCCTTTATGTTATACCCTTTAAAAAAATAAAAATTTTATATATATGGTTACGTTTGAGCATAGATATTATTTTTGTTACTTCTCAATATTTTATCAGCTACACTATTAGCATTTTAAACTTTTATTAAAATGCTATAAACATAATTTAAAAATAATAATTTTGAGTTTATCATAACAAAAACTAAATAACTATTAAATGAGCATTTTATTTTATAATTCGAATTAGTCATTAAATAATAAATAATTATTTTTAGCATAAAAACAAGCGTAAAGATATTCAAACACTTATTGTTATATCAAGCTCTAAAATGTATAAGTTAAACTTAAATAGAGCGTGCATAAATACACAATATTTTAAACAACAAGATGATTGTATAACAAAGGGTGCACATATTTACAGACATATCACGATAATTTATTATTATTATTATTATTATTATTATTATTATTATTATTATTATTGATGCATGACAGAAAATTCTTGGCGGTAGAATAATCTATTATCATCTTAGCGTTGCACAAAAATTCAACATACACAAATAACAAAAAAGAAGTAAGCAGGAAGAGACACATTTACTTTTTACGTGGAAAACCCTTGAAAGGGGGAAAAACCGTGGGGCCTAGCATATTTGAAATAATCCACTATGAGTGATGAGTACATATGTTCAATCTTTTCCTAAATTAGAGAAAATGAAATTATCAAGTTATATAACTATAATCTGGTTGCAATTCTTGGTGATAACAGGTCAAAGGTCATTGTTAATTGTTGTGAAAGTAGTAGTCTGTTGTGAGTATCATAGATGGTTGTTCCAGAAGCTTTGATTGGCCAAAGAAAATGTAGCAAGCAGTTACGGGAGTTGTGGACCACATAGACCGTAGTAGAGAGTATAAATGACGTCCGTATGCCACCAGGGCTGGAGTTGGGAGTTGCACGAGTTGTGAACCACGTAGATCGTAGGGGGTGAATATGAATGATATATGTAGGCCTTGAGGGCCAGAGTAGGGAGCTGCATGAGCTGATGACCACGCAGGTCGTTTGGGCGAGTTTCAATGACGTTCGTTGGTCGCGGGGGCCAAAGTTGGAAGTTGCACAAGCTGTGAATCAGGTAGGTCGTAGGGGAGAGTATGAATGATGTTCGTAAGTCGCAAAGGTTGTAGTATGGAGCTACACGAGATGTGAACCACGTAGGTTGTAAGGGCGAATATGAATGACACCCATAAGCCGTGAGGGCCAGAGTCGGAAGCTACACAAGCTATGAACCACATAGGTTGTATAGGAGAGTATGAATGACGTTCATAGGCCGTGTGGTCGGAGTCAGGAGTTGCACGAGCTGTGAACCACGTAGGTCGTTGTTGACACATGGACAGTTGTGATGAGCTCATGCCCCACGAGGTGGTGATCGAAGGTGAAGGTTGACAGTGGCAGACGGTGATCGTCGAGTGTAGACGACAACTGGCGGTGGTCGACGACGGTCGAGATAGTGTTGGACTTTAGCTCATTCTCAGAACTTCTAGTTCTCTCTAAAGCTTCAAGTCTCTCCCCTTATTTGAGAGTTGGGGCTCTATTTATAGTGTTCTGGGGGTCATTAATGCTCGAATATGAATCATTTTGATTGGACTGTCTGGAGAGTTTCATCAGATCAAATGACGTTTAATGGACATTTGAGTGCCTTGACGATGTCGAAATTACGAAATATTGGGCTCGTTGGATTCATCTTATCGAGACACTCGATTCGACTATAAACTTGCTAGATTCGATAACCGCTTGACTTTCTAAATGTGTCTGAAAATCTTCTAAGAATGATTTAATGATTTAATATGGGCTTGATTTGACTCGAATTGGAATGACTTTGATATCATTAGATCCGTCTCATCGAGTTGGTGAGTTTGATTATAAGTTTGTTAAAACGGAGCTCTGGATGAGTTTTTATCAATGTTTGAACATCCCTTGAGCAAAATATTATCTTGAGATCAGTGTCATGCCTTGAGATTCGTGCTATATAACGAAGATTTGTTGGCGGCGTATCGATTATTATTATTTAACAACATGTCATTTNTTAGTCATTCTTGATGTCCAACACCAACACACCGTAATGGTTCATGCATCACAGTCATGAAAAATGCAACAGCTAATAAATAAATATGGAATTAATCATCTTGTAGTTGAAATCGACAAATCAAGATTTTTGATGATCGCAACTTAACCGCAAAAGTACTTCATTAAATCCTTCAAGTTCATGGAGAATCCTCAAAGAACGGAAAAGTGACTGGTTTTTATAACTATTTACCACCATGAGTGTGGGAAAGTTGCTTCCTGAAGTTCAAGAACGTCTCAATGAGAATGGGAAGATTACCAATCCCAACGTGATGAAAATAGAGAAATTACTTGCTCAGTTATCACCAACTACATGCAATCAAATACTTCCAATCGATGCCAATATTCCTGACAAGGAAATCAATATACTACAAGCACTGTTGAAGAGATTAATTCGCATAGACCAATGAAATGAGATTAAAAAAACGTTAGATGATGATAACAACTTCATTCCTAAGGTGCATAAGGGAAACTTCATTGATGATGGAAAGATCTACCGTGACACGTTATGTGCCAATTTCAGGGTAGCAAACAGAAGAAACGCGAATAACAACAACATCAGATGTCTCATACTTAACACGTATGAAACATTCATTTGTGATATTGTCACAAAAAATAGCACAAGCAAAATTAGTTTCTAAGAGCATCGTTAGCGAACTTCATTAGGCAGATTGCACATATTCATAGCCCAATTCAATAGGATATATCAAAATACATATATATTAATGGAAAGATCATTGCAACATAATATTGACTCTATTCACAAAATTAAGGCAAAGAATCTCACTATATTGAACCAAAGATATTAAAAGGTTAATATGATCTAACAAAGAAAGGTATACACCAAAAACTTCTGAAGCAAAGCCGTCCTTTGTAGCAAGGTATATGAAAAAGTTGAATTTACACGATATCAAATCTTTGCAAAGTTGAATTTACTCGATATCAAATCGTTGCAGCAAAGTAGACTGATACTAAACAGCCTAACAAGATTCATATAGCATTAAAAGGATTAAGAAACAAGTGAATCATGTGCAGCTTGGTGAAACCTAGGGTGATTTCATCATTATACCTCATATCTAATTAAATGTGAATAATAAATATAATAAAAGAAGATAAAATATATAAATGCTTTGTTGAGTATTAAGCTTGAATGGAGTTCGGGCTTAAATAATCAGCATAATTAGCTTTATCTTAACTATTTGGTGGGTTTGAATTCAAATCCCACGTTTTAAAATTCTTTTTACTTCTTCAAGTGACAGGCACAAAAACTAGAGAACAAAAACAAACAAAATTAGGGTAGTAGCTTTAGACTGTATGATGTGTGAGATTTGATACCTAGAGACAATTGAATTTGCAGGTAAGGATGAAAACAATGTGCCAACAAAGGCTAATTAAGCGCAAAAAAATGTGCACAATTGCATTTTAAACATTAAAATTTGAATTTTAACTGTTATTTAGTATCGTCTACCATTCTATGACAAAATAGTATCAGGAAAAGATGCTTTAAAGGTTACTCTTTCCACCAGTAATTCTCCATCCTGACTTATTTTCCTCCCTTGGACTTCCATCATACATGCACACACTTCTGCTGGATCACCAAGATTGAAGGCTAAGAATTTTAACGAAAAGGAATACATCATTATGAGAAGTTATAGCTTATACTTAAATATTATTGTAAAGTTTTTTTCCTGTAATCAGGTTACTGATGATTGTCAAAACTGTCCGCTGTAAGGGTGCAATAGAATTCACAGCATAAAAATGATTAGCCAAAAAGAATTCGCCATCCATCTTTGAAATAAAAAAAGGGAAACACTTTTCACAGAATTTTCAGGCGTGCATATGCATTGTGATATTAATAACTTATCGCTTGAATGGAAAAAATAAAAAATAAAATACCAAAATAGAATTTTCAGTAGTAGCGTGTCACTGTTTACCTAACAAAGCTTTGACTAGTTCATTCAGTCCTGGAATCATCCTCAAAAGCAAAGTGTTCTGAGAAAAGAATCAACACAAGTATGATCAATATGGTAACTCCCCTGCAGTTCCAAACAAACTAACACACTCTCTGTGAAAAAGGTAGCGGGTGATGAGAACAAAAAACAAAAGAAAAGATGAGAACAATTTTCATTTTGAGTGGTATTTCTATACCTCAGGCAGTAAAGAGAAATTTACTTACCTACATAGCACTTTGGTACTTTAAGCCTATGCATGAAAAGGTGTATTTCAAGCTTAAAAAGCGGTAATAGTGCTATTTTTTATGTGATATTAAATATCTGAGTGTTATCTATGTAAATATGAAAATTTAGGTGTGAGATATGTCAATATATAAGAATTGTGTGCTATATATGTAAATGCTCCTTGGGTAAATTGAGCTGATTCTTGTGAAGGTTTGTGCTTGACCCATATTTATAGGCTCAATTTTCTTTTTGCTCAAGCTTGCCTCATGTTTGGTCAGATTTTGCAATTAAGCCCCCAATCAAGCGCAATTCATGCAATTTTCCCAATTTGTTTAAGAGATTATGACAATTGCTACAATTTAAAGATTACAAAGGCACAAGGTTGCAAGTTTCAACGGCAGAATGGTTCACAGAATTATAATTTAGTTAGAACTAGATGGTCTATAAAAGCACAAAAATGCAAGTTTTAGTAGATTCTATAGAGTGAGAATTATTTAGATAATTAATTGCATATTTCAAATGATAAGAACGAATCGATAAAATAATGAACCATCGTAACATGTATAAATGCAATGAAATTTCAAATAAAAGTGTGATCATAGTTCAACTGTACCAGGGTGTATTTTTCAAAACTCATATTAAATAACTGAAATACTGAGTAAAATATGTATAATAATTGCATAATTAAAAAATACCTTCAAAAGTCTACTATAATGGAACCAAGCCGAGAAAGGCCAAACTTAATCATGTTTGAGCACGAAGAAAAAACACGAGGTTGGATTGGACTAGAGCTCTATCTCGGTGAGATTGAAATATTTTGTGGGTAAATTAATTTGAGCTCAAATTGGCCAAAACTCAATTGATCGCCTAGGACGTGTTTGGTCTAACAAAAATGTAAGGTCGCATTATACTTTTAAATTTCGGATTGGATAGATGGCTTAAATGTAAATAGAAAAAAATTCAGCTGATCAAATAAATGTGATCAAATCCAATTTTTTTGTTGATAAATTCATGCCCAACCCTAATGAAAAACAGGAAGAAAACTTAACTGAATTATTATTGTGAGAACAAGAAACAAAAAGCATAATTTCACATTAACAAAACAAGACAAAAAAGGATATCTTTACATTAAATTTCACCTAATCTTTACATTCAAGTCAATTCCTTTAGTATTAACTTTTCATTTTCTTTCTTCTAATTCCTGCAAACCAAACAGAGCCCATGAGAAAAGAAAAGTATTCATTACATTCATGATTTGAGCTTAAATAAAAGAAGAAATCCAATATATAATTTAACAACCAAGAACGATAAAATAATATAGTTAATTAATTTATAACTAAATTAACATAACAACCTAATTGTAATCAATTAACATAAATAAAACAAATTCATATATGTATGACTTATTTGTACCTCATTAACCCATTAAACATTAATTAGACCATAGAAGAAACATGAATAGGTTAGGAATGTTGGGAAAATTTTTGAATTAAGATAACCTATCAAATATTGTGAGCCAGCTTTTTTTTTTCCCGAGGATGGTGTGAAGATTATTAAAGTTGATTGATATTATTTACTTCCTTGCGTTTATGCTCGTTTTGGTAGATAAACAAAACAATCCCTATATAGACGAAACTCTTTATTTTTCTTTCCTTCGCTTATTCTCACTTTAAACGCCCAATTAATCGAAAAAACCTAAAACAGAAGGGATTGCCAAACAAATATAGCACGTCAGACGAAGCAGCGGGAAACGAAGGGCTGCAGCAGGATACCTGCTTGTCTAAGGGATGCCGGAAATCATCAGCTTCGAGGTTATGGAAGACGAGGGGAGCCGCACCGCAAATCGGAACTGTAGTTCTGCCTTGTTTTCCTACTTTCGTCGACCAGTTTCTCAAGGAAAGAGACCGAAACGGGATCCTCGAACCGCGTACCCACTCCGTGAACGGAGACAGTGAATTCACCCAGAGGATGGGCGAGAGAGGAAGAAGGGCTGAAGCCATCTGTAACTGTAAGACGCAGGTAGAAGGTACGGATTCAGGATGCAAGAAGACTACTTTATGCTCGTTTATTTTTTGATTTAATAGCTTATTGTCTCCTCCCAGCCGAAAAGAACTCTTAGCTCATGACTTAAATCCTATTTTTTTTGGACTTTTCATTCATGACATTCTACTCCACCTAATCACTTGAAACTCTCATCACGAATTCACTCCACCGATGGTCTCACTAGACCATGGAGAGTACACACACCTGGTAGACAGTAATCTGCTCTGATACCACTTGTCACCTCCCAAAAATAGGGCTGTCAAAACGGCTCGTTGTTCGCGAACAGCTCGTGTTCGATTCGTTAAGAAGCTCGTGTTCGGCTCGTTAATTTCGTTCGATAAGTTAACGAGCCGAACACGACCTAAGATGTGTTCGTTCGTGTTCGGCTCGTTTTGGCTCAAAATACTACTTATCAAGTTTATATATATATATATATATTAAGTAGTATTTTAAAAAAATCTAATTGACTACAAGGCTACAAAGATTTATAATCAATTAAAATATTGATTAAGAAAATAGAATAGAAAAATATTAAATTAGATTCAAATGATCTTTTAATATAAATAATAATTTTTAAATCTTAATCAAACTCTTATTGTCTTATGACTACATGATTAGGAACGAGCCGAACACGAACACATTTTTTGAGCTCGAAATATAAACGAGTCGAACACGAGTTGAGAATGGCTCGCTCGTGTCTCGTGTTCAGCTCGTTTACACCCCTACCCAAAAGAGCTCTTCAGAGTGGTGGACAGCCCAGTACTTAAATACTGTTTTTCGTTCCTACACCTAGCCGATGTGGGATTTTTTTTGTCTGTGACATTACGGTTTTAAAATTGTGTTCAAATATTTTTTATCCATTTTATTGTTCGCCAAAGGGGTGCATGTAAAATACTAATTATTAAATTAATATTCTTATAATATCTCTTCAAGTTTTATGATATTTCAAAAGTAATTTTTTATGTTTTTTAGATAATGATCATGTTTATATTTTGTTATTACTAAATGTTAATTAATAAATAAAATTTATTTTAATTTGTTATGTTAAATTCATTTAGGTATAGAGTCGTGTTGACTGAGAGCTCATGAATCCAAGGGAGATCCTATTTTTTGGAGGAAGGTGTGAAAGAAGGTGATGGATATGAAGCTAGAGCTTTGAGTTTTTAATTTCTTTTATGCATCTCTCAGGGAGGAGAGAATGGTTCGAATGAAAGATTTTCTTGTTCATAGAGAGAGAGAGAGAGACTGCATAAGATTGATCAGTTCCTCTCCATCCTACCCCTCTTTTCTTGTTTCTTCATGCATATGGGGAAATTAAAGAATTACAAAATTATATTTTGTGTAGTAATATGTCTATCCTCAGTGTCTCAATGAATATATCATTGTGACGTGGATATCAAACGGTTCTTTAAATAAGTAGGAATGCATATAATATAATGCTATCATGATCTTCTCAGGTAGTTGGTTTGTCCTTAGTTAGATCGTTCATTTTAACACGTGGCAAGGCGCGACCACTTCAACTGATGGGTTCAGTTTGGTCATTTCAATTGGTGGGCTTAGTTCAACAACTTTGGTGGGTGGTCTCAATTTGAATATAACCTGCCGGATATGAGTCTTGTAAATCCACAATGGCTATTGATCCTTTATATTATACTCTTTAAAAAATAAAAATTATATATATATGGTTACCTTTGAGTATAGATATTATTTTTATTACTGCTCAATATTTTATCATCTACACCACTAGCATTTTAAACTTTTATTAAAATGCTATAAACAGAATTTAAATATAATAATTTTGAATTTATCATAACAAAAACTAAATAACTATTAAATGAGCATTTTATTTTATAATTTGAATTAGTCATTAAATAATAAATAAGTATTTTTAGTATAAAAACAAGCGTAAAGATAATCAAACACATATTGTTATATCAAGCTCTAAAATGTATAAGTTAAACTTAAATAGAGCATGCCTAAATACACAATATTTTAAACAACAAGATGATTGTATAACATTACATAAGGGTGCGCATATTTACAGACATATCACGATAATCTATTATTATTATTATTATTATTATTATTATTATTGATGCATGCTAGAAAATTCAATGCGGTAGAATAATCGATTATCGTCTTAGCGTTGCACAAAAATTCAACACTCACAGATAACAGAAAAGAAGTAAGCAGGAAGAGACACATCGACTTTTCATGTGGAAAACACTTGAAAGGGGGAAAAACTATAGAACCTAGCACAGTTGAAATAATTCACTATGAGTGATGAGTACACAGATTCATTCTTTTCCTAAATTAGGGAAAAATGAAATTACTAAGATGTATAACTATAATCTGCTTGCAATTCTTGGTGATAACAGGTTTCAAATGTCATTGTTAATTGTTGTGGATGTAGTAGTTCATCGTGAGTGTTATAGATGATTGTTCCAGAAGCTTTGATTGAACAAAGAAAATGTAGCAAACAGTTACGGGAGTTGTGGACCACACAGGCCGTAGTGGAGAGTATAAATGACGTCGGTATGCCACCAGGGCCGGAGTCGAGAGCTGAACGAGTTGTGAACCAAGTAGGGCGTAGGGGGTGAATATGAATGATATTTGTAGGCCTTAAGGGCCAGAGTCGGAAGTTGCGTGAGCTGATGACCACACAAGTCTTTTGGGCGAGTATGAGTGACGTCTGTTAGTCGCAGGGGCCAAAGTTGGGAGTTGTACGAGCTGTGAACTAGGTAGGTCGTAGGGGAGAGTATGAATGACTTTCGTAAGTCGCAAAGGCTGTAGTCGGGAGCTACATGAGATGTGAACCATGTAGGTCTAGAGGGCGAGTATGAATGACGCCCATAGGCCGTGAGGGCCAGAGTAGGAAGCTACACAAGCTATGAATCACGTAGGCTGTATTGGCTAGTATGAATGACGTTCATAGGTCGAGGGTCGGAGTCAGGAGCTGCACAAGCTGTGAACCACGTAGGTCGTTGTTGACACATAGACCGTAGTGACGAGCTCATGCCCCACGACGATGGTTGACGACGTTTGGTTGGTGGTGATCGACAATGATTGGTGGTGATCAAAGGTGACGGTTGACAGTGGCGGACGGTGATCGCCGGGTGTAGACGACGGTCAGGATGGTGTTGGACTTTAACTCTTTCTTAGAACTTCCAGTTCTCTCTGAAGCTTCAAGTCTCTCCCTCATTTGAGAGTTGGGGCTTTATTTATAGTGTTTTGGGGGTCATTAATGCTTGAATATGAATCATTTTGACTGGAGGGTTTGGAGAGCTTCTCCGATCAAACGACGTTTAATGGACATTTGAGTGCCTTGACAATGTCGGAATTACGTAATATTGGGCTTATTGGATTCATCTTATCGAGACGCTCGATTCGACTATAAACTTGTCAGATTCGGTAACTGCTTGACTTTCCAAATGTGTCCAAAAATCTTCCAAGAATGGTTTAATGACTTGATATGGGCTTGATTTGACTTGAATTGGAATGACTTTGATATCATTATGTTCGTCTCATCGAGTTGGTCAGTTTGATTATAAGTTTGTTAAAACGGAGCTCTGGATGAGTTTTTATCAATGTTTGAACATCCGTTGCGCAAAATATTATCTTGAGATCTGTGTCATGCCTCGAGATTCGTGCTGTATAACGAAAATTTGTTGGTGGCATATCAGTTATTATTATTTAACAATATTCCATTCAATTATATAACGATGCATTGTACTAATTTCTAAGAGTTCTACAAATATCTCTTCTAAACATCTATCTATATATATTCATTTATTGAGTCGTTATTCTACTTTTATTTGTCATTTTCAAACCCAAGTATTAAAGTTTATAACAAAATCTATGTAGAAATTACGTCTGATCAAATTAGTGTGGGAATTTGCCGTGATAATGTAATTCACGGATTATTAACAACGAAATACATGACTCGGAATTCTGCTGCACTGCAACTCACTTAATAGCGGCAGATTACAGGTAGAAAATTATGATGCAAAGCTTTGGTGGTTGAAAATCTTGTCAATAATATGACGCTATTTTCTTTAAAGTTGATGCAATGTCGCCATGTTATCATCGTGCTCTTCTCTGCTTTCTTTCTTATGATCTTGCTTCGATATGGCTCTGACAAATCGTTTTCGACAACGCCCGCGGCGTTGTTATACTCTGTGACCTCGCGGAAAGCACTTCGACTTTGGCGAATCCTTTCAAACTAAAACTTTCATTTTTCCAATCTCTCCCGTATTTCTTACATTTTTCATCATCAGTTTTTTGGCTTAGGATTTAGGGTTATGTGAATGTTTTTTGTGGCGTTAATGTAAAAGTTGTCTTGATATTTTCTGTTGTTGAGATATGATAATTTATAGGAATTAGGTGACATGCATGCAAATAAAAAAAAATGTGTGTTTTTTTAATTTGGTGTAAAAGTTAGGTTGTAAGAATTTNATATATATATATATATATATATATATATATTCATTTATTGAGTCGTTATTTTACTTTTATTTGTCATATTCAAACCCAAGTATTAAAGTTTATAACAGAACCTATGTAGAAGTTACGTCTGATCAAATTAGTGTGGGAATTTGTCGTGATAATGTAATTCACACATTATTAAAAACGAAATACATGACTCGGAATTCCGCTGCGCAACTCACTTAATAGCGGCAAATTACGGGTAGAAAATTATGACGCAAAGCTTCGGTGGTTGAAATTCTTGTCAATAATATGACGCTATTTTCTTTAAACTTGATGCAATGTCGTCATGTTATCATTCGTGCTCTTCTCTGCTTTCTTTCTTATGATCTTGCTTCGACATGGCTCTGACAAATCGTTTCCGTTAACGCTCGCGGCGTTGTTATACTCTGTGACCTCGCGGAAAGCACTTCGACTTTGGCGAATCCTTTCAAACTAAATAACTTTCATTTTTCCAATCTCTCTTGTATTTCTTACATTTTTCATCATCAGTTTTTTGGCTTAGGATTTAGGGTTATGTGAATGTTTTTTGTGGCGTTAATGTAAAAGTTGTCTTGATATTTTCTATTGAGATATGATAATTTATAGGAATTAGGTGACATGCATGCAAATAAAAAAAATGTGTGTTTTTTAATTTGGTGTAAAAGTTAGGTTTGTAAGAATTAAAAGTTAAGTTTTAGATGTTTACATACATAAGAATTGGGAAGTATGTATGTAAAAGTCTCTTTACTTTTATGTGTGTGTGTACACATACATGTATTTGCATCAAGAATGTGCCCACACAAATCCCAAGGAGATCCAACAGTCAAGAAAAGAGAAGTACAAAAAATAAGAGTCCACTGACAGGAGACTAAGAAGACCCACTTATTTGATTTGATACAGCCATCCGAGCCAAGAAAAAATGCCAACCAAGCCAAGAGAGGANCCAACAGTCAAGAAAAGAGAAGTACAAAAAATAAGGGTCCACTGACAGGAGACTAAGAAGACCCACTTATCTGATTTGATACAATCATCCGAGCCAAGGAAAAAGGCCAACCAAGCCAAGAGAAGGACAAAATGCAAGATCCAAGTTTGGGCCAATCGGATACGAAGAAACATATCAGCTCTTGAACTAACCACCACAAATAAGTCGAGTGAAGCCATCAACTTACCTCTCGACAAATCAAACCAAAGGAAAAAAATACACTTCCTCTCCCTCAAAAGCCGCCTCATAGACGCCCCTGAAGTTTTTCATAGGGGACCAAGAATTGGAAATATAGTTCAACCCCACAATCATTCTGAAGGGCATCAAAGAAATGAACTACCTATCGAGTTACATTGATTTGTCATTTGCTTGATAGTCTAGTCCCGTTTTGTTGATAGGANTACCTATCGAGTTACATTGATTTGTCATTTGCTTGATAGTCTAGTCCCGTTTTGTTGATAGGAAGTCCTTGTATAGGGATTGAGGGCAAACGGTCAGACAAAATCGATCAATTGACAAAGTATAGCCGACCAATCCAGTCTTGCTGACCTGAAACTAATTGAAACTAGTTGGCCGGCTATACTGACTCATTCATGCCAATAAAATCGACCTTATTGAGCCAAAGTCATGCTAACCCAAACGACCTAGTCATAGGGCAACTGAGAAATATGCTTAAATATATAAAATACCTAAAATATCATAGTGACTCCATTACAGAAGGGGAAAAATATTATTTCACATATTGTACCATCTCTTTTTTAAATAGAGAGATCTTTTTATGAGAAAGTGATAATGAATAAGACATTTGATTGTTCACTTAATAGTAATTTATCTCTCTATATCTCTCTATGTCATTCCTTTCTTATGCTATAATCCTTGAGAGGTGATTTACAGATAAATTATGATTGATATCCTAAAAGGTACGGTACGCGTGATAGTGGGAGATTTTTGTGTCATCGCATAACATAAAACTTTTAGAAGACTTCTATCAAAATGACCAAGCATGCCATTTGAATAACGGTATACCTCCCGAGAAAAGCAAATACTACCTAAAATAGGTCTGATCGTCGGGATTATGAAGACCTTCATAAGTTTGTGAAACTATAGATTTTTCCCTTACCTTACAGGTGTAAGATAAAATTTATTTAATTCTAGAATTGGGCTCCCTTCAAGGGCAAGCTCTTGTAGTTCAATACATCTTCAGAGTCGTGAGCCCTAAATAAAACTCTCGATTAATTTAACAACCCATGTTATTCAGATTAGAAAGTTGGAGTTTCATAATTGAAGTGTTGAAAGTGAAGGAAGGACCCAAATTAGAATAATTAAGCTCAAAGGGACCATATAATTCAATGACAATGTGTAATAAAAAAGCCCAAACAAAGGGATTTAACTATCAAGGGAAGTAGGTTTGCTCGAAGGATGGTAATTGAAGAGTTTGAAAAAGATTGGCAGCGAGTTTTGATTGATCATGTAAGATAACATAGGAATACTTGGTTTGACTGATTGAAGTTGTTGAAGTTCCAAAATTGAGATCTCAGGGTCACTACCTAAAATCAGATTCTCTTCTTTTTGAGGTCGGTACCTAAATTATGATTCTCATTTCGTCGTTGATACCTAAATTTCAATTCTCATCTCGGGGTCAGAACCTAAATTCTGATTCTCTTCTTTTCGAGGTCGGTACCTAAATTTTGATTCTCATTCCGATGTTGATACCTAAATTTCAATTCCTATCTTAGGGTCAATACATAAATTATGATTCCCTTTTTTCCGAGGTCGGTACCTAAATTCTGATTCTCATCCTGGGGTTGATACCTAAATTTCAATTCCCATCTCAAGGTTAGTACCTAAATTTTGATTTTTCTTCTTTCTGAGGTCGGTACTTAAATTCTGATTCTCATTTCGAGATTGATATCAAAATTTCAATTTCAATTTCGGGGTCAAAACCTAAATTCTGATTCCCTTCTTTGTGAGGTTGTTACCTAAATTTTGATTCTCATTTCGGGGTTGATACCTAAATTTCAATTCACATCTTGGAGTCAGTACATAAACTCGGATTTCCTTCTTCTGAGATTGGAACTTAAATATTGATTCTCATTTTAGGGTTGATAGCTAAATTTCAATTCTCATCTCGGGGTCAGTATCTAAATTTTGATTCCCTTCTTTTTGAGATCGGTAGTTAAATTCCAATTCTAATTCTGAGGTTGATACCTAAATTTCAATTCCCATCTCGGGATCAGTACCTAAATTTTGATTCTCTTTCGGTACCTTTTGAGTTGTATTTGAGTCCTTGTGCATTCCTTCTCAATCCAATCACTTCACGTGTTTCCTTCTTTCGAAATTAACTTTCACTAAAATTTAAATCAAAATTGACATTAAAGTTAAAACTTTAAACATTGAAGTTTGAAATCGAACCGAGTCTTCCTTGCGGTCGTCAGTTTCTCTGGTGGCTATCTCCGTAAATCCGTTCCATAGCCCTTCACTTGGATCAGCAAGCACAAATTACTTTGTAAATTTCAAATTCACTGTTGAAATTGATATTCTGAAGGTGCACCCACCAATTCCCAGTGGGAGTCCCTGCATGCTCCCCAGCGGAAACCTTCTCCAAATTTTCTCTCTTCTCTGCTCTGAGCCTGTCGACTTAGACAGTTGTATTGGTTTGTTGATTTCATCGGTCAACACCAATACGCGTGGTGTGCCTGCTCAGCACACCACACCTATTGGGGGTCCATTTATTGACCTCGTTTTTGATTGAGATGTAGTTTCTTTTTTAGGAGCCTATGATCTACCCATAGGACTTTTCTTTTGACTATTCCTAGCGGACTAGTGATGGTACCCTCACCAATAAAATTCTAAACTCTTATTTTCTCATCTTGAAGTTCCACATGTTGTTTCTAACCTCTAACACTTAGTAGGTGGGACCAATATGGGGGAGCTCAAGAGGAGTCCCCATAAGACTGTTTGACCTTAGTGTTAACCCTAGGTGGTGTGGCTTTGGTCAGCCTTGCACACTCACACTTGCTCCCACACTCACAACCTCATCCTTAGCCAAATTTGCTTTTAGTTGATCTCCTACTTTACTAGAAACTCATGTGGATGGTCCCCCAAACCATTAGCCTTGGGCTAGGGTTTGGCTAAGATCAGCACATGGAGATCCACAATGGGAATTCCTTTGGTTCTATGGCTCAAATAGGGTGACTTCATGATTAACTTCCTCAATCAATCCCAACCTTACCAAATTCTCAATTTTGACCTTTCTTGGCTCTAAATTTCACCAAATTACCAAATTGCCCCTAAACTCTAAATTTTCCAAAATTAACCAAATTCTCGAAATCTTTTCAAAAATCATTTCAAACCCTTCCAAATCACTCAAATTGACCAAATACCTCAAAATTTTCCAAAATATCCCCAAAATCCTCAAAATTACAAAAATGCCCCAAAAATTCAAAAAAATCTAAAAAATTACCAAAATCTCCAAAATCACTCAAAATTTCCTCAAAATCCATTTGAATCACTCAATTGGGCCCAANCAAAATTTTCCAAAATATCCCCAAAATCCTCAAAATTACAAAAATGCCCCAAAAATTCAAAAAAATCTAAAAGTTTACCAAAATCTCCAAAATCACTCCAAATTTCCTCAAAATCCATTTGAATCACTCAATTGGGCCCAATTTGACCCATTTTGACCAAAATCCCCAAATTGCCCTTAAAGGTACAAATTCCCCAATTCATCCCCAATTTTCACCAAATTGCCCTCAATCTCCCCCAATTTTGATTCCAAACTCAAATTCATCATCTTAAATCCCAATTGAACCCAATTTCAAAACCAATTTCAAGCTCAATCCAAAATATCCAATTTAACTATACCCTTAAATTCCCCAAATTGAACTCCATGATCAAATCAATTTCCTCAAATTTGAATTCCAAATTCTTCATAACAACTCCCCAAATCAGTTTGAACAATCAATTGACCCAAATTTAAACTCAAAGCTCACCCAAATCAAACTTGAGTCAAAATGCCCAAAATTGATTAAAAGCTCAAATTCCACCAAGTTGACCTTCCATATCAATTCTGTATCACTCAATCCCTTTTCCAAATTCCTCATGACAATTATTCAGGCCAATTTGATCAATCAATTAAACCAAATTCAATGCCTAGCCAAACCCAAACTCAAATTCAAGCCCATGGCATTNCTCAATCCCTTTTCCAAATTCCTCATGACAATTATTCAGGCCAATTTGATCAATCAATTAAACCAAATTCAAAGCCTAGCCAAACCCAAACTCAAATTCAAGCCCATGGCATGATTTTGGAGCAAAGCCATGCATGTAACTAAACTTAGCCAAATTGATCAAACCATAGCCACCACAGCCAACATTTGGACCCTAGAGAGCAGGCTAGACCCACCTAGCCCACCCTACATGAGTCATGAACCAAAGGTCTCTTGATTTAAGGGATCTCTTCCAATATTTGGATAAACCCAAATATATTTGCCATCAAGCCTTAACCATTCAGAGTTAATCATTATTAACCCTCCCACTGGCTCACCTGACCACTAGCTTTGGTCTAGCCTGCCGGCCTACTGGCCAAAAAAAACCAAAAATGAGAGCCACCCCCAAGCTTAAACTCCAAATATGAACACTCTGAGTTGGCTCATTCCAACTGGTCACTTGTGCCACTCAACTCTCCACCTAAGCCACTCTTTGCATTCACTGGCTAGCCATGGTGGCCTTTCCTTCCTCCTCTATTTAAACCCCACCTTCCACTGCCAAAAAAGGAGACCATTGAATTCCTTAAAGAAATTATGCCAAAATCATTTCAAAGCATATTCAAGCTTTCCTAAGTTCAATCCCATAGTCACCAGCCATCCATTTCCATTGTCAAATCTCAATTTTTGAGCTCAAAACCCTGGCATTTTCTGCATTCCACCAAACACCAACAAATTCCAAATTGAAGTGTCCTTAAGCTTCACCAGAGCTTAAGGAGAAGTTCCCTGTCAAAACCCTCTCTGATGAGCCTTCCAAACCACTCCTAGACCAAGGCCGCACCACCTGTTGGTCGAAATCCTACTTATACCTCATACCAGAGCAAGGTGACACATCTAGAAGGTTCTTCATACTCCACTGAAGCTTTCATAAGCACCCAATCGATGTCTCACCTCTTGGGCAAAGGTATAGCTCACTAACCCTAATTTTGAGCCTGGTTTCACTAATTGTGAAAGAAACTTGTATTTCATAGCATTATAACCGTATGGATGTTTTCGTCTCGCGTAGATGAAGGGGTAGGGACAAACAACACTTAATTTTGTTGAGTATCGAGCAAGATCTTAGGTGTAGAAGTCGAACGGTTCTCAGGTTAGGTTAATCGGGGACGATGACCCGCAACCATTGAATCACACGTTTATTGGATGGACGCTTTGCATCAAGCCGGACGAGGAGACATAACGATACAGCGGGCTGNACAATCAATTGACCCAAATTTAAACTCAAAGCTCACCCAAATCAAACTTGAGTCAAAATGCCCAAAATTGATCAAAAGCTCAAATTCCACCAAGTTGACCTTCCATATCAATTCAGTATCACTCAATCCCTTTTCCAAATTCCTCATGACAATTATTCAGGCCAATTTGATCAATCAATTAAACCAAATTCAAAGCCTAGCCAAACCCAAACTCAAATTCAAGCCCATGGCATGATTTTGGAGCAAAGCCATGCATGTAACTAAACTTAGCCAAATTGATCAAACCATAGCCACCACAACCAACATTTGGACCCTAGAGAGCAGGCTAGACCCACCTAGCCCACCCTACATGAGTCGTGAACCAAAGGTCTCTTGATTTAAGGGATCTCTTCCAATATTTGGCTAAACCCAAATATATTTGCCATCAAGCCTTAACCATTCAGAGTTAATCATTATTAACCCTCCCACTGGCTCACCTGACCACTAGCTTTGGTCTAGCCTGCCGGCCTACTGGCCAGAAAAAACAAAAAATGAGAGCCACCCCCAAGCTTAAACTCCAAATATGAACACCCTGAGTTGGCTCATTCCAACTGGTCACTTGTGCCACTCAACTCTCCACCTAAGCCACTCTTTGCACTCACTGGCCAGCCATGGTGGCCTCTCCTTCCTCCTCTATTTAAACCCCACATTCCACGGCCAAAAAAGGAGACCATTGAATTCCTTAAAGAAATTATGCCAAAATCATTTCAAAGCATATTCAAGCTTTCCTAAGTTCAATCCCATAGTCACCAGCCATCCATTTCCATTGTCAAAGCCCAATTTTTGAGCTCAAAACCAGGGCATTTTCTGCATTCCACCAAACACCAACAAATTCCAAATTGAAGTGTCCTTAAGCTTCACCAGAGCTTAAGGAGAAGTTCCCCGTCAAAACCCTCTCTGATGAGCCTTCCAAACCACTCCTAAACCAAGGCCGCACCACCTGTTGGTCGAAATCCTACTTATACCTCATACCAGAGCAAGGTGACACATCTAGAAGGTTCTTCATACTCCACTGAAGCTTTCATAAGCACCCAATCGAGGTCTCATCTCTTGGGCAAAGGTATAGCTCACTAACCCTAATTTTGAGCCTAGTTTCACTAATTGTGAAAGAAACTTGTATTTCAAAGCATTATAACTGTATGGATGTTTTCGTCTCGCGTAGATGAAGGTGTAGGGACAAACAACACTTAATTTTGTTGAGTATCGAGCAAGATCTTAGGTGTAGAAGTTGAACGGTTCTCAGGTTAGGTTAATCGGGGACGATGACCCGCAATCATTGAATCACACGTTTATTGGATGAACGCTTTGCATCAAGCCGGACAAGGGGACATAACAATACAGCGGGCTAACGAGGCTGCTACATGGCTGGAGGCGCCTAATAAGAGAGCATCGCGTGGAAAGCTCGATGCGTACAAGGTTAACGCAACGTTGATTGGGATAAATAGAAAATTACAGATTTTTTGATTTAAATTAATTCTAGAAANGAGGCTGCTACATGGCTGGAGGCGCCTAATAAGAGAGCATCGCGTGGAAAGCTCGATGCGTACAAGGTTAACACAACGTTGACTGGGATAAATAGAAAATTACAGATTTTTTAATTTAAATTAACTCTAGAACTTCAAAAATTCATAACTTAGTGTAGAAAATTCACAAAAATAAAATAAAAATATCTTGTTGCTCAATAAACAGAAGAGATTAATGTGGAATAAAAATAAAAAAATTTTGGTGTGTCGCTGATTTTTAATTAATTAAATAGCCTATGTAATGTTTTAATTTTAATTAAATATAAAATAATCATCATGGCTTGGGATTTTAGGGGTTTATTCACCATGACAGTGGGGATGTTTTATGATTTTTCCAAAGTTAGAAAGCATTTCTACATATGTAACCCTAATTTCTAATCTTGGTTAGTTATTTTGCTTAAAATAATTATATAAAGTAAAATATAAATTAGAAAATTATGGGACTTGTTTTGGTAGGTTCCTTATGGCCAAAGGATTCTTGGAAAATTATAAATAAAATTTTTAGTATTTGTGTAAATTACTATANTTGTTTTGGTAGGTTCCTTATGGCCAAAGGATTCTTGGAAAATTATAAATAAAATTTTTAGTATTTGTGTAACCCTAAAAGTTAATAAAAATTAAAATAAATTTATTATATTTCAAAAATAACTCCACACTGTAAATAACATTTATTTTAACTCATTATAAAAATTTAAAAAATTATTTGATTTAATTTGAACATTAAAATTTATTTTTCAAGGAAAATGACATTTTTGGCATTAACGTAATTATAATAAATTAAATATAATTGGAAAATTTATGAAAAGTGCTTTTCTGAGCTCCTTGTGATCAAGGGCACTTAGGAAAACTAAAAATTATTTTTAAATAAATAGTTCATTTTAAGCTTATTTTTGAATTAAAAATAATTAATTTTTTTTCAAAATACAAAAAAATGGTTCAAAATGTTCCTAATTACTTCGTGTTCACTTGAGACTCATTAGAAAATTGTTTCTAATTTTTTTAAGTTAAATATAAATTTTTAAAGGCTAAAAATGTATTTTCTCTAATTTTCCATTAAAATAATTGTAATAAATAAACTGAAAAATCATAAAAAAAGAAAAAAATTGTTTCTCTAAGTTCTCTCGACTTAGGGAAATTTAATAAAAATATAAAAAGTAATTTTTGTTATTAAAACATATTTTCTATTTCATTAAATCATAAAAATCAATAAATAATTATTATACTTAAAGTAAAACATGAAAATTTATAAAATTTTCTCTAGGTGGTCCTTTGACCTAGGTGAACCTCTAATAGTTTTTCTATGAACAAAAAATTTTACTTTGATTAGTTAAATAAACTAAATTTGAATATCCTATTTTTTAAGTTAAAATAATTATTTAAATTAAATTAAATTTTGAAAAATCACATTTTCTCCTCTGATATTTTAATTGACCCATGAATGAGGTGCTCTAAAATTTCAAAAATCATTTGAATTGTAATTTATAAGTTATGGAGTAGAGAGCCCTAGGGGCAAAACAATCATTTTAGATTTTTGTGTCTTAATCAAAATTTAGGATCAACCAAAGAAAAAAATGGGTAATTTTGATTTTAATGAATTCTTTTGGATGTTTGAAACATAATGGGTTTAAAGATAGTAATCAATTTGCCACATTTTCCATGTTAAGGGTAAAATTGTAATTTTTTAAATTATCATGATTTGGAAGTTAATTAAAATTAAATGGCTCTAAAGTGATGGGCTTAGGCTAGGAAGAAGTTAATTCACGTATTTTAAGCCCACAATTGGTGATATTAACTGTAAATTTACCCAATGAGATTATTAAGAGCTTAGTAATGATCTAAGCTTGAATTTTGAACTTGTCTAATGAGGTTTATAAAAGTTAATATGACTGATAATTAACACCTTTAAGCACTATTGGCCTAACTTCAGTGCTGGGTACAAAATCTTTAATGACTTAAACTTGCCCTAGGAGCATCCACCCACATAACTTTTAAGTAAAGTGTCAATTGATTAATTGAGTACCTTATTCTCGAGATAATTAGAATATTAGGTTCACTTAGCATAAGGTGTATTAACTCATTGCAACTAAAGCTAAAATTTGGGATGATCATTTGAACAATATAATAGGTTCAAATGAACTCAAAATATTTTAAAAGGGACTTAAAAGTTGTCGGAGATTGTTCCCCAAACAAATTTAGAACATGTTGGATGTTTTGAAGGATAATTGAACTCCTTATACTTTGTTCAGAAAATCATCCATTTAAACCCTTAGGGACTCTCCAAGTTAAGACTTAGAGTTTTGATAATTACACCTCTATCTACTCTTGCGATTTTTTTAATTTTTTGCAAAATTATATACATGTTGTAAAAGCTAATCTTTTAGCGGGAGCAGTGGGAAGATGACATATACACTTTTAGAGTGTTATTTATTTTTTGTCATTTTATTTACTGCAATATACTCTTGCTTTCAAACATTATACATGCTTGGTTGTGGTCCTTGTGGATGCCACTTAACCTGCAAAACAAAACAAATTTTCAAAATTAAATTAAATTCTTTCAAACGTAACCATAAATTCTTTGAAAAATAACTTAACATAACATGTTCTTTTGAATTTACGGGAGTTCCTCAGATGAGGTAGCCCACGATTGCTAACGAGATCTCCCGGGTTTAAATGGGTTTAACAACTCGTTTAAGCTAAGTAAATTCAAAAGAAAATAGAGATATCAAAATGAGGAAATCGTGGGATCCTAATCGATGTCGCTCTAATCAACTTTAACCCCCCCATAATGGTTGAACTTAAACTTTTCATTTAAACATGTTACCTTAGAATTTAGGACTGCTACTTCATTGATGAGCTTAGAGCTAACTCTGTGGGTAGCCTTCTACAACAGCATGAGGATCTACAACAGCACGAGGATCTACAACAGTACATCTTTCCTTAGAATAAACAATAAGTCATAGGATTTTGAGGTTGTTTGTCTAGTGCAACATAAATCCTCACTTTATCTTGAGGCCTTTGCACAAACATGTTGTACAATTTAAGCCCTAACATATTTTCGGATTCTAAGGTTGTCGTTCGTCACGACCTAAACCCTCACATACTCAAGGCTATTTGTGCGACTGTCTCACACAAATGTAAGTCTGAACTAATAAAATTGGCAAGATGAAACATTCGATAATTTTCCCCCGAAATTGAAGCCAAACCATAAGATAGCTTGGGAAGTCATTGAAGTTCTCATCAGGTTCCATGACATCCCATAGTTCTTCTTCCTTTGGATTCCAAAATAAATGTTTCAAATTTGAGCATGTCTCATTTCACACCTCTTTGTCCAATCTTTGAAAAGTCATATTCCTTTGAAATCTTGGAGACAATATTTTCTGATCTAAATCAATAGTTTTCTTAAGTGACTTCGGTTATTTAAGATGTAATCGACTATAGGGGCATGTCTCTATAGGGAGCTTTAAGAACTCAGGTAATATAAACCCTATCTAATCATTCATATTAGATAAGAGAACTTGTCGGTCAGTATAAAAGTTCGCAAACCCTCCGGATGTCATAAATTCTGTAGTTTATTTAATCGAGCCTCATTATCAAGTGATTTTTCTTTTCCTCGAAGTAGATATGTTATTTGTAGTGTTGTACTTGTTTATTTAAACTAATATCTATATGAGATCGGTTCGATCTTGTATTTTCAAAAATCAAAATATTATTTTTTCCAATATATATATATATATATATATATTAAATTAAGCAAGCTTTTAAAACCGAGTGTTGGGACATCCATTCCGGCGGCCGACAATTTCTAAAGCAAATGAGGATATGTCGCGTGGGATAGCTATTTTAGGGCCTTTGCAGCAAATTTCTGTCATATATGTGTCATAAAAAATCGACAAAACTAAGTAAACTTGTTGCGTCGAACGAGCCGTGCAAATTCGATGCAAACTTCGACATAAATCCGACGGCCTTGAATAAAATCCAAGTTAACTGAAAATCTCACTCAAATCCATTCGATGCAAACATCGACATAAATCTGATGGCCTTGAATAACATCCAAGTTAACTGAAAATCTCACTCAAATCCGACGGTAATAATTGAGTCGAAAAATTTCCCACACAAATTCTGGTACTAATTATTAGCGTTTCTATAGTAATACTTAGCTCTTAGACCCCTCATCCACTTCAAAGCCACTCACTTGGGAAATAAAAGAAATGTTTATCCAAGAATGATAATTTTTTCATGGTAAAACTTTCAAAGCACATTTTGGAGCAATAACTCACTAATATTCGAATCACTTTTTGAATTGTCTGAAAAAGACATGTAATATATCTATTTATTAGATTCAAATATAGCTTCGTGCAGCACCCAAAATTCTATGACTATAAAGTTAAAGAGCCAAATTTACATAAAAGTTTATTCAAATTACAAAAATAAATGTGACCTTTTACTAGGAGTGTAAATGAGCCGAACACGTGCGAGCTAAGGCTCTGCTCATATTTGACTCGTTTATATTTCGAGCTAAAAAAATATGTTCGTATTCGGCCCGTTTGCTTAGCGAGCCGAACACGAGCCTGTCACAAACAAAGAATCGTTTTGACAACCTCAATCACGTAACCATAAGATGTTAAGAATTGGGGCAAGATTTGAAATATTATTGNATTTATTATATTTCAAAAATAACTCCACACTGTAAATAACATTTATTTTAACTCATTATAAAAATTTAAAAATTATTTGATTTAATTTGAACATTAAAATTTATTTTTCAGGGAAAATGACATTTTTGGCATTAACGTAATTATAATAAATTAAATATAATTGGAAAATTTATGAAAAGTGCTTTTCTGAGCTCCTTGTGATCAAGGGCACTTAGGAAAACTAAAAATTGTTTTTAAATAAATAGTTCATTTTAAGCTTATTTTTGAATTAAAAATAATTAAAAANGAATGCACCATCTCTCTCTCTCCCTCCCTCTCTTACTATTGAAGTTAGAAATTACAGTCCTTTGCCCTAGTGTCGACTCACTTTGTAGTAACCCTACATCGCCTCACGAAACACAACCAACATTTGTCACAGTCACACTACTGAAATTGAGCAAATTTGCGATGGATATATCAGATGTAAAACGAAGGCAAATCCGACGTTAATTGAGGGTTATCGTCGGATTTGTGTATGCTTTATGTGTGTTTTTTTCGCAGGTAAATTGGGGTCGATAATGCAACTTTCGACACAATGGCACCCAAAATATTCGCCATAATTTATTTGGGTCGTATTTGCATCTTATTAGCATCAGTTATTATTGAGGCTGCACATGCATTTGAAGTTGTGTCTACAAAATCGGACTTTAAATTTATGCATCGGTTTACCGTCAAATTTGCCACAAATAATATCACAGGATAACGAAAAATGATTGCCGATTGTGTGTTAGGGTATTCAACGCAGATCAGACGCAAAGCAACTACAAAAAAACGAACGATTACGTCAGTACAACCTACACACAAAAAATAATGCATCAAATATCAACAATAGAATTCGCCAAAAAAATCCATCACATAAGTTCAAAGCAATCCTGAAAAATAAAAGAGAACAAAAAAAAACCCCTACTTCTCATCTCCCTCCTCCTTCTCTTCATCCTCGTCCTCCCCCAACTAACGCTATCAACAACTTGCCCCGACGATTTGCTAAACTATCGATAATGCATGTTATGGAATCCTCAACCCTATGTTGGCCTTGTAACATTTGTTCATGCAAATGGCGAAGCTCTTCATTCATGACAGCAACTTGTTTGGCAAGAGTATCTTTGTCTGGCTATGACGAGCTCAGAAACATGATTGAAACATGTGAGATCTCGGCCTCAAGGGTTATGCCCTTCACATTGAGGCAATAAACCCTCCTCCACTTCTTTCCCGACGCCTGAGTCCGCAACTCTAACCCGAACCACACAGTGTTATTGGTGGAAGTATGGGGCAGAGAGGCCAAGCACCTCTCCTGAAACGGCTCAAACTCTTCATACATACTTAAAACCAATGTTTAATTGCCACTTTAATCACAAGAGTCAAAATAAAATTTTAAGGAATTATTTTTTACTTACATTCAATTGTCGGGAGTGCTCGGAGCCCACTTTTGCGACTTCGTGTACTGATGGGTTCGAACATGCAGCTCTGCAACAAAGGGCTCAAAACTTAACTCCTGGCCCTTGTAGTGTAGGAGATTGACACTTGTAGCGTAGGAGATTGGTTAGCACCACATAATTACATCAAACATTGAATTTTTAAATAATCTAAAGAATCTTACTAGTCTTCTGTAGAATTTTGTATAGGTGAATGATCCTCCAATATTGAGCGCAGCTCTCTTGGCTCACTCTATAGCCCAATTCACCCTGTTCATCTACCACTTCCTCTCATAATTAGAAGAGCCTCATGTTGTGGTCAATTAACCCTAGAGCTCCTCACCAATCCATAAGGGCTGCTCGTCCTTTCGGTAAGCTGTGGTGAATATGCCCCGAAGTTGTTGCCTCGAATCTCGAAGGTTCGATGGATCTGGTGGTGGGGCTCTAGCTGCTATTTGAAAAACCTTGCAACGTAAAGAAATAATTCATGTGTGTTAATAAAACATAATAAATTGAATTTGCAATTCTAACTCAAATTACATGATCCTACATCGAACTCCCTGAACCACATTTCCTGAGTGGTAGCAAAGATCTGCTTCTAAAGGAGATATGACCGATCATATCTACTCTGGATTATCTCTGTGATGCAGGTCGCGAGCATCTTATGGGAAATGAATTTTCTTAAGAAAAAATAGTTACAAGAAAATGAATAAAATGAAGAACGAACATAAAGTCTCCCTCCAACAGTAAATGCACCCTCACCAGGGTAGAAGTCAAGAGGTCAGACTCATAAGGTGTGGTTAGAGCTTGAGCAATATGTGGTACAAAAGAAGGTGTAGTTGTAGTAGGTCGAGCTACAATTGGTGGGGGGGAGGAAGTTTGGGTGTCGCTGCAGGTGCCGCAGTAGGTAGCGCAGAAGGTGTGGTAGTAACAGGTGGCACAGTAGGTGGGGGAGTAGGTGGAACAACATCAAATGAGGAAGTAGGTGGTGCATAAGGTGTGGCAGTAGTAGGTGAGGGAGGAGGTGTTGAAGCAGTAGTAGAAGAGAATGACCCCTTCTTTCTGCTCCGATAGGTGGTCTCTAAGGTCCCTAGAACACGGAGTCTCTCAGGTGGCCGACCACTTGCACCACTTGTGATTATCTATAATAAGACAAAGACATTAAAAAAATCAGTACTAACAACTAAAACAATAATGAGCATAAATAAAGAGTAAACACATGAAGGTGCAAAACATTAAACATGTATTAAATATGCCTAAAACAAAAAAAGGTAAAGTAAGATATAAATAACAAAAGTAAACATTGGAATGTACAAAATTAAAGTAAGATAAATGTCACAACTATGTCTAAAAACAACTAAAACTAAAAAGTAATGTAATAGTAACCACTCATCCAAAATTACATATCATTGTTATTAAAACTCATTAGATGAACTCGTCGTCGTAGACGAACTTAAAATTTCTTCTACAGTCTCATCATTATTCTCATCTATATCGTGAGGAACCTATTAAAAAATCCTCATGGCATCCTCTACCGCATACATTTTATCGTTTGTATCGACCTAAATGTGAAAATCTGGCATGCTTTCCTCTTAATGAATGGGCACTCTAATACTTTGCAGCTCAATTATTTTTCTTGGTTTATTTTTCGTGGCACAACCCAATCAACTTTATTCATTGCTCTTATAGGGTATCAAAGATAATAGACCTGGGTAGCTTTGAGTGCTAAAACAAATGGTTCAAACTTTGCATATCATCTACTCACTTTGACTTTGATGATATCATAAGGGATAAGTGTTTGTGTTCATCGATTCAGAATAACTTCGAACCACTGGCAATTGANGTTAACTTAGTGAACGAGTCGAACACGAGCTATTCGCGAACAACGAGCCGTTTTGACATCTCTACCTTTTACTACACGAAAGAAACTCAAAAGTGGGGTCCTTTTGCCCCACTAAGTCAACAAATTGGGTCCATGTGAAAAATGTCATCGTCAAATTTCTAAATTTGTTAGCATATTCTAAAAACTAAATAAAACATTAAGGGTCATATTGATTATCGTTGATACATAAATACATGATATTAATAAGCCTGCATAAAATATAAGTTATGAGCCATACCATCATGATCATATTACGAATTGGTGTGGCAGTTGTTGGGTTTTGTTCAGCTGTGCCATTCTGTTGACATGATTTCTTTAAATTATTTTATATATCCGACTTATAAACTATAATTGTGTTAGAAAGTAGTTCGTATTTTCTATGAAATTAAGAATATGGAATTATAAAATAATAAAATGCATAAAATATAATACTTAATACATTCAAATGCTTTTCACTTTTTGTTAATAAAATTGATGATCATTGTATTCAAATTCTAAAATAATTACTTGCTTGCATAAGGTATTTATGCACCCATCATTAAATCCGNTTCTCCTTTGATATTTTAATTGACCCATGAATGAGGTGCTCTAAAATTTCAAAAATCATTTGAATTGTAATTGATAAGTTATGGAGTAGAGAGCCCTAGGGGCAAAACAATCATTTTAGATTTTTGTGCCTTAATCAAAATTTAGGATCAACCAAAGGGAAAAATGGGTAATTTTGATTTTAATGAATTCTTTTGGATGTTTGAAACATAATGGGTTAAAAGGTAGAATTCAATTTGCCACATTTTCCATGTTAAGGGTAAAATTGTAATTTTTAAATTATCATGATTTGGAAGTTAATTAAAATTAAATGACTCTAAAGTGATGGGCTTAGGCTAGGAAGAAGTTAATTCACTTATTTTAAGCCCACAATTGGTGATAGTAACTGTAAATTTACCCAATGAGATTATTAAGTTCATGTATCTGGTCGTGTACTTAATTCGCCACCATAAANATATATATATATATATATATATATATATATATATATATATATATATATATATATATAAGGCACGACTTGGGTCGTTACCATTTATTATATAGGCTTATTTAAATGTGATGCAATATTAGTTCATGTATCTGTTCGTGTACTTAATTCACCACCATAAAATCTAATATTATGCAATTTATAATTTTTCACTCCCCCAAACATAGTATTTAATGATTAGGAGGAGCATGCTTCTATAAATCTCCAAATAGAGGTCTTACTTAATCACATGAATTTAGTGAATGTGGCTTTTCATCGATTTAGAAATTAATAAGAAGAGCCTTGATAGATTGGCATGGTCTTGATTTTACCTAATAATTTTCTTTTACTCCANGAGGAGCATGCTTCTATAAATCTCCAAATAGAGGTCTTACTTAATCACATGAATTTAGTGAATGTGGCTTTTGATCGATTTAGAAATTAATAAAAAGAGCCTTGATAGATTGGCATGGTCTTGATTTTACCAAATAATTTTCTTTTACTCCATATGACATTATAATGCACCATTGTTGTATAAATGAGTCGTGAGATATTCTCTTAACATGTATGACTTAAAATGTGAAGATTTTGTCAAAGAAACAAATAAGTTAATTCATATAATAATATAAGAATAATAGTTTTGACATATTTCAACTACTAGCAATGTGGCACAAAAATAGCTATTAAAATATATTTTGAATTCTTATAATATTTTCATGAAATCTATTAATAATTCATAAAATTTTTAAGATTCACCCACTCATAAGGCCACCTTTCTTGCTTCAAAAACAATCCTCAGATTCTTAATTGATCATGATTGTAACTTAATTTCTAGTCGCATAAAAATATGCATAGACTAATAAAGATAAAGTTNTCAGATTCTTAATTGATCATGATTGTAACTTAATTTCTAGTCGCATAAAAATATGCATAGACTAATAAAGATGAAGTTTTAGTGCTAAGATGTAGTAAGTTTTGATTAGGAAGGAAGAAAACAAAGATACTCCAAGTTTCCTCTCCTTCTAAATCTCAATCTCAAGTTCTTGATCCAGTCCTTCTCACCTCATATCTCTCTTTATTCTGGCTTGAAATCAAGCATTGTTGATAACCCTCCTTATATCTCACTATATCATGTAGGAATTTGGATCTCTTGAATGCACCATCTCTCTCTCTCCCTCCCTCTCTTACTATTGAAGTTAGAAATTACAGTCCTTTGCCCTAGTGCAGACTCACTTCGTAGTAACCCTACATCGCCTCACGAAACACAACCAACATTTGTCACAGTCACACTATTGAAATTGAGCAAATTTGCGATGGATATATCAGATGTAAAACGAAGGCAAATCCGACATTAATTGAGGGTTATCGTCGGATTTGTGTATGTTTCATGTGTGTTTTTTTCGCATGTGAATTGGGGTCGATAATGTAACTTTCGACTTAATGGCATCCAAAATATTCGCCATAATTTATTTGGGTCGTATTTGCATCTCATTAGCATCAGTTATTATTGAGGCTGCACATGCATTTGAAGTTGTGTCTACAAAATCGGACTTTAAATTTATGCATCGGTTTACCGTCGAATTTGTCACAAATAATATCATAGAATAACGGAAAATGATTGACGATTGTGTGTCAGGGTATTCAACGCAGATAAGACGCAAACCAACTACACAAAAAAAAAGAATGATTACATCTGTACAACCTACACACAAAAAATAATGCATCAAATATCAACAATAGAATTCGTCAAAAAAATCCATCACATAAGTTCAAAGCAATCCTGAAAAATAAAAGAGAACAAAAAAAAAACCCCTACTTCTCATCTCCCTCCTCCTCCTCTTCATCCTCGTCCTCCCCCTACTAACGCTATCAATAGCTTGCCTCGACGATTTGCTAAACTATAGATAATGCATGTTATGGAATCCTCAACCCTATGTTGGCCTTGTAACATCTGTTCATGCAAATGGCGAAGCTCTTCATTCATGACAGCAACTTGTTTGGCAAGAGTATCTTGGTCTGGTTATGACGAGCTCAGAAACATGATTGAAACATGATAGATCTTGGCCTCGAGGGTTATGCCCTTCACACTGAGGCAATAGACCCTCCTCCTCTTCTTTCCCGCCGCCTGAGTCCGCAACTCGAACTCGAACCGCACAGTGTTATTGGTGGAAGTATGGGGCAGAGAGGCCAAGCACCTCTCCTGAAACCACTCAAACTTTTCATACATACTTAAAACCAATGTTTAATTGCCACTTTAAATCACAAGAGTAGAAATAAAATTTTAAGGAATTTTTTTTTACTTACATTCAACTGCTGGGAGTGCTCGGAGCCCACTTTTGCGACTTTGTGCACTGATGGGTTCGAACATGCAGCTCTGCAACGAAGGGCTCAAAACTTAACTCCTGGCCCTTGTAGTGTAGGAGATTGACACTTGTAGCGTAGGAGATTGGTTAGCACCACATAATTACATCAAACATTGAATTTTTAAATAATCTAAAAAATCTTACTAGTTTTCTGTAGTATTCTGTATTGGTGAATGATCCTCCAATATTGAGCGCAACTCTCTTGGCTCACTCTATAGCCCAATTCACCCTGTTCATCTACCACTTCCTCTCATAATTAGAAGAGCCTCATGCTGTGGTCAATTAACCCTAGAGCTCCTCACCAATCCATAAGGGCTGCTCGTCCTTTCGGTAAGTTGTGGTGAATATGCCCCCAAGTTGTTGCCTCGAATCTCGAAGGTTCGATGGATCTAGTGGTGGGGCTCTAGCTGCTATGTGAAAGACCTTGCAACGTAAAGAAATAATTCATGTGTGTTAATAAAACATAATAAATTGAATTTGCAATTCTGATTCAAATTACATGATCCTACATCAAACTCCAGCAAAGATCTGCTTCCAAAGGAGATATGACCGATCATATCTACTCTGGATTATCTCTGTGATGCGGGTCACGAGCATCTTATGGGAAATGAATTTTCTTAAGAAAAAATAGTTACAAGAAAATAAATAAAATGAAGAACGAATATAATCTAATGTTAAAAATAACTGATGAGTCTCCCTCCAACAGTAAATGTAACCTCACCAGGGTAGAAGTCAAGAGGTCAGACTCATAAGGTGTGGTTAGAGCTTGAGCAATATGTGGTACAAAAGAAGGTGTAGTTGTAGTAGGTCGAGCTACAATTGGTGGGGGGGAGGAAGTTTGGGTGTCGCAGCAGGTGCCGCAGTAGGTAGCGCAGAAGGTGTGGTAGTAACAGGTGGCACAGTAGGTGGGGGAGTAGGTGCAACAACATCAGATGAGGAAGTAGGTGGTGCATAAGGTGTGGCACTAGTAGGTGAGGGAGGAGGTGTTGAAGCAGTAGTAGAAGAGAATGACCCCTTCTTTCTGCTCCGATAGGTGGTCTCTAAGGTCCCTAGAACACGGAGTCTCTCAGGTGGCCGACCACCTGCAACACTTGTGATTATCTATAATAAGACAAAGACATTAAAAAAATCAGTACTAACAACTAAAATAATAATGAGCATAAATAAAGAGTAAACACATGAAGGTGCAAAACATTAAACATGTATTAAATATGCCTAAAACAAAAAAAGGTAAAGTAAGATATAAATAACAAAAGTAAACATTGGAATGTACAAAATTAAAGTAAGATAAATGTCACAACTATGTCTAAAAACAACTAAAACTAAAAAGTAATGTAAAAGTAACCACTCATCCAAAATTACATATCATTGTTATTAAAATTCATTAGATGAACTCGTCGTCGTAGACAAACTTAAAATTTCTTCTACAGTCTCATCATTATTCTCATTAGGAATCTATTAAAAAATCCTCATGGTATCCTCTACCGCATACATTTTATCGTTTGTATCGACCTAAATGTGAAAATCTGACATGCTTTCCTCTTAATGAATGGGCACTCTAATACTTTGCAGCTCAATTATTTTTCTTGGTTTATTTTTTGTGAGCACAACCCAATCAACTTTATTCATTGCTCTTCTAGGGTATCAAAGATAATAGACTTGGGTAGCTTTGAGTGCTAAAACAAATGGTTCAAACTTTGCATATCATCTACTCACTTTGACTTTGATGATATCATTAGGGATAAGTGTTTGTGTTCATCGATTCAGAATAACTTTGAACCATTGGCAATTGAACAAGTATACAATGTGTGTAGTAAAAGAGAATTTTGTATGGAATATTTTTTTATTTTTTCTCTTTCACCCTCTTTGTCTAAATCTATCAACACCACAAAATTGGTACGTCATCTCAACTGCATCGACCTTATAATATATTATGTAGCCATTAACACAACAATCAAACTTCTCATNAGTATACAATGTGTGTAGTAAAAGAGAATTTTGTATGGAATATTTTTTTATTTTTTCTCTTTCACCCTCTTTATCTAAATCTATCAACACCACAAAATTGGTATGTCATCTCAACTGCATCGACCTTATAATATATTATGTAGTCATTAACACAACAATCAAACTTCTCAGATCATAACCCTAACTTTGATACTAACTTTTTTGTTATGTACAAGTCATTTGGTACTAAATTTCCAGTAGGGTTTATCTTTTTCAATAATATTGCTACTTGATTGAATGCTTCTCTGGCCATGTAAAAATTAGATTTGACGCTCAACATTCTCAGTGCGGCTTATAACTCCATATGTGTAGTGCAACCATCCCATAAGTTTTTCGCGCAACATTGAGTAAGTTTTAGAATTGTTGTGATTTATTGTTCGGTGTTTCACTTTCATGTGGAACACTCTCAACAAAATGAGCTATGCGAGCCTTATGAACCATTTCTTTGTATGTGTCACGATCATATTCATCTGCTAGAGGGTCATAACTTGTTGAGGCACCGACTTGATCGTACTTAAATTTTTGTTCTTGCTCACCATGTCCAATCAAGTACCAATAATTTGGTTTGAATCTCTTGCGGTAAAGATCCAACTTAACTTCTTCGGGTTGCAGATGCGCTTAATTTTTGTGCTTTACAAAAGGACAACAGAGTTCACCCTCTGAATAATAAATGGTCAGCTTTGATGCCACATGCACACATTCTTTAATACCATTTAAGAACTCATCAGTGAGTCATTTTTATCGGACAAATAATTTTTTATACATCCAAGCTCTCAAATTATGAATATCCATTTGCAGCATAGATGTAGATATACAGATTAGTACAACTATTATATAAAATAAAAATTAGTCACTACTGATCAATATGTACAGTGGATGAGNATTTGACGCTCAACATTCTCAGTGCGGCTTATAACTCCATATGTGTAGTGCAACCATCCCATAAGTTTTTCGTGCAACATTGAGCAAGTTTTAGAATTGTTGTGATTTGTTGTTCGGTGTTTCACTTTCGTGTGGAACACTCTCAACAAAATGAGCTATGTGAGCATTATGAACCATTTCTTTGTATGTGTCACGGCCATATTCACCTGCTAGAGGGCCATAACTTGTTGAGGCACCGACATGATCGTACTTAAATTTTTGTTCTTGCTCACCATGTCCAATCAAGTACCAATAATTTGGTTTGAATCTCTTGCGGTAAAGATCCAACTTAACTTCTTCGGGTTGCAGATGCGCTTAATTTTTGTGCTTTACAAAAGGACAACAGAGTTCACCCTCTGAATAATAAATGGTCAGCTCTGATGCCACATGCACACATTCTTTAATACCATTTAAGAACTCATCAGTGAGTCCTTTTTGTCCGACAAATAATTTTGTATACATTCAAGCTCTCAAATTATGAATATCCATTTGCAGCATAGATGTAGATATACAGATTAGTGCAACTATTATATAAAATAAAAAGTAGTCACTACTGATCAATATGTAAAGTGGATGATTATGCTTAATGGTTCGAAGAAAATTACCATAGGAACCTCTTTGAAGTAGCACACTTCATATGGTGAAGCCGACACTATTTAGTCAAGTAGATCTCGGATTCCCAAGGCTCATAAGTTGGTTTGACATTTAATGTTACCAAACCATTTCTAAGAAATCGCTATCTAATCTTGTCTGCCACTCGATCTACGACAACCCTATCACATACATATCCATTTATCATTTTGTCTCTATGTTTCAAGACAATCATACATCCACCTAAGCATTATCATCTCTGCAACAATTAACTTCTTTTTTTATGATTCTTATTAAAAGACCAACATTTTATGTCATAGAGCATTGCATGTCTTAGCACCGTCATATAAAATTTTTCTTGTAGTCTTAGCGATACTTTTATATAACACAATAGACCCGATGCATTCCTCCACTTCAACTAACCAACTTGAATTCTACTAATAGCATTCCCATCTATATCACCATCACTCTGAACAATGAACCTGATGCATTCTTTCACTTAAACCAACCAACTTGAATTCTACTAATACATCCCCATATATATCACCATCACTCTGAACAATAGACCCGATGTAGTCCTCCACTTAAACCAACCAATGTGAATTCAATACAAATAACATCATATCACCATAACTTTGAAAAATATACCAAATGAATTCTTCCACTTCAACCAATCAACGTGAATTCTAAAATAACATCCCCACATATATCACCATTACTTTGAACAATAGATACAATGCATTCCTCCACTACTTCAACCAACCAAATTGAATTCTACTAATAACATCTCCATCTAGATTCTCATACATACCACTCAATACTTATGTATATACATAGCTAACACCTAAACTTCAATTCTTACATACATACCAAATTCTAAAATGAAAAAAATGGCGCAAATAGATTTAACTTCCTTGATGTTTCCTGATATGAGCAGAGCACAAGGATGAAGAATCTGGGTGTTCCAGTGTTCTCTGTTTTGTGCCTTCTCAACTAGCTCTAATGACAGTTGTATCCTGAAGGCTTGGTCAGGGAACCGGAAACGAGAGGGGCGATGGCAACGGCGAGGGTGAGGGCAATGGCAAGGGTCTCAACAGAGAAGAGAGGGACGGAGAGTGAGGATTTTGGGAGTGTGAGAGGGACAGGGTGCAAGGGTTTCGGGGGCGCGAAGAAGAAAATAAAATGAATGGTGCGGGATGGATATTTTAGTTCTTTTGTGTCAGACTTCTCATCATTTGTGTTTGATATAGTTCGACATTTTTAAGTAAAGTTTTTGCGTTGTTTTACTTTATGCAAATACGTCACAAGTATCGTTGTAGGTTTCGTCGTAATTAAAATGTCTTTTGCGTCTCATTATTAGAGTCAAATCCAAAGCAAACTCCACCTTAGATATCGGAAGCTATTTTTTACCGTTTCATGCCTGCAAAATCAGAAGCAAAAATGTGCGTAAGAAAAATCAGACACAAATATCTGATGCTATTATCAACATCTCCAATAGTGTCAACTTTTTGTGCTTGATCCCCCCCCCCCCCCCTCCTCCTCCCCCTTCTTGGTCACCCTTCATCTTCAAGCCACCATCAATGGATTTATTTTCATTAAGTATATCTACTAAAAAGGGCTTTGCCTTTCATTCTTAGCTTTTATAATCTCTAGTCGCCATTTTCTAAACAATTATAGAGTGTATGAATTACTTCTCTAACACTCTTTTTATTCACACCATCTTTGGTAAAATCTATTAATTCCGATTTATAAAAAATATTTTGCTTTTATGTTAAACCACCTATTTCTATAGGAAGTCATCTTAATTATTAGTATGAGACTTAACTTTTCTTATTTTGATAAATTCATTTTTTTTATTATTTCACATGATTTATTATTGACTTTTTTTTATTATCTATACTTGTTATGAGATTTACTTATTTACTTTAAAATGTTTGCTGGACTTTAATTCTAAATATTGCATATCATATTCGTTCAGTTTGGGAACTTCAATTCTAAATATTTCTATATCAACTTTAGCTGCATGCGTTGATCCCTCATCACATTATATTTGTGAAGATTACACGCACTTATTATGAACTTTATTTATTTACTTTAAAATGCTCACTGGACAATCCCAATTCCCTCAAATTAATTGCAATATTTAAATTATGATAATTGCATTGTGCAGTTGCCATGATAAGTGAAGAGGACTAAACTCTCGGTGGTATATAAGAATGACATTGATATACAAGACTGGCAAACTCAACGGTCTAATAAATTGTGATATTTAAAGAAGGGAAATTGTATGATTTCAATTGATCTCTCACAGGGTTCTTGATAGTGGTCCGGTGACCAAACAATCCCAATAGTTAATGGCTAATTTTTAGGAGAAAATATTACGTGTGGAGTTCGGACGTTACTATACGTATGGACTCCAATCATGAATTGACGTCGGGTTCCACGAGAAATAATATAAGAATAAAGAAAGAAACAGATGTTAGTGATGTAGCCAGGGCACGTGTTTGTGAGTCGAAGCATGGCCTTGGGGCAAAGCATAAAGTATTTCCTCAATTTTCTCCTTTAACTTTTATGAGCATACAATTTGCAATAATGTAATTTCTTAAATTATGCTTTAATGTTTACTTTTTGTATAGATCATTGGGGAACATTATATTGAACATGATGTTGGGGCAGATGAAAATGTTGAAATCACAAAACCAAAACCAGTAATGATAGAAGCACTGTCTGAACGTGTTCAACCTGATGATGACAGGGTATGCATTAAATGTAATCATTGAAATTTCTCGACTCTTAGAATTGTACTTATTCCTAAATAATTTTTTTATTTATTTAATATGAAGCCTCAATCAACACTGCCAGTTGTTGAATTTCCAGCTAGAGGTGCCCTGACAAGACACATGGCTGAGTTGATTGACCAATTTTATGCACGATTCACAGATAGGTTAGTATTCAGTAAACTATTAGAACTCAAATGTGTAGTTACTGATGTTGTTAACTTTGCAGTGATGATGTTGTGTTTAGTTTTGGGAATATCACAATGCCAAGAGGAAGTATTGATAATCTTCTGAACAATCAATACCTTTCAGATGATCATATCGATAGCTTTGCGTATTTGTTGGCAGAGAAGCAAAAGCTATGTCCAGATTTATACAAACAATTNAATACGACTGCGGAATGTTTGTGTGCAAATATATGGAATCAGTCATTTGCAGAGAACAAGTTAATTGGGTTGACCATAGAGATTGGGAAGAAAGAATGAATCTTTTCAGGGCTGAGTTTGCTTACTCATTATGTTTATTGGCACTGAAATAATCAAGGAGCATATGCTCAATGGATGATATGTATACCATTTACTATTGTAATATCTACGTTTGTATTAGGGTCACCGTCTTCATAGAAGTGTTGATAATATGTCAAAAAATCATGATCTAAATGTTGTGTATGTATGGTTAACTATTTGTTTTCGCTTCCTTTTTTTCTCATTTTTTGTATTAAAAGGAGTCGTCGGCTTGTCGATCGTCGTATACTTCCCTTATTTGAATAAATCTCGCACCCGAATCAGATCAGTGATTCAAAGAGGAGAGAAACTGAATAAGAAGAGACATACGACGAAGTGATAAAAAAGAAAAAAAGTAAAACGTGGAGAGTCTGCGTGCAATAAACCTCGTAAAGATATGTCAAGTATGTTTGCCCAAACAATATCAGGCGGAAGCTCTTGAACCAATATTAGCAAAAGAAGTTTCTACGTAGACTACCCATAACATAAAGAATCGGGTGTACCTGTTATGGGGGTCAAGAGAACTCCCAGAGGAACATGTTCATATTGGTTAATTACTTCTTAGGGTATTACTAAGAATACTCTTGATAAAAGGAGGTTCGCTTAGATTATCATGAACCTAGGGCAATAGATCATCAAAGGAAGGTTAGTCTGTATCAGAAAACCTCGATGCTTAAAAGCTTATGCTAAGCCATCAGACAGAGAATGAGTCTCTCATATCCAAAGTGGATAGCGGCTCATCGACATACAGAGCCCACAGAATAACCAAAATCATCTTAACGGGGAAATCCCAATGCATCAAAACACATCTGGGCCATAAGGGTAGATTACAAATCGTCGTATTTCAAACAGGCGGCAACTCATCAGCATCGGACCATCAAGATGATATCGATGAAGTCAAAGAGAGAAAGGGCTCAAGGGGCTCAACAAAATGAAGATAGAATGATCCTAGAAGGTAGAGGTAGTTGGGTCTGGGTATCACAGATCCCAAGCCACTAGAAATCTAATTATTTTCAGTCATGAAGGTAGTCGACCCAACACATCTTGAGATCATCAGTCAGCAATTCGTGAATTTCGTCGTCCACGAGGACTTCGATAACTCTAAGATCAAATGAATGAAATTTTATCCTATGACTATGAGTTGGAGCCTCAAGAGGTGGGACTTACACCTGCCAAAAAGACAAAGATGCCTCATGAAAGGAAGAGAAGTGGAGATTTAGCTACAAAGGTGGAAATAGTCTAAAAAAATGACTTGTACCCTGTCTGGGTTGGGGAACCTTCTATCACCCTAGGCGCACTACACAACCATTTATATATAAAAAAAGAATGATGGGTCTGTCGTGTTTGAGAAGTACGGGGGCATCTCCTCGAGACATGCAAATATGAATGCAATTATTTAGAGCGGTCTTTAAATAATATGGAGACCGTATTAATTATGACTGGGAGATAATCATGCAAGCAACCCTTTTAAAATACAGCTCGAAGGCCATGCGGGAAAAAAAGAGCCTACATTGAATCGTAATTCTCTGACACAACCACATTTATAAATAAGAAAAATATCCAAGCATGCAGACACGTAATAAGGTAAGAAAATAAGTCAAATCAAATAAATAAGAAAGGATGGTGTCGTTGGGTTGACAACTTATCCAAAAAAAAGGCGAACAGACTCCACATATANCCTGACACAACCACATTTATAAATAAGAAAAATATCCAAGCATGCAGACACGTAATAAGGTAAGAAAATAAGCCAAATCAAATAAATAAGAAAGGATGGTGTCGTTGGATTGACAACTTATCCAAAAAAAAGGCGAATGGGCTCCATGCACATGCCTAATTCAATACATCAATATCAAATGTAGGATTAAGATACGAGACACGAGCATCAACTCCTGATCCCCTCCATGTATTTCCCACCCAAACTTCGAACCTCGTGGTTATATCTTATTTCTTCTGCAGGACTCTCATAGACTCAAAAAGGTACATAGGAAAAGTAAAAAAAATGACTCGACCTGCATGAAAACAAGTGCTAACGGTGAAAGACATTCAACATGAAATAGGTTGTGCCTTATAATTAGGGGAGTTAATGACATCTGCAAGCAAAGGGTTAGAAAACCTTACAAGGTCCTCCTTTTATTGTAAATATGTGTGTGTGTGTGCATATGTATAGGCACNATCAACTCCTGATCCCCTCCATGTATTTCCCACCCAAACTTCGAACCTCGTGGTTATATCTTATTTCTTCTGTAGGACTCTCATAGACTCAAAAAGGTACATAGGAAAAGTAAAAAAAATGACTCGACCTACATGAAAACAAGTGCTAACGGTGAAAGACATGCAACGTGAAATAGGTTGTGTCTTATAATTAGGGGAGCTAATGACACCTGCAAGCAAAGGGTTAGAAAACCTTACAAATTCCTCCTTTTATTGTACCTATGTGTGTGTGTGTGCATATGTATAGGCATGACATCTTGCAGAAGAATGTCCTACTATACCACCATGTATATCAGACATGCGAGCACACAAAAAGCACAAAGCAAGAACGATGTCTAGCTAGGAAAACCAATGTAACAAAGAATAATAGTCAGTAATCAAAAGGTTTACCTAACAACATGGACCCTAGATTAGCACATCATCTAATAAAAAGTGTTCTAACCTAGCACCTAAGTGCATAGGGTAAAGTCTCCAGCTACGTATGACTTTGACAGGGTTGCGGCTCCATCCTAAAGATCCAATGAATCTAAAACACGTCACAGGAGAGTTTGTGACATTTTAAAATAAGTAGTCTCACATATAACTTTAAAAGTAAGCGGATAATACTTATAATAGTAAAAATATCTATTTTTTATACTTTTAAAATAATAGACCAATAATGCGAGTTCATGATGCATATGACGCCTTTGATCCTTCGCACAATCATACATGTTTCTTGCTCTTGCTCGTGATACAGAAACTCGCATTGTTTGTGAAAGTGTCCTCAAGGGTAGCACTCGTTTGAGTATCACAACCAATAAACGTGCNAAGTAAGCGGATAATACTTATAATAGTAAAAATATCTATTTTTTATACTTTTAAAATAATAGACCAATAATGTGAGTTCAAGATGCATATGACGCGCGTTAGAACCCTTTGATCCTTCGCACAATCATACATGTTTCTTGCTCTTGTGAAAGAGTCCTCAAGGGTAGCACTCGTTTGAGTATCACAACCAATAAACGTGTCACTCTCTTAATGAGTAGGACAACCATTGAGGTAGATGAGCAAGCACATAAACATGCAAGAGGCGCCACACCGAAGTATGAAACAATCACAACAGGCACTCAAAAAGACGAACACACATCATGCAAATAAGCACAAGTATGCTACATGCAATATTACACACAAAAATGGGATGTACTGATAAAACAAGATACATACGAAAAGGAATTACACTTACCTGAGGACATGGGGTGTTATGCGACTAGCAGACACCGGCTACAAGTGAGTTTACATCGAGTAAAAGGATACCTATAATAAGTATTCACACCTTACCCGAGAGGCACTCACCANCACTCTCTTAATGAGTAGGACAACCATTGAGGTAGATGAGCAAGCACATAAACATGCAAGAGGCGCCACACCAAAGTATGAAACAATCACAACAGGCACTCAAAAAGACGAACACACATCATGAAAATAAGCACAAGTATGCTACATGCAACATTACACACAAAAATGGGATGTACTGATAAAACAAGATACATACAAAAAGGAATTACACTTACCTGAGGACATGGGGTGTTATGCGACTAGCAGACACCGACTACAAGTGAGTTTACATCGAGTAAAAGGATACCTATAATAAGTATTCACACCTTATCCGAGAGGCACTCACCGAGCACACATGCAAACATACAGGATACACAACAATCATATGACAAGAGCGCACCAAAGTGGTGAGGGTGAGTATGTCATAGAGGCATTGACTTAAAAAGGACGGACATGTCATGAAGCTAACAACCGAAATGAAAGGGTATACCGAGAAAACAATGACTCGAAGATGGGCATGGTGTGGCGAAAGCAGCCCGAATGAAATGGTGTGTCATGGAGGTAGTGACCCGGAGGTGGGCATTCTGTAGGGCAACGGGTGGTTGGTTGACTGGGTCTTAGTGGCCAGTCGGATCGAAGAAGCAGGTGAATTGATCCAGAGTAATCGATTCGACCCAAAAGGACGGGTGATTGTCTTGGGATGACCAATCGAACCCAAGATGGGTGATTGAAAGATATTAGTCAATCAAAACCAAATCATAAGATGATCGACCTGAGACAGCCGATCAAACCCAAAATGGGCGATTGACACTTAACGGTTGATCGATCCCAAAAGCCGATTGAACCCAAAATGGGTGACCAACATGTAGTGGTCGTTTAAACCCAAAATATAGGTTGATCAGCCCGAGATGATCGATCGAACCCAACGGAGGATAAGGGATCGGCCTAGGACAGTCAATCAACCTGAAGTGCTCACATATTCACACATATGATATGCAACATATGATCACATATAAAAATGCAACAAGATGGACATGCACATGTAATGAAACCTAACACATTCAACGACGCATCAAACTCATCCTAACGACCTCACGTTGGCACCTAAGCTTGACGCCCTTGGATTTGTGGCATAACCGCCTCCAGCTTTGGCGTGACAATGTGGAGGGCTTCCCCCTATTTCTCATATGGGAAACCCTCTACTCTTCGTAAGGCAGACTAGCTACAAAGCTTTTTCCATTATATGAATGTTTGCGATCTCGTATAACAGATTGACTACAAAGCTTTTTCCATCTTCTAAGTGTTAACTCAACCAACCTCTCCAAGGGAGGTTGAGAGCGCCAAATCTATGGGAAATTGAGATTTCAACCCAACGGGATTAAGACCTAGGGTTCACAATAGGGAATCACTCGGCTCCACATAGGAATGGTCAATACACGAGATTTCTAACCTAGAGCTTTCTCTAGGGAAAGCAACGATGCATCACATAGGCGATGCAGCCATGCCGACAAGTGTCGGTTGGCACATCCACCCCGCGTGGGTGATCAGACCCACGTGCCTAGACTGGACTGATCCTAGAGTTGGCTAAGAGTTAGAAAATCTCACCATCGTGACGGTAGCAAATGTAAGTACTCACGTAGGAAGAAGCTCTAAGAGATAAGCCCACGCGNTGGGTCTTAGTGGCCAGTCGGATCGAAGAAGCAGGTGAATTGATCCAGAGTAATCGATTCGACCCAAAAGGATGGGTGATTGTCTTGGGATGACCAATCGAACCCAAGATGGGTGATTGAAAGATATCAGTCAATCAAAACCAAATCATAAGATGATCGACCTGAGACAGCCGATTAAACCCAAAATGGGCGATTGACACTTGACGGTTGATCAATCTCAAAAGCCGATTGAACCCAAAATGGGTGACCAACATGTAGTGGTCGTTTAAACCCAAAATATAGGTTGATCAGCCCGAGATGATCGATCGAACCCAACGGAGGATAAGGGATCGGCCTAGGACAGTCAATCAACCTGAAGTGCTCACACATTCACACATATGATATGCAACATATGATCACATACAAAAATGCAACAAGATGGACCATGCACATGTAATGAAACCTAACACATTCAACGATGCATCAAACTTATCCTAACAACCTCACGTTGGCACCTAAGCTTGACGCCCTTGGATTTGTGGCATAACCGCCTCCAGCTTTGGCGTGACAATGTGGAGGGCTTCCCCCTATTTCTTATATGGGAAACCCTCTACTCTTCGTAAGGCAGACTGGCTACAAAGTTTTTTCCATTATATGAATGTTTGTGATCTTGTATAATAGATTGACTACAAAGCTTTTTCCATCTTCTAAGTTTTAACTCAACCAACCTCTCCAAGGGAGGTTGAGAGCACCAAATCTATGGGAAATTGAGATTTCAACCCAACGGGATTAAGACCTAGGGTTCACAATAGGGAATCACTCGGCTCCACATAGGAATGGTCAATACACAAGATTCCTAACCTATAGCTTTCTCTAGGGAAAGAAACGATGCATCACATAGGCGATGCAGCCATGCCGACAAGTGTCGGTCGGCACATCCACCCCGCGTGGGTGATCAGACCCACGTGCCTAGACTGGACTGATCCTAGGGTTGGCTAAGAGTTAGAAAATCTCACCATCGTGACCGTAGCAAATGTAACTATGTAAGTACTCATGTAGGAAGAAGCTCTCATCATCAGAGATAAGCCCACGCACCGACGTATCAAGTGAGTGCAAAAGGAGAGATATGCAAGTACCCAAAATAAATATCACAACANCCCACGCACCGACGTATCAAGTGAGTGCAAAAGGAGAGATATGCAAGTACCCAAAATAAATATCACAACAAAGAAAATGAGACCAACACATACCGCTGTGGAAGGGGCAGAATGGGGTTTCAATACGCCACAATGCTATCACCGTAACATGATTGTTGCCCCGCCATTGGTCTGAGCTCCATCAATGGGAGATGGAGGCAAGGTCAGATTTGCTTGCCCTAAGCTCGGTTTCACATGAGCTAGAGAGATCTCGTGAGGAGCTATTTTACGAGGGGTTGTCGACATCGAGAGGGAGATCTGCGAGAATTGCCGGTGCGAAGGATTTCAGCCACGAGGAGGTTACCCCTAGGGAATCTCAAGNTTTGCTTGCCCTAAGCTCGGTTTCACATGAGCTAGAGAGATCTCGTGAGGAGCTATTTTACGAGGGGTTGTCTACATCGAGAGGGAGATCTGCGAGGGTTGCCGGTGCGAAGGATTTCAGCGACGAGGAGGTTACCCCTAGGGAATCTCAAAAGATAGGGGATGAGAGACTTCACTATAAGGGATAACCACTTGAGCAGGGCTGCCAACGGGAGAGACTAACGGTGGGGACTTCACCGGCGGGAAGTCGATGAGACCGGGGAGAGGTCGCATGAAATAATCAAGAGAAGGTCTGCACCGAGGGTTTCAATCGAAGAGAGGAGGCAAGGCCAGTGGTTAGCTAACGTGAGGAAAAACTTATCGGTGTCNGGGATGAGAGACTTCACTATAAGGGATAACCACTTGAGCAGGGCTGCCAACGGGAGAGACTAACGGTGGGGAATTCACCGGCGGGAAGTCGATGAGACCGGGGAGAGGTCGCATGAAATAATCAAGAGAAGGGCTGCAACGAGGGTTTCAATCGAAGAGAGGAGGCAAGGCCAGTGGTTAGCTAGCGTGAGGAAAGACTTATCGGTGTTTAGGGTCGCCGGGGAGAGGAGGGAGGTAAGAACCACTGGCATTCGACACGATGAGGCGCAGGCTCGAGCGGAATCACCAACAGAGGCGTGAAGAGCTAGATAGGGCACACAATCTTGGCGAGGAAAGGAGGTCACTGATGGGCTCACCGGTGTGAGTTGATCATGCAAAGGCCGGTCACCGCCGACGGTAAAGTTGGGGGTGCTAGGGAGCTTAAGCCGAAGGAGAGGTCACGAAGAAACAAGGTAAGGACGACGCGATCTCTTTGGAACCGAGAATGAGGATGTCAACGTGAGTCGAGGGCTGTCTGGCATGCAAGCACCGACCGAGGACCGTTAAAGAGGCAATTCAAGCCAGGTCGGTCCGATCGGAGTCATCCAATCTGCAAAGTGTCGATCGACATTCACCCAATTGAAAGTCATAGTCTAGCTGAATGACACTAGTTGTGTGCTCTCAATATGTGCTGAAAGGTCTCAATCAGATATCTCGAGCTACAAAAAACAATATATGTATGAAGCATGGCCCCGGTGCTCTTAGGTGGATATCTCACACATGCGACATCAAAAATCGATATCAACACAGATTCAAAAAGCATGATTCAGTTTCCCATAAGTAATAACTATAACTTTTATGCAAATTTATGTTAGTTTGTTTATAGAATAGTTAATTGAATCATGAATTTCNCATGCAAGTATGATGCAATGAGTTAAAAATGCCTAATGTGGAGGCTATATTAAATCTGGTTTAGAGGCCTTGGATGAAATTAAAAACAGGCTTTGAGAAGTTAAGATATTTTAATCCTAAATTTTAATTAATCACAATTTTTTATTACTAAAACTTTGTACAATAAAGTTATAATTTATGCCTAAATTACATTTTTCTTCATTTCCAGACAACCCAAAAGCAAAGTAAAAGGAAATGTTGATTGCACTATGCAATATAAACAAGTCAAGTATAAAGAATAAAAGGCCAGATGCAGCTGAGTCAGTAATATATCTCAGAAAAGAAAAAAATATGATTAGGTACTGCATATACATGCATGGTCCTAATGTTATACATCAAAGAGATTTAGAATTAAGTTAAGAGCCGCAAAGAAGCACTCTTATTCCTTGTTATGCGATTCCGCCCGTCAGACACCTTAAAACCCATGCCCGTATCTTATTTCTTATGCAAACTTGAGTCTAGGGACTAAAAAGTACATGATAGAGTTTAAAAAAAATATTCAACCTGTAAAACAATGAGGTTAATACAAGTCATAACATGCAACGTAATGAAACATGTCTGGTGAAAGGGGGATTAAATAACACCTGCAGAAACTGTGTTAGATAAAATTATAATAGTTCCTTCGTGTTTGATATGACTCCCTGCAAGAGGAATGTCCCTAATATACTAGTGCACGTGTCTCACACCTATTAGACACGCAAAGGAAGCACGCAAAATGTCTGGCTAGGGACAGACCAAAGAACAATAGGTAGACATGAAAAATACTGCATAAGCACCCTAGTCCTAGNTCGACCCTAAAGCCAAGTAATCCTATAAGGACTCTTCTTGAATTCTCTTATAATGATCTTACCTACTAAATAGAGGTTAAGATCAATATGTGGAACTTGAGTTCCCTCATAATGATCTTACCTACTAAGTGCTAGAGGTTATGACCAATATGTGGCAGTCCTCTTGAGTTCTCTCATAATGATCTCACATACTAAGTGCTAGAGGTTAAGATCAATATGTGGAACTCAAAATTCCCCCACAATGATCTTACCTACTAAATGCTAGAGGTTAAGGTCAATATGTGGAATTTCAAGCTTATAATGATCTTACCTACTAAATGCTAGAGGTTGAGATCAATATGTGGAATTTCAAATTGAGTATCTTACCTACTAAATGTTGAGGTTAAAGATCATTATGTGGAATTTCAAGTTGAGTAAAAAGAAAAGTTTTGAATTTCTAATGGTGGGGGTGATCAATATGTGGAATTTCAAGTTGAGTATCTTACCTACTAAATGTTGAGGTTAAAGATCATTATGTGGAATTTCAAGTTGAGTAAAAAGAAAAGTTTTGAATTTCTAATGGTGGGGGTAGATCCAATATGTGGAATTTCAAGTTGAGTAAAGAAGAAGAGTTTTGAATTTCTAATGGTGGGGGTACCTTTTCTAGTTTTCTAAGACTAGTCAATAGGGATCTTACATACTAAATGCTAGAAGTTAAGATCAATATGTGAAACTTCAAGTTGAGTAAAAACGGCTTTGAATTTCTAATAGTGAGGGTACCTTTTCTAGTTTTCTAAGACTAGTCAATAGGAAAATCTTACCTACTAAATGCTAGAGGTTGAGATCAATATGTGGAATTTCAAGTTGAAAAAAACTTACACTAAATGCTAGAGGTTAAGATCTCAATATGTGGAATTTCAAGTTGAGTTTACCTACTAAATGCTAGAGGTTAAGATCAATATGTGGATTTTCAAGTTGAGTAAAAAAAAAAGTTTTGAGTTTCTAATGCTAGAGGTTAGGACCAATATGTGGACCTTCAAGTTGAGTAAAGAGAAGAGTTTTGAGTTTCTAATGGTGAGGACCAATATGTGGAACTTCAAATTGAGTAAAGAGAAGAATTTTTGAGTTTCTAGTGGTGATGCATTTTCTAGTTTTCTAAGACTAGTCAGTAGGAAAGTCCTATGGCTAGACCTAGGCTACGAATTTCTAATGGTGGGGTACCTCTTCTAGTTTTCTAAGACTAGTCAATAGGAAAGTCCTATAGACCTACTAAATGCTAGAGGTTAAGATCAATATGTGGAATTTCAAGTTGAATAAAAAGAAGAGTTTTGAATTGATCTTACCTTCTAAACATTAGAGGTTAGGACCAATATATGGAATCTCAAGTTGAGCAAAGAGAAGAATTTTGAATTTCTAATTGCGGCATTTCTAGTTTTCTAAGACTAGTCAATAGGAAAGTCCTATGGCTAGACCTAGGCTACTAAAGAAAGGAACTCTAACTTGAGTAAATAGAAGAGTTTTGATTTTTTAATTGTGGGGGTACTTTTTGTAAGTTTTTGAGATAGTCAGTAGGAAATCCTATGGCTAGACCTAGGCTACTAAAAAAGTTTTCTAGACCTCAACCAAAAGTGAGGTCAACACATTCATAATACTCTGAGGTTCTCTTTCAATTTTCTTCAGTTTCTTTTCCACGACAAGTGAACTTCCAATGGTTGGTGGCATCAATGGAGTTGAAGCATGTGATGAATGATCTAAGATAGTATTTAATGCTTCATTCCCATTCCCAACATAATTATCATCAATAGAATTCATGGGCTCCAAAGGTAATAAAATTTTTTCCCAACTTTCATATGGAACTTGAGATTGACTACAAAGTAGGAAAATTGTGCAAGGATGCCCAAGTCCATAAATTGGTCCATACATAATAATAACCATAACAGTTTTAAATATGATAGATCCTATATCAATGAATTTTTCCATTTGAATTCAATAATTCAAAAGAACACTTTCTTTGGTGACTCCAATAATCTTCATGGTATTGAGTAATATTGCAGAAATGAAGAAATGTCACTGCTTCAATATTGGATTAAGCAATGAAGCAGAGAAACTAACATGTCATTCTTCTCGAATTTCCCAAATATCACTTTCATCTATCAGAAAATTTTAGATATCTTGCATCAAATCTCTGGTATGGATAAAATTTGTATAATGACATATTGGAATGCTTTCTATCATATACAACTCATTGATACACGCAGGAGTAAATGGTACAACCTTAACTCATACGAAGAAAACTCCTTGGGTAATTCCATATAAGTTGGCATAGAATTTTGTCACTACTGGTATAACAACTACAGCGGTAGTGTAGCAAAGAACTTCCCATCGTCTTTGTACAATTATTTTATCAATCGGAGAACTTGGATTAATCAATCCACGATTGAAAAAACCTCTTTCCTTGATAATTCTCTTCTTTGTAATAACTTTATTGTATAATCTTTGTGCATCAAAACTGATAAACTTTCTTTTATTGAAAATTCCATACCTGGAAGTAATTCTAGAATTTGAGGCAATGAAATTCAAAAATANCTATATTAAATCTGGTTTAGAGGCCTTGCAGGAAATTAAAAATAGGTTTTGAAAAGTTAAGATATTTTAATCCTAAATTTTAATTAATCACAATTTTTTATTACTAAAATTTTATACAATAAAGTTATAATTTTAGGCCTAAATTACATTTTTCTTGATTTCCAGACAATTTAAAAGCAAAGTAAAAGGAAATGTCGATTGCACTATGCAATATAAACAAGTCAAGTATAAAGAATAAAAGGCCAGATGCAGCTGGGTCGGTAATATATCTCAGAAAAGCAAAAATGTGATTAGGTACTGCATGTACATGCATGGTCTTAATGTTATACATCAAAGAGATTTAAAATTAAGTTAAGAGCCATAAACAAGCGCTCCTATTCCTTGTTATGTGATTCTGCCCGTCAGACACCTTAAAACCCATGCCCGTATCTTATTTCTTATGCAAACTTGAGTCTAGGGACTCTAAAAAGTACATGATAGTGTCTAAAAAAAATATTCAACCTGTAAAACAATGAGGGTAATACAAGTCATAACATGCAACGTAATGAAACATGTCTGGTGAAAGGGCGATTAAATAACACCTGCAGAAACTGTGTTAGATAAAATCATAATAGTCCCTCCGTGTTTGACATGACTCCCTGCAAGAAGAATGTCCCTAATATACTAGTGCACGTGTCTCACACCTATTAGACACGCAAAGGAAGCACACAAAATGTCTGGCTAGGGACAAACCAAAGAACAATAGGTAGACATGAAAAATATTGCATAAGCACCCTAGTCCTAACCTAACATATCATCTAAGCACATAGTGTCATAGTCATAACATCTAAGTGTGTGCAGAGTGTGAGTAAAAGGCTATCGTATATTTTGATGGGGTCGTCGACCTTGACCCCATCCTAAGGATCCAAGGATTCTAAGAGGTGCCACTAGATTAAAATCTTGTATATGTATAAAAAAAAACTTTAAAAGATTGACCTTATGTATTGTCTAAGCTAAGTACGCAATAGTTTCAAAATAGATTTTTAAAATATGATGCATTTGAGTAATAAAAATATAATTTTTTTTATATTTTTAAAATAAGCTCTAAGAAAGGAAAAGCCTAAGCAGTACCTATTAGACACCTTGGAAACTTAGCACAATACACGTGTGCTAATCACGATGTCATAACCGACACTGCTCGTCGAGACATCCTCACGAGCAATACTCATAGATGCTTTGTGACTAGCAACATATCACTCAACTAATGAGCTGGATTTATTGTCAAGGCAATATGAGAAGGCACATATAGATATAAAGTGATCCAATGTAATGTGATCATTTANAAGCAGTACCTATTAGACACCTTGGAAACTTAGCACAATACACGTGTGCTAATCACGATGTCATAACCGACATTGCTCGTCGAGACATCCTCACGGGCAATACTCATAAATGCTTTGTGACTAGCAACATATCACTCAACTAATGAGCTGGATTTATTGTCAAGGCAATCTGAGAAGGCACATATAGATATAAAGTGATCCAATGTAATGTGATCATTTCATCGAGGCAAGAGCAATCACCAGATAACAAATATTCTTTACGAGTATATGATGGCATATACTAGTGACGAATACACCGATAGTGTAAATATGTGTATGCAAGACACATTGCACAAGTGATGTTGTGCTTTTCTACCTAGGGTATAGGAAACCACATGGGGATTAAACCTTACCTCGATAATGGCCAAGCACACAGGCAAATGACTGACACATACAAATGTGTAATGCACCATGCAAATAGGCAAGCACACACTCTATGCAATAAAACATGTCCATGACAGTGTAGGGTGTTATCATGGTTGATGAGTAATATGAATCATGCACCAAGCATGTTCAAAGGTTGAGGAGCATGACCCGGTCATGGAGAGAGTTGTGTACCCAGGTGGGAACACATCATGCACTAGGCGGGTTCAGAGGCTGGGGGAATGTAACTCGCGCCAAGTGACATGATGTGAAATACCTATGACATTCCTAAATGGTGTTGTAGGTCGTCAAACAATGTAATTCCCATTAGGGAGAATTATGCACCAGGTAGGCTTGATGTGCCAACCATTCCCAAAGAGCACATACGAGCGTCACAAGTGAGTGTGTGAGAATATCGGCACAAATGCAGATTTCAAGCATGCAAGCCATAAGCACACAAGATGTCTTGCAAGAAAACATGTAAGATTTTGAGAGTGCAAATGCAAGCACACGTGACGTGGTGCACAATGACTAGTGAGAATGTCAAGAAAGCAAATGAACGAAGTATTTTTGTCTAAGCAAAGCACAAATACCCTTTATGAGCATATAAAGACATGCTCACAGGTGAACACCAGGGTGTTGGTACGAATGTGCTGATGCAAGCANAGGAAAATCCTATGGCTAGACCTAGGCTACTAAAGAAATTTCTAGACCTCAACCAAAAGTGAGGTCAATAAAGGTGCTACAGTCTGCATGGTGAGGTGTTTCTTTACCATGGCTAATTTAGTGCTACCTTGACAATGGGAGCCATGATCCCCATCTTTTACAGGCAAGGAATTTCAACCATTGGGCGTCAACCTATCCCTCTTATTGTTGGGCGTAGGTCCATCCCGGTGGTTGGGTTCTTAGTGACTATAATCATAGAGATTTTGGCTTTGTGGGTTTTTACCTCCTTTAGATAGAGGATCTTGGAAAGTGCATAACATATGTTCTATCATCTTCAACATCAGCTGTTCTTTCATCTCCAATACTTACTATCAGATTATCTCCTTTGTGTTATCCACCTCCGTGGCCTGGTACTGTGGTTCTTGGACGGCTTCTTTGTTACCGAGTTGTGTTCCTTATCTTATTTGTGGCATGATTTTACACTCACCAAATCTTTTAGGATGTTGAACCCAAAAGTGTCTGGGAATCATAACCAAGGAATGAAGCATGTAGAGCAAATGAGGAAGCAAAGAGTGAACAATAGAAGATCAGTGTCTAGGGACTTTTTAGATAAAATAACATCCTATTTATAGGTATAGTAGACAAATAATCACCTTTATGCCCTTCCCTATGTGAAGAAACGTAGGGGCATCCTGGTCATTTACAAGGTACTTTTAATTAGGATAATAAATAATTATTGATTGAGGATGAAATGATTCAAATTTGTCGAACCGTACTAGTCCGCTCGGTGATGATGAGCTGAACCACTTGAAGATGATATGAAGGTTCCTCGGTAGGGTTTTTGCATGGCTTCTTTTCAAATTATGGTTCATTCGCCTCATCTACCAACTAATAAGATAAATTTTGTTTGGCCACCCTTTGGGAATCTTTTGCTCAAGACACATTTTAGTTGGCCCACTGACTGAACGAACGACTTGGTAGAGCCCCATGACAGTCTCTTGACATTGGCATTAATTTTCTTGACTACTCAACTTATTTTGTTAACTATTTCTGTCGCATCCTGAGCGGGGACCCATTTCGTTTGTCATATTCCTCAACCTTTTATAGAGATATTATTGATCTAACTTTAGGTTGAGGTTTAGTTTTTCCTCTTTAGTTGCCCAGGGTCTAGCCATAGGACTTTCCAGTTAACTATTCTTAGAAAAATAGAAAATNGTCCTATGGCTAGACCTAGGCTACTAAAGAAATTTCTAGACCTCAACCAAAAGTGAGGTCAACAAATACTTATCAGCCTAAGGGATACAAAATCAAATCACATGTCTATATACATCAACACAAAATGGAGAAGCACAAAGGAAGAATATATACCTTATAGATATAGCTTAAAAGCATGATGATCACAATGAATGTCCCCAAGCACTTATGTGAGCAAGAAGTTTTGACAGTTGCTCAATTAATCAATAGAATGCCCTTGAAGGTGTTGGATAGGAAGTCTCATTGTCAGATGTTGAAAAGAGATAATAGCGGGATACTCTCATTGAAGGTATTTGGTTGTGTATGTTTTGTGGATGATAACAGACTATCAGTAGGGAAGTTGGATCTCAGCGCTGTGAAATGTGTTTTCGTATGTTATTCTGTTGCCCTAAAGGGGTACGTCTATTGGAACCCGATAGAGAAGAGAGTGTTTGTGAGCATGGGTGTGTCATTTAGAGAATTTAAACAGTACTATACTTAGGAGGTGACCTCACCCTTCAGAGATTTGCCAGATACTGGAGATATGAGGCAAGGGAGATGAGTTGCAGCAGTGCGGAGCGATACACATGGGAGTTATGTCTTGTAATGTGATGTGGGTTGAATCAGTTGAGGAATCAGAAAATGAGGAGAGTGAACCTAGAGATGATAAGATTTATTTTGAAGGTTTATACATGGAGAATGAAGGAAAATAAGGTAATGGTGTCTGTAGTGTCACTTGGTCTTTACTGGCACTTAAGACACCTACAACATCCACCTCCGACTCAGAACTCCCAGGTGATATGACTCATCTTCCTTCTCTTACGCCCTAAATTTAAGGAGGACCTCTGGCAATAATGCAGGACATTTTCCCAATCATTTTGGGTGGGAACATGACATTGTTAACTTTTTTCATATTTTAACATACCACATTTATATGGATCGTTCATTTTATTTTTGGACACTGTCTCTATACTCAAGTGTTGACAAGTTGCTAAGAAGGATCCCAAGTTGAAAGTGACTATGCATGAAGAGCTTAAGAGTCTTGATAAAAATTGAACATAGGAGATAGTGTCACTTCTAGCAGGGAAAAATGTAGTTAGGTAAGGTGGAGTGGTACAAAGAACAACTAGTGGTGAAAGCATACAGTCAGATATATGGTATTGACTATGATGAAACATTTCCAACGCTAGCAAATATGAGCCCAGTGAGGATACCGACTTCTCTGACAGTGAATGGTGGGTAGAACTTACACCAACTTGATGTGAAGAATGTCTTTCTTCATGGCGAGTTACTAGAGGAGGTACCACCCAGTTTCAGTACAGTCCAAATAGTGGCCAAGATGTGTAGGCTCAGGACATCACTGTATGGCATGAAGCAGTCTCCTCGAGCCTGGTTTGACAAGTTTAGAACGGTTATGTTGGGCATGGGATATTAACAGATCAATGTTTATTATGCGATGTTCTTTCGACAACATAAATGTCACATCACTATATTTGTTGTATATTTTGATGTTATCATTGTCACCAATGATTATGCCCAAATAAAGGCAAGATTGGACAATGAATTTGAGGCGAAAGATCTTAGACAATTCAGATACTTTCTTGGGATTGAAGTAACCCGTGGACTTTAGGGGAGAGTCTTTTTCCAAAGAAAGTATGTACTGGATCTCACTGAAACAGACATGCTCGTGTGCAAACTTGTATTCTCTCGAATTGATCAAAAGGCCAAGTTGAGTAGAGGTAGGAGAACCAATTGATCGTGAGAGGTTTCAAAGATTGGTGTGTTGTCTGATCTATCTGTGCCACACCCAAATCGGCATCTCTTTTGCAATGAGCGTGGTGATTTGCTACATGCATGATCCAAGTAAGAGCTATATGGATGCAGTGTATCAGATTTTGAGGTACCTGAAGAGTACACCAGGGAAGAGGTTGATCTTCAGGAAGAATGGGCATGTAGACATTGAGGGCTTTGTGACGTTGATTGAACGAGTTGTGTAGATGACAAAATTTCCACCTCAGGATACTGCATGTTTGTAGCGGCAACTTGGTCTCTTGGAAGAGCGAGAAACAGTCTTTAGTAGCAAGATCAACAATAGAGGTAGAGTACAAGGCCATGGCTTTAGGAGATGCCGAGATGATGTAGCTGAGAGTCTTGTTGGTCGAGATCAAGGTGGACCAAGGAATTCAAATGAAGTTGTGATGCGACAGCAAGTTAGCAATCAACATTGCCAACAAGAACCAAACATGTGAAGATTTAAAGATTCTTCATCAAGGAAAAGTTGAATGGCAAGCTACCGGAGCTAAGTCATGTAGCCACTGGAGAGTAAGTGGTTGATTGCCTCACTNATTTTGAGTTGTCTTATATTTTGAATATTGTGAGGTATTTTTATTTGAAATTTTATNGATGGTTGAGATGATCGTTTGAGCTGATAGGCCAACGACGTCTGATTGGTTGAACATACTAAAATGATCAATAGATTTGATTGGGTCGGTGGTGGCCGATTGATTGAAACAATAGCAATGATCAATCGATTTGATCAAGTTGGTGGTTGTCGATCAGTTGAATCAACGAAAATGGTTGATTGAGTCAATCAAACTGAGATGGACGATCAAACCCAATGAACGAGTGATCACCCTAGGGTGGCCGATCAAACCAAATTTTATCGTTTGATTGTGTCAGGGTGGTCGATCGAACCTAAGTGATCGGGTGATCAAACTGGAGCTGCCGATCGAACCCAAAAGATCGGGCTACCGGATAGGAGCGGTAGATCAAACCCAAAGTGGATGATCAAACTGATGCAGTCAATCCAACCCAAAAGAATGGGTGATTAAGCTGGGGAGGCCGACTGAATCCGAAGTGGTTACACCATTAAGATGTAGTTTACAAATGCCACAAATGAGTATGCAAGCAATGCAATCCAAAACACATCGATGACACATCAAACTCGTTATATGGACCTTGAATAGGATCTAGGGTTTTCATATGTGGATATGCGACATAGTTACCTCCGACTTCAGTGAACAAAAGCAATGAATAATTCCTCTTGACTGCTCGGAGGAATGATTCTCTGCCTCTTCCAAAACATACTAGCTAGAAAACTTTTTATGTTTTATAAGTGCGATGTTTTGATCCCTCCACATAAAGATCAGATACTGCTACAGTAGTGGGAAATTGGGATTCTGGCCAGCTCACACTGGTGCTAAGGATTACAAGAAGATGTTCTTGCTTCGCTTAGGATTTGGCTACGAATTTAAAGTCCTAACCTAGAGCTTTCTCAACGACACAATTGGGTAATCCATAAGCATATGACCGTGTCGACTAGTGTTGGCCAGCTAACTTATCTAGCATGAATGATCAAACCCACAATGACACCACAATAATGACCAATCAAAAGGTGTATAGCTGGGCCAACTAGTATCGTTTGACGAATCATACAGTCTGATAACGGACGATCGATTGAGCCAGACAATACGGACTAGCCAGTTTGACTCCCCTCGTGTGAGCGAACAAACCCACAATACCAAGTAAAATATAATCTTAGGGTTGGCTAAGAAATAAAATGCGAATGTTGAGGAGGTTATACAATCACGGTGATTGTTTGAAATCTGACGATGCCCGGAAAGAAGCTCTTCTAATGGTAGAAGAGACTGACGAAGTTTTTAATCTCTAGCATAGGCTCTTCTCCAAAGGCGATGAAGCTCTCTCGTGAGGAGGTTACGGTAACATCACAAACTCCGGTGAAGGTCCTTCTCCCAAGAAGGATGTATCTCTTCTTAAAAAGGAGATTCCGACAAGGCTTTAAGCAAGATATCTTATCTTCTCTCTATTTTCTCCAGCGAAATGGTGGCCCAAAAGAAGAAGAAGTAGGAGAAGTGGGGAAAATGACGGAGAATAAAAAGAAGTGCGAGACAAAGAAGAACAATGAAAGGAGAACTTTCTAGTTCCTCAAACTCTTCTAAAAAAACTCTTCTCCAGCAGCAAACCGACTTTTTGGGCTCTCCTCCTTCCCAAGAAAATCTCCAAAATGATCTTCCCCCACTCAATGGTTTGCCTAGCAAATGGGATTATCCCATGGTTAATGGGGTAGAAATGACCCCATACCCCATATGGGACCATCCCGGGTGAGCACTGGTGCCAAAAAAGACCTAGGACCGACTCAGGGCCAATTTCCAATGGCCACAGCATCTAGCTTGACAAACAAGGACCACCTCGCAAAATGCACTTCAACGGCGTGGCAACGCCATGGTTACGGCATGGTCTTGCCACCCCATAGACTTCACAAACGAGCTAGTGGCATGGCCACACCCCAATGTGTAATTACGTTGCCCGCTCTATCTAGTCGGCATGGCTACGCCAATATCGAGTGTGGTCACACTGTGAAGCCCAGATCAAACAGGTAGGGGACGACTTGGCGTGGCCACACCCACAATTTCAGTGGTCACGCCAGGCTCGGTTGGACTGGGCCCCCTTGTTCGAGGGGTCTTACATCACGTTTGAACCCAAGAAAGCCCACCCTAAGCGAGAACGACATTCCAAACTCATCAGTGCCATTCGCTTTGTAATTTGGGATCATTTGAATGATATTTTGTTGACGAGTAAACATAATCATGGCCTGATTTGCTTGTACCGTGCTGAGCAAAATCCGTTAGTCCGGTCAAGTTCGTCCGATGGACAAAATGTTGATCAACCTTTGCCTTAGTGAAAACCAGACACCAACAAAGCATTGTTGACCCAGTGTCAGAGGTTAAAATTTGAATGTCTTGAGCCCTGGGAGGTTGTGATCGCATGAAGCATACTCTCTAGTCATTCAAGTGGACACCCTATGCTTATCACATCAAAAGATGATGCCAACACACATCTATTTATGTTACCTTATGACTATATAAAAAATTTTCTTAAAACATAATTAAAAGATTACAGATATATAAGTAAAAATATTTTAAAAATATCCAAAAAAAATTAAATAAACATAACCTACAACAATGTAAAAACCTTATTAAACCTGTTTAGGTTTGTTAATTCTAAGTTTCTCATAAAAAGGGTGACAATACACAAGTGCAAAATTGAACATGGTTTGCCTAAAATCAAAATTTCTCTCAAGAAAGCTAACTTAAAATTTCATAAAATTGTGACTCCACAATTCATTTCTACTAAATATAACATTTTTTTTTTCAGAATTTTGGTCCTATATACCTATAAATAAGTTCATCTTTTGCAATCAATAAATATAACATTTTTTTTTCCAATAGAATGTTTCTAAGGAAATGTAACCCAGAGGAGCGTATAACAGTGGTTTCAACCTTTAAAGTTACTTCATTCTTACTTTCTCTTCATTATTAATACAACAAGCAAGTACAAAGGTTGCCTAAAAATAAAATTTCTCTTATCACAAATAATCTTAAATATATTATAACACTGATTTTACCTTTCGGTTCAAGTAAATATAAGATTTTCCTTCAGAGTTTGGGTCTTACAATTCTATAATTAGGTGCAAAGTTTATGAGAAGTCTTAACATGTCAAAGGAAACTAACTTAAGACAACATAAAACACTTATTTGCTTGTTATATGATTGTTAATTCTAAGTTCTCTTTAAAAATGAGACAATACACTTGTTCTTTTTTGAACAATAATTGCCAACAACAAAATTTTTCTTACAAGAACTTTCCTAAAAATAAAAGATTACTTCTTTCAGCTTTAGGTTCAAGTTAAAATAATATTTTTATCTATAATTTTTCATTCATACGCATCGAGAGGATTTAAAATCTTCTGAATAAAGGTATATTAGCACATTATGCAAAATGAATTAAGCTTATTTAATAGATAAATACCGATTAAGAGTGTGAATGACTCCGTAGATTGCCACAAGTCTATATTAAATAAAAATTTTTCGCAGACAAACACAACCAACTTATATGAACATAAAGCAATTACTCAGCTATGTATTGAAAAAAATTATGATAATTTTGAGGTGGTTTTCAACGATACTGTCCAATTTGAGAGTAATTATCACAAGGTTTTAAATTAAGATATCGCTGGTATTTTGTTTGTTATTGATCGTCACAGATTTTCTTCAAACTTCTTTATTAAACTTCTTTGTCTTCAAAATTCCTCCTCTTCATAATTCAAAAACCAACTTTTTTATTCTAACTTTCAATCTGATTTCTCACGCCTGGACGTGCGTGGTAAATATTAGAACCTTGGGAGTAATAATTTCTTGGGTTGGGTTCGGGTCATAATTTTGATTTTTTTTCTAATTTTTAAAGGGTAAGTGGGGTCCAACAACGTGTGAAGTTTCTACTGTTGTTGTCGAGACATAATTTAACGTTAAGATGCCAGACGAAATATTTTCCCTTGATGGTTAGCCTCCTCTATAGTAGGGTCTGCGTCATCCTTTAACAATGATTTGATGTCCATATTTAATTATTTATAACTGCAATTATGCTAAGCTTTTCACATGTTAGATCATTCATTAAGGTTCTCATTTTTTCTTGCTTTCTTAAGGTTGGGCATCTTAATTCGTTGATATAACTTGAATTAGCATCTAACATCTCTCTTTGTGCTTATGATTATTCTCATAAATCAATGCTAAATATATACTTAATATAACTTACTCAATTGATGATCAATTGCATCATTGGTGTTAAATTTTCTGGGATGAAAAATATGAGCATCTAGGTATTCGATCAACGAGAAATTAAAACCATACCACAAAATATGATCGCAACAACTAAATAAATTTGAAATAAAATTTCATACCAAAACACAAAAAAACAATCACAAAAAAGAAAATAATAAATAAATAAATAAATAAACTAACAAATTTACTGGAACAGTTCGAGAATGAAATAAAATCACGGAGCGACACAACAAAAAATTCACTTTGAATTTGAGAAAATGAACTTAGGTAAACACTCAGATTTGCTGTCTGCAAACAAATATAGAAACATACAAAACTTTGCTCCAACCCTTTCTTTCAATCTTATGCTAGAAAACTCCCGTTGAAATCCTCCTCATCGATCCTTTTTTGCTTCACAAGAAATCTATAAAAAATTGTTGCACGCAAGACAGCCATTTTTCGTCCCTCGAATCAAAGATTAATAGTCGAAACCAAACTATTGCCTCGACAACATAACCACGCCGAGGAAGGGCATAATTATTATGCACTCTCAGTTTGTTGTGCATTCAATAGAGAAATAGACGACATAATTACGTTGGGTTTGTGCATGCCTACGACAAACACAGGCACAAGAGTGCCCACAGTAGCGGCACAGGAGTGCCTCAGAAGCGGCACAGGAGCGCTCACAAGAGCGGTGTTGGAGCGCTCTTATCAGGTGTTGGACTTTTGCGCTTCGGGAGCCAGACTCCATACTCCAACAAAATTTACATAATTTTTTTACATAGATTTAAATTTTTTTTATTCTTCTGCATTTTATTATCAATTATTGAAAATAAGTTTTCTTGAGAACTTCTTGTTGGTTTCTAAGTTTTTGCATCACTCCAATTTTTTTTGGTACTATTGTGTCGAAATGAACACACCATGAGTGATTCAATGTACATTTATTAGAAAATAAACCTGGAAGAAATTTATCAGAATGATTGTGAATTAATTTCATTGACCTTCTTCCCCATGTACAAGAATAGATATATAATCACATAAAAAATATCACTATTTTTACTTTTAAATTGTGAAATACACATTTTTTTACATAGGTAAGGTGGTATCCACGTAAAATTTGAATTTAGGTGTTAGATATGTAGTACATAATTGAGGTTTATGTATGTAAAGCTTCCTAAATTATTCTCCACAAGATTTTGCTTATGTTCTATCGATACATGGCTTCTTATGACGAAAGTGAATGCTCATTTTTGACATTGTTTACCTTTCGTATGAATATCAATAAGGTGAAAATACTTGAGAGGTATCAAAGGCATAGCACTGAGGCACCAGAGATGAGCATAACATTAAGAGAGACTTAGGTGATCGGTTCATTTGATACTTTTTATTTTCATAGATTTTAAGGCTTTATATTGCATGATTGTATTTCATACTTTATGTTGTACTATTATAGTACCTCTACATACTAACTCTTTTAAAGTGCAATGTTCTTCATTACTTTATAATAAAATTTTCTTATGCCATTAAGATTTGGAGTGTTTCATTTTAAAATGTATGACGAGTTTCATGCTTAATACTGACAAATTATTTTGACTTCTTGGATGACATGAAATTAAGATAGTTGTGAGAATAACTCAAGCTAGTGATAAAAGCAAAAATAGTTTAAAGTAAACAAAGCTATAAGTGCTAAGATTGCATAAGAACACAATTCAAGTTTTTTGTAATTTGATTGTAAGGAAATTGAGATTTGAGACTATGACTACTGTGATTGCATAGAAGTCTTGATGAGCCACGAAGGGATCATTACCAAAATGTACCTCTGTCTAAAAGTTCATGGTGTTTTTGCTATCACATAACCTTCACTTAAATCTCATTTTATTTAAGTTACTTGTATATGATGATTTGTTCTTAGGAGACATTATTTCAGGCAAGCTTCCACTACCATTTGCTTAGGACAACCATTTAATCATGTTTTTAAGGTTTAGAATGATGCAGGTTATTTCTTTTATCATCTGCAGTTATTCAAGGAAAAATTAGTTGCTAACCCAATACGATTGACTTAGATAATAGATCCTTCCAGATTCTCTTTTAGATGAAGGTTTTTACTAAGACGTCATCAACACATTCTTTAAATTTACTACTGTCCTTGACAAACAAGATCGTTTAGCTCTAGAAAAGGTGGAAGTCGTTGACTTTTACTGTTTATAATAGAGCTTCATCTATTATCAAAGGCTTCTCATGAAGTCCAATTAATGTCAAAAACATTTGTTCTTTGTGTCTACGGTAAGATAAATGACTTATATGTACAAATCATCTCTCTTAAGGATTGGTTTTCTTTATAATAAACACACTTTGCAATTACTCAACTAGTCGGTTAGCTGTAATGGCTAATCTTTCTGCTAAAGACCTCTGAATCTATTTCAAACAATTCATTTTTAAGATATAGAACTCCTTGAAGATTTTAAACGACACTTCTTACAAAAATAGAAAAAAGAAAAGAGGAAAAAAATAATGTTAGGAATTTGAAGCAATTCAAATACGTGTACATTGTTATCATTCATAGTAAATGCTACACTTTTGATCTCCTCATTTAAGGAGCAAAAACTTTCATCCAAGTGTGTTAACGAGTTTATTGGAAGGCTACCTTCTGAGGGCAATTGCGTTGGATAAATGAAAGTTGCTAACAAAAATGGAAATGTATTGAGTTTAAGAATAAAGGACTACTAATTTACCCTATCAAAATTTCTATGTTACCACTCACACTTTTTTCATTTCTCTTGTCTGTCCTACGCTTCATACCTANGCATGTCAATTGGCCCAATTAAATATGTCATTTGGTGTAAGAGACCATGAGAAACAACTTTCATGAAGGGTGGAAGTCATTTTGAGGTTAATTGGTTAATCAATTTGGTGGATTTTTTATTTTTGACCCATTTTAAGCATATTGGGCTAAGCCATTTTGTGTAGGAGATCATGAGGAACAACTTTCATGAAGGGTGAAAGTCATTTTGAGGTCTTGGTGTAAGAGACCATGAGGAACAACTTTCATGAAGGGTGAAAGTCATTTTGAGGTCAATCGTTAATCAATTTGGTGGATTTTTGATTTTTGACCCATTTTAAGCATGTTGGGCTAAGTTTGGATTAATCAATTTGGTGGATTTTTGATTTTTGACCCATTTTAAGCATATTGGGCTAAGTTTGGGTTAAATCAATTTGGTGAATTTTTTATTTTTGACCCATTTTAAGCATATTGGGCTAAGTTTGGGTCCTGTAGGAGATCATGAGGAACAACTTTCATGAAAGGGGAAAGTCATTTTGAGGTCAATTGGTTAAACAATTTGGTGGATTTTTGATTTTTGACCCATTTTAAGCATGTTGGGCTAAGTTTGGGTCAAATTATTTGGTGGATTTTTGGTTTTGGACCCATTTTAAGCATGTTGGGCTAAGTTTGGGTCAAACTAGTTTGGTGGATTTTTGATTTTTGACCCATTTTAAGCATGTTGGGCTAAGTTTGGGTCAAAATTAGATGAGGAACAACTTTCATGAAGGGTGAAAGTCATTTTGAGGTCAATTGGTTAATCAATTTGTATGAGGAATAACTTTCACGAAGGGTGAAAGTCATTTTGAGGTCAATTGGTTAATCAATTTGAAGATTTTTGATTTTTGACCCATTTTAAGCATATTGGGCTAAGTTTGGGTCAAACTTGAGCTAGATTTGGTTTTTGACCCATTTTAAGCATATTGGGCTAAGTTTGGGTCAAACTTGGGCTAGCTTTTGGTTTTGGACCCATTTTAAGCATGTTGGGCTAAGTTTGGGTCAAACTTGGGCTAGCCTTGTTTGATTTTTGACCCATTTTAAGCATGTTGGGCTAAGTTTGGGTCAAACTTGGGCTAGCCATAGTTGATTTTTGACCCATTTTAAGCATGTTGGGCTAAGTTTGGGTCAAACTTGGGCTAGCCATGAGCAACTTTCATGAAGGGTGAAAGTCATTTTGAGGTCAATTGGTTAATCAATGTGGTGAATTTTTAAACTTTCATGAAGGGTGAAAATCATTTTGAAGTCAATTGGTTAATCAATTTGGTGGATTTTTGATTTTTGACCCATTTTAAGCATGTTGGGCTAAGTTTGGGTCAAACTTGGGCTAGCCATGGTCTAAGCTCAAATTGATTGATGAAGAGTGAAAGTCATTTTGAGGTCAATTGGTTAATCAATTTGGTGGATTTTTGATTTTCTTTTAAGCATATTGGGCTAAGTTTGGGTCAAACTTGGGCTAGCCATGGGCTAAGTCCAAATTAATTATTTTTTTTGGTGTAAAACATCATGATTAACAACTTTCATGAAGTATGAAATTTGTTTTGAAGTTGATTTAATGGTCAATTTGGATGGATTTTATGGGTTTTGGTTTTAGACCCAAATCAAGCATATGGATCTAATTTGGGTCAAACTTGATCTTGCTTTGGACTAAGCTCAAATTTATTGTTGTGTTCAGTGTAAAACATCATGATAAACAACTTTCATGAAGGATGAGAGTTGTTTTGAAGTTGATTTAATAATCAATTTGGATGGATTTTGATAGGTTTTGGTTTTAGGCCTAAATTAAGCATGTAGGGCTAAATTTGGGTCCAACCTGGGCTAGCCATGGTCTAAATCNTTTAATGAATTTGGATTTAGACTTAAGTCAAGCATGTAGGGCTAAACTTAGGTCAAACTTGAGCTAGCTTTGTGCTAAGCTCAAATTGAATGTTGTGTTTGGTGTAAAAAATCATTATGAACAACTTTCATGAAGGATGAAAGTGGTTTTGAAGTTGATTTGATAGTTAATTTGAATGGATTTTGATGGATTTGGGTTTAGACTTAAATTAAACCCCTAAGGGTCAAATTTGGGTCTAACTTANTCAATTGTTGAGATTTGAGGTGTTAGCCAATATTAGGGCTAATTTGGGGGTTTTGTCAAAGATGGTCAAATTAACCAAATTGTACCATGGTGTAGTTGGATGAAATTGGGAATATTTTGGATTTATTGAGATTTTTTAGGAATTTTTGGAATTTTTGGATTTTTGAGTCATGGAGGGCTATCTTGGTAATTTGGCCATTTTCGGAAATTTTGGTCAATTTTGGAAAATTTGGATGTATTCAAGGTGTTTGAAATGTGTTTTGATCAATTTTGGGTATTTTGGCAAAATTTAGGAATTTTGGCCAAATTTGGGTCCCATGGGCAATTAAGTAATTTGGAGGTGCCTAGGGGCAAAAGGCCAAGTTGGGCATTTCAAGTGCTATTGGGTTGAGAACCATTATGAATGAGTCATAGACCAATGTATTGTAAAGATATGGTGTACGNTTCACTCTTGTGAAGGTGTAGAGCCAATCTATTGGAAGTTTGGTGAAGTGTAGGTTGAGATTGGATTTTGTCGTGGTTTCAGGCTCAAAATTGGATTGCCATGGTGAATTTGGCAGGGGAAAATGGATTGAAATGAACTAAGAGTCTCCTAGGGAAGCTCTCTGAAGAGTTTAGAAGGCCTCAGTGAAATTTTTTTACCAC
>JXCR01111073.1:56681-80688 GCA_002079205.1 Phalaenopsis hybrid cultivar | reverse complement strand
ACTTTAGGTTGAGGTTTAGTTTTTCCTCTTTAGTTGCCCAGGGTCTAGCCATAGGACTTTCCAGTTAACTATTCTTAGAAAAATAGAAAATGAACCCTCACCATTAGAAATTCTACACTTCTCCTTGCTCAACTTGAAGTTCCACATATTGGTCGTAACCTCTAGCACTTAGTAGGTGGGGTCAATATAATGGAGCTCAAGGTGAATTCCCATAGGGTTGATTGCCCTTAGGGTTGACCCTGGGTGCTGGAACTAAGACACTCACTTTCACTCACTCTCACTCACAATCCCTCACAACCTAAACCTAATATTTGTTGACTTTGATCCCTTGATCCTTTGAGAGACTCATGTAGATGATCCCCTAAACCCACTAGCCCTAGGCTAGAGTTTAGCTAAGACAAGTACATAGAGGACCCAAATGGGGATTCCATTGGTCCATAGCTCATGTAGGGTGGTTGATACCCCAACCCTACCAAAATACCCAATTTGACCTTTCACCCCCAAACCTACCCAAATTACCTAAACACCCCCAAATCTCAAATTTGGTCAAAATCCTCAAATTCACCCAAAATATCCAAAATTGTTCAAAAATCATTTCAAACCTTTTGAAAATACCCAAGTTACCCAAAACTACCGAAAAATTCAAAATGTACCAAAATACCCCAAAAATTGCCAAAATTACAAAAATACCCTTGGCACCCCAAACTTTCCCAAAACATCCAAAATCACTCCAAATGTCTCCAAAACCAATTTGGACCCTTCAATTAAACCCAATTTAAGCAAATTGACCATTTTGACCAAAACCCCCAAATTTCCTTTAAAGGCCCAATTTCCCCAAATTCACCTCAAATGTCCATCAATTTGGGCCAAATTTTCTTCAATATCAATCCTAAACTTAAATTCACCTTTGATATGACCAATTTAATGCAAATCCAAGCTTAATTGGCCCATGCTTCGAGCCCAATTTTGATCTAAGTTAAACCCCCAATTTTGGCTATATGACTTAATCCCACCAAATTGAACCCCATAACCTACTCAGTTTGCCAAAATTTATGTTGAAAGCTCTTCATAATATTCCTACACTTCAAAATTGACCTTCAATTGGCCTTGGTGAAGCCTCAATTTCATTTAATTTTGAGCCAAGTTCAAGAATCCCCAAATTGGCTATGTCTCCAAATTTCACCAAATTGAATGCCTTAGCCCAAAAGTTGGGACCCAATTTATGTTGAAAACTATTCATGACATTCTTATTGACCATTTTCAATAATCAATTTTGAATTAGCCCAAGCCTATCCCAATCTAGACTCAAGTCTAGCACAACATGCCCAAAGTGACCAAATTTCCAAAATCCTTCAAGTTGAACCCCAATTGAACTCAAAATCATTTCAATATTTCACCTAAATCCCTCATTAAAATCATCTACACAATGTTGATCAATTAATTGGGCTCAAAATTATGGCTAGCATAACCCAAACCCAGCCTTTATCCATTTTGACCCACATGGACCCCTTCACCAAAAATTGACCTAATCAAGCCAAATTGGCCAACCAAAGACCACCACAGCAACTAAGCCATTCCCTTGGACCAGACTAAACCATACAAAACCCACTAATGCAAGCTATGGACCAATGGGTCCCTAAATTAAGGGATTCATACCTTTTTTGGGTCTTAAACCAAGTATCTCTTCCATCATGATTAACCCTTGGGGGTAAACCATAATTAAGACTCCCCTTGACTCACCTAACCTCATGGCCAGCTCCCCTAGCCCTACTGGCCAGCCTAGTTTCCAGAAAACCTCAAAATCAAGAGCCACCACCCTTAAATCAAATCCATACTTAGCCCTAAGAGCCAGCTCACCCCAATTAAACTTTATAGCCTCTTAGCCTTCCACCTAAGCAAGCTTTTGCACCCATGACCAGGCCCTGACCTCTCCTCTCCGACCATGGCTATAAAAAGGCTCCTTCACAACCAAGAGAGAGGTGTTGAAATTTTTTCAAGAAGACCCCTCTGAATTGCTCCCATAGCCTCTTTGAGATCTCCTCAGTGCAACCCAATCACTTCCTTGCCCTAATTCCCCTTAACGAAGTTCAATTTTTAAGCTCAAATCCTTATCAGTGATAGGACAAAACTCTCCACACCTCCACAGTGCAAAAAAATCAAGTTAAATTCACCCACACCTTTGCCATAGTGAAAGAAGACAAAGCCTCATCAAACCCCCCTCACAGAGAGCCTCTACACTAGACTTTTATCAACACCCAAATTTGGCTTTGATCGAATTTGCGTCTAGTCCTTTCACTACGACCAAAGGCTCAATCCCTAGTCTCCTTGGACCTCAACAAACATGTCAAAAAACTCTAATTGAAGCTTCCCTTCTCAGAGTAATGGTATTGAACTTTCCCTCTTTCCGAGCCTATTTTGATTCTCTATGTGATTAGGGTTAGTTTAATGGCATGTTTACCGTATGGATATGTTCTTCACACTTTGACGAGTCCATACGATCAAAACTGATGTCATTTAGAGAAATGAGGGAGATCTTAAGGTTTTAGGGTTAATGGTTACTGGCTCACACTATTTGGAGACGATGAACCATAGACATTGGATCACACGTGTATCAAATGGAGGGCTCTAATTGTGTCAGATGGGAGCATGGTTCATAAAGCACAGGCTGACTCAGATGGAGGCACCGAACCACCCCGCGTGGAGCTTCAGAGATGCCGATGATGATGTGGCGCCGTGCTGGATAAGTAGAATGATAGGGCTTTTTTTTATTTAATGGAGAGAACTTTAAAAATCCATATCTTTGTGTAGAAAATCACAAAAATAAAAGAAAAATACCATAGTGCTCAGTGAACATAGGAGAACAGTGTTGAAATGGTTTGAAGTTTATTTGATGCATATTTTATTTTTAATTAATTAAATATGATTTTGAGTCTTTTAACTCTCCATGTTGTAAAGATTTCACCATAGCTTGATATTTTGGTTTGTTGTTGCCTCTGTCATGGGGGATATTCTATGATTTTTCCAAGGTTAGAGAAGACCTCCAAATAGAGATCCATATTTTTCAAGTTTATTTCTATTATTTGCATAAATTAATCATAATAATTAGCATGTAACTTATAAAAAATCCAATGAAATTTTGGAAGGTTTGTTGTGGCCAGAGAACCCTTTGAAAAATTTTTCATTGGCCAAGTCATTAAGAACACACTTAACTCTCACAAAATCCTAAAACACAAAGAAAATTTATTTGGATAAAATAATCATTTAAATGAATTGATTTTGATTCTCCACTGTTATTTAAAGTTCAAAGAACTCCCCATAAAAATTTCAAAGTATTTGAAGTTCATTTGATAACATTACTTGATTTTCTAAGTTAAATGACATTTTTGACACTAAAATGATTTTTAATAACTAAAACTTAACTCAAAAAATAATAAAAATTAGATTTGGGAGCTCTCTGTGATCAGAAGAATTTTATAAAAAAAAAATTGTAATTAAAATAAAAACTTCATTTTTTAAGCCTATTTTAATATTTAAATAATAAAAAATTAATAAAAAACACAAAATTGATAAAATTCATGGAAATGTTCTCAATTATTTCCTAAGAAATTGGAATATTTTTCATATTTTTTTTAAGTGAAGATATTGAATTTTAAAGCTAAAAATAATTTTTCTTAACTTTTCACTTAAATAATTCTAATAATGCAAAGAAAAGTTAGAAAAATTTGAAATTTGCTTCTCTGGGTTCTCTGACCTCAAAGAGATTTAATGAAGATGCAAAACTTAATTTTTCAAATTTAAAATATTTTATAATTAATTAATATTGCAGAGCTTAAAATAATTCTAATAATTTAAATGTAACTCAAAAAATCGTGAAATTTGGTCCTAATGGTTTTCTAGTCTAAGTCTACCTCAAGTAAAAATTTGAAGGGATTAAACTCTGCCTTCTTCAAGAAATGATTTTTTCTTTAAAAAACCTTATTTTTCATATCAATAATTATATAAATTAAATTAAAATTTGAAAAATCACATTTTCTCCTCTGATTTCTTAATAGACCCATGAGTAAGGTAGGATGAAAATTCTAAAGTCATTTTAATTAAATTTGATAAATTATGAAGTGATAGAACCTTAGGGGCAAATGTATAACTTTGAGAATTTGGTCTTAATTAACATTTAGGCTTAATTCAAGAAAGGGAAATGGGCAACCTTTTTTATCCCAATTAACATATTTAGATGACTGAAACACAAGGGATTAATTGGTAGAAACCAATCTCATTTTTTTTTCTTACCTAAAGAATTGTCAGCACTATTTTGGTTGGAGGGGAGTTGCACGTAAGAAGCTGTCGGCCGCCCGAATTGAAATTTCATCACCCTCTTTGGAAGGACATTGAAGTTTAGAAAAGTATGAAATCAAACTGACCCCATATTTTTCATAGTTTAAATGAAGGAGCGCTATACCTTAAATCCTGTATCTATCCCTGAGGATGAACACAAGACTGGAGGATGAGGTACGATCAAATAAACTAAGGAAAGTATGACGTCCGTCTGGTCTGCGAAACCTTTGTATTTGCCGACAAGTTCCCCTATGTAATATAAAGGATTAAATAGGGTTTATATTAAGCTGGGTTCGGACATGCTTCTTATAAGGGCAAGCCTAAAGGATTAAATAGGGTTTATATTAAGCTGGGTTTGGACATGCTTCCTATAAGGGCAAGCCCTATAGTTAATTACATCTTAAATGACCAAAGCCTTGGTCTGCAAAACCTTTGTATTTGCCGACAAGTTCCTCTATTTAATATAAAAGATTAAATAGATGACGTCCGTTTGGTCTGCGAAACCTTTATATTTGCCGACAAGTTTCCTTATTTAATATAAAGGTAAAGCTGGGTTCGGACATGCTTCCTATAAGGGCAAGCCCCTATAGTTAATTACATCTTAAATGGCTAAAGTCACTTAATAAGACTCTCGATAAAAATCAGGAAATATTATCTTCAAGGAAATTCAAAGGGTAGGACTTTTCAATGAGATCAGACATAGAGGTGTGAAAGGGGATTGGTTCAAATTTAGAACATTTTATTGTAGAATCCAAAGGAGGAGGGTGAAAGGGGATTGGTTCAAATTTGGAACATTTTATTGTAGAATCCAAAGGAAGAAGAACTAAGGTGAAAGGGGATTGGTTCAAATTTGGAACATTTTATTGTAGAATCCAAAGGAAGAAGGACTAGAGAAAATCAAGAAATATTATCTTCAAGGAATTTCAAAGGGTAGGAATCTTCAACGAAATCGGACGTAGAGGTGTGGGAAAAATTATCTTCAAGGAATTTCAAAGGGTAGGACTCTTCAACGAAATTGGACGTAGAGGTTGAATTATCTTCAAGGAATTTCAAAGGGTGGGACTCTTCAACGAAATCAGACATAGAGGTGTGAAAGAGATTGGTTCAAATTTGGAACATTTTATTGTAGAATCTAAAGGAGGAAGAACTAGGGGATGTCGGGTTCAAATTTGGAACATTTTGTTGTAGAGTCCAAAGGAGGAAGAACTAGGGGATGTCATGGGTTCTTCAAATTTGGAACATTTTATTGTAGAATCCAAAGGAGGAAGAACTAGGGGATGTCATGGATGCAGAGAAGAACCCCGGTGAATTCCCAAGCTATCCTAATGTCTGGCTTCAATTTTGAGGAGAAATATTTTAAGTGTTTCATCCTGCCAATTTTATTAGTTAAGGCTTACATTCGTGTGAAACTATCACACAAATAGCCTGAAAAGATGTGAGGATCTTGGTTAAGGGCTTACATTTATGTGAAATGATCACACAAATAGCCTGAAAGATGTGAGGATTTAGGTCATACATTCGTGTGAAATGATCACACAAATAACCTGGAAAATGTGAGGATTTAGGTCGTGACAAACGACGAAATGATCACACAAATAGCCTGGAAGATGTGAGGGTTTAGGTTGTGACAAACGACAACCTTTTCGTGTGAAACGATCACACAAATAGCCTGGAAGATGTGAGGGTTTAGGTTGTGACAAACGAAAATCTCGAATGATCACACAAATAGCCTGGAAGATGTGAAGATTTAGGTCGTGATAAACGACAACCTCGGCTAAGACGAGTTAGGGCTTATATTATATAGCAGGGCTATACAAAGGCCTAAAGATAAGGTGATGCAAATAGCCTGGAAGATGTGAGGATTTAGGTCATGACGGACGACAACCTCAGAATCCTAAGATCAAATAGCTTGGAAGATGTGAGGATTTAGGTCGTGACGAACGACAACCTCAGAATCCTAAGATCAAATAGCCTGGAAGATGTGAGGATTTAGGTCATGATAAACGACAACCTCGGAATCCTAAGATGTATAGCCTGGAAGATGTGAGGATTTAGGTCGTGACAAACGACAACCTCGGAATCCTAAGACGGTATAGCCTGGAAGATGTGAGGATTTAGGTCGTGACAAACGACAACCTCAAAATCCTAAGATGATTTAAGAGTATATTGTATAGCAGGGCTATGCAAAGGCCTAAAGATAAGGTGAGGATTTACGTTGCATGAGAATAGCAGGGCTATGCAAAGGCCTAAAGATAAGGTGAGGATTTACGTTGCATAAGCAAGAAAAAAACAGGGCTATGCAAAGGCCTAAAGATGATGTGAGGATTTACGTTGCATAAGCAAGCAACCTTGAAGTCATACGAGTTTAAGTCTAAGGAAGGAAGATTGGTTTAGCTGGGGAAGACAGGTTTTGCTGTTGAAGATGACTTTAAAGGGTGAGGATTTACGTTGCATAAGCAAGCAACCTCGAAGTCCTATGACTTTGTTGTTTAAGTAAGGTGAGGATTTAAGTTGCATAAGCAAGCGACCTCAAAGTCCTATGGCTTTGTTGTTTAAGTCTAGGAAGATTGGTTTAGCTGGGGAAGACAGGTTTTGCTGTTGAAGATGGTCGTGCTGCCCACCGTGCTAGCTCCAAGCTCCTTGACGCGACGAGTTTGAGTTTTCTAGTGTGTCAAGTTATGATATCGAATCAAGTGGCCTTATGGTTGAAGTTCTTTAAATTTTATGGGGGCATGTTAAAGTTAATTAGAGCGGCATCGGTTAGGATCCTACAGTTCCCTCGTTCCGGCACCACTATTTTCTATTGGATTCACTTAGTCTAAATGAACTTACTAAACTCAACTTAATGAGTTCCATAACTTCATTTGGACCGTGGGAAGCCTCGTTAGCAACCGTAGGTTACCTCCTCCGAGGGATTCCCGATCATCTGATAGAGATGTCTTAATTTAGTTTAAGTTGTAGTTTTATGTGATGTTTGTGATTAAATTTTGAGTTATTTTGTATTTCAAATGTTGGTGGGGTAAAGTATCAGAGGTTTCCCTGGGATAGGGGCTGCTAAGACAGGAGGTGTCATTAAATATTGTTTGACGTCCTCAAAGGTCCACTGGCATTTCTCTTCCCAAATAAATTTGGCGTCCTTTTTAATTAATGCTGAGAAAGGCCAACACCTACCTGAGAGGTTAAAAATAAAGCATCTCAGATATGCCAACTTCCCTTGGAAGGAACGTAGCTGTTTCAAGGTTTAAGGGGGAGGCATTTCCAAGATAGCTTTAATCTTATCCAGGTCAATCTCGATTGTCCGATGAGGACAACAAATCCTAGAAATTTCCCGGAGGTAATGCCAAAGGCGCACTTTAAGGGATTTATTTTAAGGTCATTTCGTCGCAACCGTTCAAACACGATCCTCAAATAGTACAAATGGTCTATTTTCCATTTACTTTTGATGGACTAAATCATCTACGTAGCATTCTACTTGATTGTGAATGAGGTCATCAAAAATCTTCATCATTGCACGCTGATATGTTGCTCCAACGTTATTTAGGCCGAACTACATCACTGTGTAGCAGAAAATTCCAATCGGTGTTCCGAAAGTTGTAAGTGCTCCATCCTTGGGAGCCATCTTGATTTGGTTATATCCCGACGATCCATCCATGAAGGAGAAAATTTCATGTTTTGAAGAAATATCCACCATCATCTCTGGTATGTGTAGTGGAAACTCGTCTTTTGGACATGCCTTGTTCAAATCTCTGAAATCAACACAAATGCGGATCTGTCCATTTTTCTTCTTAACTGGTACAATATTGGCTAACCACATGGGGTATTGTTCTTCTTTAACAAAGCTGGCGTCTATCAACTTTTTCACTCCGGCGATGACTTGTTGTTCTATTTGAAGGAGCATTCTCCTGAGAGCTTGTTTTACTGGGGTTATATTCTTGTCCACCCCAAGTTTATGGACTGCAACTTCTGCTGACAGTCCTGACATTTCATCGTAGCTCCATGCAAAGTAATCTTTGAATTATGTTAATAGTTTGACCAATTCTGCAGACACTTCGTCATTAAGTAGAGAACTTATAAACGTAGGTCGGGGTCATTTGTCAGTTCCGAGGTTAATCTCTTTCAATTCATCGACAGTAGATTTAATTTCCTCCTCAAATTATAGCAGAGTATCTTCTATTGGTTGATCAATAGAGTCATCCTCTACATCGAGGCAATCCTTTCCTGACTCATTAGAAACAACCATGCAAAATTTAGAATCATCGACTAGTCCAACTGTATCAAATCCGAGACTTTCTTTCAATTTGGGAGTTTACTTTTAGCATTCCATAGTTTTTCAAAAAGTTGAAATTTATCTTTTGCTTGAATTGGGAGTTCAACTTCTAGCATTCCATAATTTTTCAAAAAGTTGAAATTTATCTTTTGGCATTTTTTTGGTAAATAGTATTCCACAATTTTTCAAAGTGTTGAAATTTATCTTTTGGCATTTGTTTTGGTAAATGTATAGTATTCCATAATTTTTCAAAGAGTTGAAATTTATCTTTTGGCATTTGTTTTGGTAAATTTCGTAGCATTCCATAGTTTTTCAAAAAGTTGAAATTTATCTTTTGGCATTTGTTTTGGTAAGTTTCCTTTTACCATTCTATAATTTTTCAAAAAGTTGAAATTTATCTTTTGGCATTTGTTTTGGTAAGTGTCCAGGTTGAATTAACTTTTGAACACAAGCCATAATTTTTTAAGAAGTTGAAATTTATCTTTTGGCATTTGTTTTGGTAAGTGTCCTTGTTAAATTAACTTCTGAACACAAGGTGTTTTGGTAAGTGTCCCTGTTGAATTAACTTTTGAACACAAGGCGAGAAGTAACCAAAAGATAGTTGTTTTGGTAAGTGTCCCTGTTGAATTAACTTTTGAACACAAGGCGAGAAGTAAACAAAAGGCATTTCCATTAATTAATTATAATCAACATCCAAATTTACATGTTTTTCAAGCTCAATAGAGGTAGAAGCACGGTAAAATTTCATCGGCTTTGAAACAACACTACGGACTTCCTTGACCTTTGAACTCTCGACCTTTTGTTTTGAGGTGAATAAGGGTCATAGTATTCACATAGTGGTTTATCCGATCATACATTGTTTCATATTCATTCTTCTTTATATCTTCTAGGGATATCTCGTACTGAGGTCTTTTTTGTCTTGTCATCATTATTTCATCTTCAAAACTTTCTTCATCACCAATGTTGATGGTTAGCCTAGTCCGTTCAACAATTAAATTGATCTTTCCTTGTCCGCGTCCCCGGCCTTGACCTCGGGTGTGTGAACTAGAGGAACCTCGACCAACTCATTGTAAGGGAGTGGTAAAAGGTTGTTGAAGCGGAGTTGTATGGCCTCCTTTTTGTGATTCTTCTAAATTTTCATATTTTTTTGTTAAAATCTCGAGGGAGAAGACAGTCTTCTTTGGAGGCGTGTAGTAGACAGCATCTTCGTGGATACCAACTTCGTGCACTGAAAATGGTTGTAGGTCTCCCTTGATGCAATTTCCTTGACCATTTTTGCGATATTCGATGCACTGGTGTAGAGATGATGGAACCATATTGTGCTCATGAATCCATGGTTGACCCAGTAGAGCATTAAAAAAAGTCTCGGCATCGATGATATAAAAATTTAACGGTTGTTACGTCTCCAACCTTCATAAGTAATGTAATTGATCTAAGGGCTCTTTCTCCCTTTTGGTTGAATCCAAATAGGCTAATGTCCGTAGGCCATCAAGTTAAGAGATGCTCCAGGATCCACTAAAACTTTGGATAACACAAATATGCCATTGTTGACGGAGATGTAGAAAGGACGGTTGTGGTCGGCGGTACCGAGCAGCAAGTCTTCATCTGTGAAGGTTACCCCTGACTGTTCTTTCAATGAGTAAACTTCATCTGAGGGTGTGCTAGCCAACTGAGCTAAGCAAATTTTTGGATCAAGCAAAGCTGTAATCAGAGATTCTCTCATCTCCTTTGATAGGATCAGAGCGTCGTAGATGCTTATTCGGGTCGGCAACTTCCTAGGATGAGCTAGCACGTTGTAGTCCACTTTGCATGATCCTTTGATTTTATCTTGAGTTATTATCTGTTTTCCTTTGTCTGTTGGAGGTGTTCTTGGTGGTAACACTTTTCCACTCCTTAAGTTAACTTTCGTGATTTCTTCTTCTTGAGATATCATTGTAAAATCTTCCGGTGATTCTTTCTCTTTGTTGGAAAGATCTAAGTTGATGGCAAGCGGTGTACCATGATGCTCGAGAATTGGCTCTTTGTTATTGGTGCTGTCGTAAGTGATATCATTGATGCCTTCTTTGGACTTGACAACGAGTTTATCAGACTCAAATATGATTTGAGGATCATTTTAGGGATCGAGATCGAAGCTAGATTGGTCATAATCAGTTACATTATCACAATCATTAAATTCATAATGCCCTAGAGGGACAAAAAGATAATCATACAAAGTCAAAGGTTCGAGGATTTTCTTCCCCGAATCCGAGACAACCAATCTAGTAGAGGCAGCCTCTATACTACCCCCCATGCTATCAATCTTGGCAGTGACTTGTTCTTTATCCTTGACGATGACGAATCTTTTGGTGAAACCTTCATCTCGGGTTTGGTATGTTGCGGACTCTGAATGGAGGATTTTTTTATGAAGTATGTATCTTGTTCAGTATCTTCTTGGACGATCTACTCCAAACTTCATTCCATTCTTCTTCAGACTGGATCTTGTTCAGTATCTTCTTGGATGATCTGCTCCATACCTCATTCCATTCTTCTTTGGTATTTGTAGAAGCTTGTTCATGAATCCTGTATTCGATTAAGGACCCTCTTGAGTTCATCCCAAGTTGTACTCCATCCATCTACTCCGGCATATGGATCAACTGGGGAGATTGACTCAGCTGAAATCATGTTTATGGAATCTTTTTTAGGTTCTCTCAAATCCTCCTTTGGCTCTTCCTTGAGGTTCTTCTCGAGCCAGTCTTTAAAGATGAAACACTTGTCTATAGTGTGCCTAAGCAACCGGTGGTATGGGCAACAATTTGGTTCATTCTTCTTATCCACCTCTTCGGGTTTCTTTGGATCAGGTAGATTGAATTCTGGTTTCTTCATCAAACTTTTGAATATTTTAGGAACAGCTTTATCCTTGAAGGAATACACAACTTTTTGTCGCTCTAACAAGGATATTATTTAACCCTCTATTCAAGGTGATCCCTCCTGAGGCGACCGTTGGTTGGATTGACTGCTCTGTTTCTGAGAGTACTTTGACGAACACTGGCGATGTTCTTCTGCATATATCTTTATCGGCTACTTTCCTTTGTCAACATTTGCGACTACTCCTGATTTCTTTTTGAACACTCCGGTCACCTTAGCCTTTTCATATGGCTCCATGTGCTTCTTTTCTTCTTAAAGACTACTGGCTTTACTGAGTAGTTTCTTGAAAGATTTGATGGTGAGTCCCTTAAGCATGAAAGATACTGGCCCATGGATGCTTTTGAGTAGAATCTCAATCGCTTGATGTTCCTGTAGCAGAGGTTCACATTTCATGCTAAGGTTTCTCTACCTCAAAATATAATCTGTCAAAGTTTCGCTAGGCTTTTGCTTCTCCATCATGAGCTCTCCAATAGACACATGATGCTGTGCCCCGCCAAATCTTTTCACAAATAACTGTTCCAACTTAGAAAATGTTTTAACTGACCCATTGGGCAAGTTAGTGTACCAGTCAAAAGTGATTTCTGACAAGCTGCTGACAAACTGCTGGCAGAGTAGAGCTTCATTATTCCTCGTGTTGTCACAACTGGCTCGAAAATGTGTTATATGTTGTCTGTGATTTTTAGTCCCATCAAATATCTTAAAGTTTGGGGTCACAAAACCCTTGGGGAAAGACACAACATCAAACTCCTTCGAGTAAGGTCTACCCTTCAAAATTGATGCACCGTCCTTAGATTGGGCTAAGGCATCCCGCACTTGTTCAACCATTTGTTTGAATTCTTTTTCTGGCATGGCACCTTACGGAGAATCTTTCTTTGGTTGTTCATCTTTTTCTGCCGAAGTAGCCTCTCTTCTTTCATCTGTGATGTGTATGATTTCTGGCTGATTAATCTTTGGAGAAGCCAATCTTGGTGCTTATGATTGCCCCTAAATGGTGGCCATGGAGGTCATAGATGCAGTCATCTCTTCTATTCTTTTCTTTAGTAGACTGACTTGCTCATCCCTTAGGAGGATAACCCTACGCAGCTCATCTACGTTGTTCTCTTCGGTGTGAGGTTGAGCCTTGCACTCAGATGTGGTAGCTCTAGTTTCGATCACATGGACATCCATGAAATCCTCCTCCAAGTAATAATTGTAATCAAAATCTTCATTATCACTATTGACGGAAACTCCGTGCTCTCGAGCTAACTTGAAAATCTCAATTTTGAGTTTCTCAACTTTCTCTTTAATTATTAATTCCTTGATTGCTTTAAGATCTTGAGGACCTTGGTGGATATCCTCTGCTTATTCCTCCATCTCGCTGGCTATTATCGCGACGATGTCAGATATTTCAGGCACTGGTTTTACTTTCTGTCCTGCAGGCTCACTGAACTGTATCGGTGCAGCGACCTTGGGTAACCATACCCTCTTTTTCTTCAATGATGATGTCTCAAGATGTGATGTCTTAGTAGATACATCAGTATGTCGAGGGAAGGTATGCTCTCCATGGTGTAGACCGGCTACAGTGTCGGGTAATCGCTTTGTCTTTATCTCTTGGATTGCAGGAATGACGGGTAAGATCTTCGGACCCAGTCTAGACTTAACCGGTTGACGACCTGTGGTCCTGATGGCAATATGATCAGTAGTAATTACTACGATCTCAACTTTGTTCCCCAAACGGAACCAAAAGGGATGCGAGTAGGCTGTGTTCCAATTGTCTTACGGGATTGTTTGACGGATTGGACGCCTTTCAAAATTTCCTTTTTCATGCGAGGGGAAATTGCATCTCCCACTTGTTTAAGTAACTCGCTAACCGAACATCCTTCTTTGGTAGCAAGTCTTCTGAAAACTACGCTAACTTGAGTGATAGGAGTGAACTTCTTTTCCTCCTCACCATGTCCATGAAGTGATGGTAATGCGGCAGCGATCCTTCGGATACTCTCATATCCATCGGTTTCCATCAGAGGATGGAATCTACTCCCTCGTAGGAGTGGATACATTTTGGGTAACACTCCTTCAACTTGATGAGGCTGCTCCTCAACAGGTTTCTTTTATGGTGTCTAGGCTTTGATAGCCCTCCGAACTCATCTATTGTTGTTCCTCCTTTGAGTTCGGGTCAGTAATACAGTCCTTGAGCTTGACCCAATTTCAAACACGGGTAGCGGGACAGTTAATCCTTCAGTCGGCTCTTCAACGATCATCACTTCTTTCCCCTTAGCAGCAGCGAGGATAGCAGATTCGACAGGTGCCGCAACGACAGTAGCTTTAGCCTTCTTATAGGCACGAAAGTCTTGAAGGCAGTTTAGGTTGAATTCTGCAGGCGGTTCTTGCACTTCTGGAGCAGCGATCTTCATTACCATGAATGGGGCTTTTCCGAGGATAACCTCAAGATCTTCAAAGCCAGCTCCAAACTTGATGGTGGGAGTGACGTTACGGGCGCTACGGTCCGTTGGTAGTTTGCTGGAAAAGGTCAGCGTTGGGTAAGCCATTGCAGCAGGGTTTAAAACAGAAAGTTTCAGGGTTAGCTATATGGCCAAAACCTCGTAATTTTTAGTGCAAGCACTGAAAGTAAAGGTTGATCTGTAGACCAGGAGGGTCTTAATTTATGGGTATTTTATATCTTGTTTAAAATTTAATTAATGTAAGAAAAGCTCAAAGTGAACGCAACACAACACGATTTGGTTTAATTTACGAAATAATAAATCAAATTTGAAAGGGAGATGTGAAAAATTTTAGGACCCAGTGTGGGACCCAATTAGTGGCAAAAAATGCCCAAGTGGAATTAATCCACCGACACACCTATTGAGGATTTGACCCCATATAAAAAAAATTAAAGAGTCCTTAATGGCCTTCTGAACCCCTCTGTTCAAAGATGGTTGAACAGGTAGTCCTGAAGTCCAAGGAGTTGACCATACCTTCCCAAGATCGAAATGGGTAAAGTATGTCAACGGAAGAAGGGTAATTTGGTCCAAGAGGGGCATGGACACATTATTGATGTGTGGAGATAATATTTCCTGATTTGTATGGAGAGAAAAGCTTGTCCCCAGCGGACTTGTCAGAAGCTGTCGGCACTATTTTCGTTGGAGAGGAGTTGCCTAAAAGAAGCTGTCGGCCGCCGGAATTGAAATCTCGCCACCTACTTTGGAAGGACATTGAAGTTTAAAAAAGTATGAAATCAAACTGACCTCATATTTTTCATAGTTTAAATGAAGGAGCACTATACCTCAAACCCTATATCTATCCCGAAGGATGAACACAAGACTTGAGGATGAGGCTCGATCAAATAAACTAAGGAAAGAATGACGTTCGTCTGGTCTGTGAAACCTTTGTATTTGCCGACAAGTTCTCCTATTTAATATAAAGAATTAAATACGGTTTATATTAAGACGGGTTCGGACATGCTTCCTATAAGGGCAAGCCCCTATAGTTAATAACATCTCAAATGACCAAAGTCACTTAAGAAGACTCTCGATAAAAGTCACGAAATATTATATTCAAGGAATTTCAAAGGGTAGGACTTTTCAATGAGATTGGACAAAGAGGTGTGAAAGGAGATTGGTTCAAATTTGGAATATTGTATTGTAGAATCTGAAGGAGGAAGAACTAGGGGATGTCATGGATCTAAAGGAGAACCCCGGTGACTTCCCAAGCTATCCTAATGTTTGGCTTTGATTTTGAGGAGAAATATTTAAGTGTTTCATCCTGCCAATTTTATTATTTAGCGCTTACATTCGTGTGAAACTATCACACAAATAGCCTGAAAAGCTGTGTGGATCTAGGTCGTGACAAACAACAACCTCGGAATCTTAAGACGAGTTAGGGCTAATATTGTATAGCAAAGCTATGCAAAGGCCTAAAGATGATGTGAGGATTTTTTTAAGTCTAAGGAAGGAAGATTGTTTTAGCTGGGGAAGACAGGTTTTGCTGTTGAAGATGGACGTGCTGCCCACCGTGCTAGCTCCAAGCTCCTTGCTGTGACGAGTTTGAGTTTTCTAGTGTGTCAGGTTATGATATCAAATCAAGTGGCCCTATGGTTGAAGTTTTTTAAATTTTATGGGGGCATGTTAAAGTTGATTAGAGTGACACCGATTAGGATCCTACGGTTCCCTCATTCCGGCACCACTATTTTGTATTGGATTCACTTGTCTAAATGAACTTACTAAACTCAACTTAATGAGTTCCATAATTTCATTTGGACTGTGGGAAGCCTCGTTAGCAACCGTAAGTTACCTCCTCCGAGGGATTCCCGTTCATCTGATAAAGATGTCTTAATTTAGTTGAAGTTGTAGTTTTGTGTGATGTTTGTGATTAAATTTTGAGTTGTTTTGTATTTTGAGTGTTGTGGGGGTGAATTTTATCTTGGTTGATTTTAATTTTTGGTTTTGGTTTTGGTTTTGGTTAACATGCAAGTTTATGTAGTTTTCATACATGTAGGTAAATGCAAGTATAAAAAAGAATCAACATAAGCATAAAGAGAAGCATGTAAGGAAAAGGCACAAGAAAGACGGTACTATAAACTGTAAATGCGTACCTGGCGAGTCTTCTCGTTCCACCACCTGAAACTTAAAATAGCATGTGAGGGCATTTATGAAGATAAGGAAAAGAAAAGCACTGATGGTTTTCCTAACTCTATGTTGTATTTTGGTGAGTCCTTAAAAGTTTAATTAAGGATGATTTCATTGAGCAAAGTATAAGTTTAATAGACCTCTGAGGTATCCAACAAGTTAGGAGGAGGAAGCAGGCCTATGCCTCCCTCTCACCAACTGGTGAAAAGCCTCGAGTCCATTTAAACTTATTATGTTGCTTAACCCTCCCTCTCACCAACTGGTGAAAAGCCTCGAGTCTATTTAAACTTATTATGTTGCTTAATGTTTCATCCTGTGAATACTTCTGATGCTTAATGGACATTGATTTCTTAATTATCCTTAAGAAAGGGGTAACTATAATTTATCATTTAATTTGAAATATATGTGAGTGAATTTCCTTAAAGGGCAAGTTGGTTTAACCCGAACACTTAACCAATTTTTTTAATTAGGCTTAGTGGTGTTTCAAGGATGTTTGATTATGTTATGTTTATTTCTCTAATCCTTATTTAATCAATTTTGATTTAGCCTAAGTCACCGCTAAGTCCTTAAGATCTAGGTGAGTGTCTTAATTAGTATTGAAAAGGTTAAGCTTTAAGTGGTCAAGATTCAAGATTTAGATTTTATTTGAAAATCAAGATAGTAATATTTATTAATTATTGACTTCAAAATTCATACCCCTAAGTCCAGGATCATTTAATTTTAATAAACTTCTAAATTTTTAATGATTTAGAAATTTATTAACTTATTTTTTTAATGAGGAAAGTGAGATTGGTCTCTACCAATTAACCTATTGTGTTTCAAGCATCAAATGAATTGATTAAAATCAGAGGTTACCCATTTCTCTCCTTGACTTAAGCCTAAATGTTAATTAAGGTTAAATTTCCAAAATGACACATTTGACCCAAGGCTCTAACACTTCATAATTTGTCAAATTCAATTCAAATGACTTTGAAATTTTTATTCTATCTCATTCATGGGTCAATTAAGACATCAGAGGAGAAAATACAATTTTTCAGAATTTAATTTATTGTATATAATTATTTTTATGCAAAAATAGGATTATTCAAAGAAAATTCCTAAATTGACCAAGGTAAATTCTAATCCTTTAAAATTTTTACTGGAGGTAGACCTAGGCTAGAGAAGCCTTTGGACTAATTCTCATGATTTTTTGAATTCTCTATGATTTATCAAAATTATTTTAATTTTTGAGTTATTTAATAATACTAAAATATTTTAAATAAAGAAAATTAAGTTTTGTATTTTTTAAAAATTTTTCTGAGGTTAGAGAATCCAGAGGAACAAATTTCATATTTTTCTGATTTTTATTTGATTTATTAATCAAAGGAGCAAATTTTATATTTTTCATATTTTTCTTTGATTTATTGAAATTATTTTAGTGAATTTTTAGCCTTTAAAAATTATTTTTAAGCTTTGAAATTCAATATCTTTATTTAGAAAATCACGAAAAATAATCTAATTGTTCCTAAATGATTAGGAAGCAATTTACAACATTCTCATGAATTTTGTGATTTTGTGTTTTTTTATCAATTTTTAAATATTTTAAATATATAAAATATGTTAAAAATTAAGTTTTTTTTCTAATTATTATTTTTATATTTATAAAATATTCTTGATCACAAAGAACTTAAGACACTAAGTTTCATAATTTTTTTAGTTATATTTTGATTTTTAAAAAATTATTTAAGTGTCAAAGTGATATTTATCTTTAAAAATCAACTTAAGTTATCAAATAAACTCAAAATATTTTGAACTTCTTATAATAAGTTCTCTGGATCATAAACCATAGTGGAGATAAAAAATCAAGTCATTTAAATGTTTATATCTTTAAAAATTAATTATTTTAGTGATTTAGAGTTTGTAAAATTTAATTGCATTTTAAATGACTTGACTCATGGAATTATTTCCCAAAAGTTTATGTGGTCATGGTGGAAATTTCAAAATTTTCTTAGAATTTTCTAATCAATATGCTCATTTCCATGATTATCTTAAGGAAATAATGTGCAAGAACTTGAAAAATATGGATCTTTGTATAGAAACTTCCTCTGACTTTGGAAAAATCAGAGGATGTTTCCCTTAACAGAGGCTACAACATGCCAAAATTTTAAGACAAGTGATGTATCAATATGCATGGAGAATCAAATGATCCCAAATAATGTTTAATTAATTAAAAATATTTTATTCATCAAATGGAACTTAAATTTATTCCACATTATTTCTCCTCTGTTCACTGAGCAAGAGGGTATTTTTATTTTATTTTTATAAGTTTTCTACACAAAGTTATGGATTTTCTAAGTTAGGGGTATTTAAATAAATAGAAAAAGCCCTATTTTTTTATTTAAACCGCGCGTGCCACCTCAACCTACGAAGACTCCAAAGGCATGCGTGGCGCGCTCTGGTTGGACGCCACCGTCCATGTAGCTACTGACTCGGCCCGCCGTTTATGTCCCGAAGCGTCGCCCGACTCGATCTCCTCCATCCATTTGATACATGCTTGATCAAAAGTCTCCCATCATCGTTCCCAATAGAATGATCCCGTGATCGTCCACACTAAAACACTAAGATCTCAGCTTAGACTCAACCAAATCACCTCGGGTTTGGTCCTATGGACTCGTCTAAGTAAGACAAACACATCCATACGGTAATCATGCAATTAAATTAAGTCTAATTAAATGGAGAATCAAAATAGGCTTGGGATGAGGTGAGGTTTTATACCTTTGCTCTGAGAAGTGAAGCTTCGATTAGAGAGTCTTGGCATGTTCGTTATGAGCCAGAGAGGCTAGGGATTGAGTCTCTGGTCTTGGTGTAAGGCCCGGGTATGAATTCAACCATAGCCGGATTTGAGTGTTGGTCTAGAGCTATGGTAGAGGCTCTGTGGAAGGGGGATTTTATGGGGCTTTGACTTCTTTCACTACTGTGAAGGTGTGGGTAGAGTTAATTTGAGTTTAGGTGGACTATGGACGTGTATTGGGTTCTGTCCTAGTTTCCAACAAGGTTCCAAGCTCAAAATTTAGCTCCGGCAATGGGAATTAGTGATAAAAAATGGTTGGAATGAACTGAGGAGATCTTAGGGAAGCTTTGTGTGATGTTTGGAGAGGCCTCACTAAGAAAATTTTAGCACTTCTTCTCATGGCCGTGGGAGGTGGCCTTTTATATAAAATGGGGTTATGGTGGCTGTCATGGCCAATTAAGAGGTGTAATGTGGTGCTTAGGTGGAGGGTAGAGGAGCTCCATAGTTTGATTTGGATGAGCTGACCTCTAGGTTTGATTTGAGTGAAGCTCCATGGGGGTGGCTCTCGGTTTTGAGCTTTTTCGGCCACTAGGCTGGCCGGCCGACCAGGGGGAGGTGGCTAGGAGCTCAGGGAACCCAGGGGAATTTGTCACAGCAATTTAGTGCAATAATACCTAATTTTGGTAAATATTATCCCTTGATTTGGGGGACCTTTGGTCCATTGCTTGATTTAGGTGGTTTCATGGTGTTTTTACTGGTCACTAAGTCCAACTAATGGCTGTGATGGAGTTAATTTTATGACTTTAGGGTGGTTAGGTCACATGCACGGGTTCAAGTGGGTGCAAATGACCACGTCTTGGGTTTGGGCTAGGTTAACCATGCCAATTGGCCTAAGTAAATGTTTCATTTGGTGTAGATGATCAAAAGAAACAATTTTGGCAAAGAATGGAAGTGGTTTTGAGCTCAAATGAAGGATCAATTTGAGGGAATTTTGAACAATAATCAATTTGGTCATGTTGGGCTAGGCTTGGGTATAGTTTGAGTTAGCCTTGGGCTAAGTCCAAATTGATTATTTTAAATAGTCAATAGGGACCTCATGAAAAGTTTTCAACATGAATTGGATGCCAATTTGGGGGTTAAGGCATTCAATTGGGTGAAATTTGGGGACTTAGCCAATTTAGGGCTAAATTAGGGAATTTTAGATTTAGGCTAAAATCAAATGGATATGAGGCTTTTGATGGTTGATTTTGATGTGTAGGAATATTATAAAGATTTTTCAACATTAATAGAAGCCAACTGACTAGGCTATGGGTTCAATTTAGTGAGAATAAAGATTTTGCAACATTAATTGAGGCCAATTGACTAGGCTATGGGTTCAATTTGGTCAGATGAAGATTTTTCAACATTAATTGAGGCCAATTGACTAGGCTATGGGTTCAATTTGGTGAGATTTGATTTTTCAACATCAATTGAGGCCAATTTACTAGGCTATGGGTTCAATTTGGTGAGATTAGGTTCACATGTCAAGATTGGGGTTTTGACCCAAATCAAAATTGGGCTCAAATCATGGACCAATTGAGCTTGGATTTGATTTAATTTGGTCATATCAAAAGTGAATTTGAGTTTATGATTGGAATTGGGGTCAATCGAGATCAAACTGATGAACATCTGAGTTGGATTTGGGAAATTTGGGCTTTAAAGGCAAATTTGGGGATTTTGGTTAAAGATGGTCAAATTGGATAAATTGGGTCATGTGGTAGTTGAGAGAAATAAAATTGGGAATATTTTGGATTTATTAAGATTTTTGGGAATTTTTAGAATTTTTGGGATTTTGGGCTATGGAGGGGTATTTTGGTAATTTGGTCATCTTTGGAGATTCTGGGTAATTTTGGATAACTTGGAGGTTTTAAAAAGGTTTGAAATGAATTTTAATCAAATTTGGGTAGTTTGAGTAAACTTGGGAATTTTAGACTTGGGAATAGGTCATATGGTCAAAATTGGGGTTTTGACCCAAATCAAAATTGGGCTCAAATCATGGACCAATTGAGCTTGGATTTGATTTAATTTGGTCATATCAAAAGTGAATTTGAGTTTATGATTGGAATTGGGGTCAATCGAGATCAAACTGATGAACATCTGAGTTGGATTTGGGAAATTTGGGCTTTAAAGGCAAATTTGGGGATTTTGGTTAAAGATGGTCAAATTGGCTAAATTGGGTCATGTGGTAGTTGAGAGAAATAAAATTGGGAATATTTTGGATTTATTAAGATTTTTGGGAATTTTTAGAATTTTTGGGATTTTGGGCTATGGAGGGGTATTTTGGTAATTTGGTCATCTTTGGAGATTCTGGGTAATTTTGGATAACTTGGAGGTTTTAAAAAGGTTTCAAATGAATTTTAATCAAATTTGGGTAGTTTGAGTAAACTTGGGAATTTTGGCAAAGTTTGGGTCTTCAAGGGTGTTTAGGTAATTTGGGGTGCTCAGGGGCAAAGGGTAGGTTGGGTATCTTGGTAGAGTTTGAGTGCCAACTACCATCAATAAGCCATGGATCAATGGAAAACCCATTTTGGGTCCACTATGTAGTAGTATTAGCTAAAACATAGTTCTAGGGCTAGTAGGTTTAGGGGACCATCTACATGAGTATCCCAAAAAGATCATGGGACCTAGGCTAGAAATTTGAGTTTAGGGTTGTGAGTGATTGTGAGTGCAAATAAGTGAAGTGAGTGCCTTAGCTCCAGATCAACACCCAGGGTCAACCTTAAGGTTCAGCAGTCCTAAGGGTGACTCATCTTGAGTTTCCCCCATAGTGACCCCACCTACTAGCTTAGAGGTTGAGACCAACATGTGGAACTTCAAGTTGAGTAGAGAAGAGTTTGGAATTTCTAATGGTGAGGGTGCCTTTTCTAGTTTTCTAAGAATAGTCAATAGGAGAGTCCTATGGATAGACCTTAGGCTACTAAAGAGAAAAAACTAAACCTCAACCAAAGGTGAGGTCAACAAGGATAAATTTGTAATTTCCTAAATTTTAAAATTTGGATGTCTAGTAAATTAAATTATCCTTGACTTAGGGTTTTTGGTAGTTAATAACTCATTAATTTAATACCCTTATTTGATGTTCAAGTGACATTCAAATATTTTGATGATGAATTATTACCACTTAAATTTTAATCTTTTACAAAATGACTAAGACATCTTCCAAGGTCTTAAGGGCTTAGTAGTGACCTAAGTTAAATCAAATTTGGTTAAATCTGGATTAGAAAATTGAATGTAACTGGAAATTGAACACTACAAGCCCAAGTTAAAGTTAAAATTAGTGAAGTGTCTTAATATCATTAACTTACTCCTTTTAAGGGTCTTCACCCACATAATTCTCAAATTAAATGACAAATGATGATTACCCTACTTTTAGGGATAATTGAAACATCGATGTTCATTGAACACTAAAGATATTTACCGGATGAATTATTAAGCAACATAATAAGTTTAAATGAGCTCAAGACTTTTCATCAGGCGGTGCAATGGAAGCATGGACCTACTTTTTCTCCTGAGCTGTTGGATACCTCAGAGGTCTACTAAACACACTCTGTCTCGCTTAATAAGATCATCCTTAATTGAATTAATAGGGGATATGATTTAAGATTCGACAAATCATCAGAACCATATTTTTTTCACTTTACATAAAATGCCCTTACATGCATTTTTAGTTTCAGGTGGTGGAATGAGAAGACTCATCATGTACGCTTTTACAGTTTACAGTACCATCATTTTTCTACACTTTCCAGACTGTATTTTATGCTTACAAAGCTTGCATGTTAAACAACAATGTCACCCTGCATGAAATCCAAAAATGTTAGGATAGCCATAAAACCAAAACCAAAACTAGAATCAATCAAGACAAAATTCACCGCTACAACATTTAAAATATAAGACAACTCAAAATTTAACCAAAAATATCATAAAAACCACAATTGCAACTAAATTAAGTCGTCACTGTCGGATGATCAGGGATCCCACAGAGGAGGTAACCTACGGTTGCTAACAAGGCTTCCCACAGTCTAAATGAAAGTATGGAACTCATTAAGTTGAGTTTATAAAATTCATTTGGACTAAGTGAATTCGATAGAAAATAATGGTACCGAAATGAGGGAATCATATGATCCTAATCAGTGTCGCTCTAATCAACTTTAATATGCCCCATAACATTTAGAGAACTATAATCATATGGTCATCTGATTTGACATCATAACTTGACACACTGGAAGAATTAAACTCGACACGACGAGGAGCTTGGAGCTAGCATGGCGGGCACCATGACCATCTCCAATAGTAAAACTTGTATTCCCCTGCTAAACCATTCCTTCCTTAGAATTAAACAACCAAAGCCATAGGACTTTGAGGTTGTCTTCCTAGTGCAACATAAATCCTCAACTCATCTTTAGGCTTTTGTATAGCTTTACTGTACAATCTAAGCCCTAAGTCGTCTTAGGATTCTAAGGTTATCGTTCCTCATGACCTAAATCCTCACATACTTCAGGCTATTGGTGTGATTGTTTCACACAAATGTAAGCCCTAAATTAATAAAATTAGCATGAAGTAACATTCAAATAATTTATCCTCAAAATTGAAGCCAAACAATATGATAGATTGGAAAGTCATCGAGGTTCTTATCCGGATCCATGACATCCCCTAGTTCTTTCATCTTTAGATTCCAAAAACAAAATGTTCCAAATTTGAGTCATTCCCCTTTCACACCGCTCTGTCCGATCTTGCTGAAAAGTCCTATCCTTTTGAACTCCTTGAAGATAATATTTCCTGATTTTTATCAAGAGTTTTCTTAGGTAACTATAAGGGCTTTCCCTTATAGAAAGTTTTTCTGAACCCCGCTTAATATAAACCTTATTTAATTCTTCATGTTAAATAGAGGAAGTTATCAGCAAATAAAATGGTTTCATAGACCAAATGGAAGTTATATATTTCTTAGCTTATTTGATCGAGCCTCATCTTCAAGTCTTGTGTTTATCCTTTGGGATAGATATAGGGTTTGAGGTACATTACTCTTTCATTTAAACTATAAAAAAATGGGGTTAGTTTGATTTCATATTTTTCTAAAACTTATATATATATATATATATA
>JXCR01111073.1:25090-56595 GCA_002079205.1 Phalaenopsis hybrid cultivar | reverse complement strand
TTTTCAAAACATATATATATATATATATATATATATATATTAAACGTCCTTTTGAAGCGGGCGATGAGATTTTGATTCCGGTGACCGATTGCTTCCAATGGGCAACTCCTTAACTAAAATAGTGTCGACAGCTTCTGGCGACTCCGCTGAGGAAGAGCTTCTCTTTCCTTTTAAATCAAGAAATGTTATCTTTACATATCGATGATGTGTTCATGTCTCTCATGAACCAAATTACCCTTCTTCCATTGACATAACTTACCCATTTCCGTCTTGGGAAAGTACGGTCAACCCTTTGGACTTCAGGACCGTCTATTCAACCGCCTTTGAACAGGGAGGTTCAAGAGACCATTAAGGACTTTTTAATCTTTCTGTGGGGACCACCAGTAGGTGTGTTGGTGGACTAGTTCCACTTGAGCATTGTGTGTTGTTAAGTTGGTTCGGCACTGGGTCCTAAACACTTCACATCTCCTGTTGACCTCATTTTTAGTTGAGGTCTAGTGTTTCTCTTCAGTAGCCTAAGGTCTAGCCATAGGACTTTTCTATTGACTATTCTTAGAAAACTAGAAAAGACACCCTCACCATTAGAAATTCTAAACTCTTCTTTACTCAACTTGAAGTTTCACATATTGGTCATAACCTCTAGCACTCAGTAAGTGGGTTCATTATGAGGGAGCTTAAGAAGAGTTCCTGTAGGGCTATTTGACCTTAGGGTTGACCTTGGGTGTTGGGCTAGAGCTAAGGCACTCACTTTACTCACAATCACTCACTACCCTAAACCCAAAATTTCTTGACTTTGATCCCTTGATACTTTTGGGATACTCATGTTGATGGTCCCCTAAACCTACTAACACTAGGCTGGGGTTTAGCTAAGACCAGTACATAGAGGACCCAAATGGGGTTTCCATTGGTCCACGGCTTACTTTTGGTGGTTAGTTCCCCAATCTTACTCAAATACTCATCCTGGCCTTTTGCCCTTAAACTCCCCCAAATTACCCAAGTACCATTGAAACCTTAAATTTGGCCAAAATTCCTAAATTTATCCAAATTACCCGAACTTTTTTAAAATCATTTCAAACATTTTGAAAACACCCAAATTACCAAAAATCACCAAGAATTGCCAAATTACGAAAATACCCCTCCTTAGCCCAAAAATAAAAAAATTCCAAAAAATCCCAAAAATTCCCAAATATTCCAAAATTCCCAATCTCATTTTTCTCAGCTACTACACGATCCAATCTGTACAATTTCACCATCATTGATTAAAACCACTAAATTGAATCCATTGCCCAATTTTGGGCACATGACCTAATCTCACCAAATTGAATCCATAGCCCCTTCAATTGGCCATGGTTTATGTTGAAAACTCTTTATAAAATTCCTACACATCAAAATTAATGATTAATTGGCCTTGGTGAAGTCTCAATTTCATTTAATTTTAACCTAGGTCAAAAGCCCCAAATTTTGCCCCAAATTGGTTATGCCTCTAAATTTCACCAAATTGTTTGCCTTAGCTCCAAAATTTCCATTCCATTCCTTCATGAAAAATCTTTATAACATATCCATTGAGCATTTGAACCATTCAATTGAGCCAAATTCTAATCCTAGCCCAGTCTAGACCCAAGTCTAGCCCAACATGCCCAAATTGACCAAATCTCCAAAATCCTTTAAATTGACCCTCCAATTGAACTCAAACCCCTTTTTATCCTTCACAAAAAATGTTCATTACAATCATATACATCATGTACATCAATCAATTGGGCTTAAGAATATGGCTAGCCTAACCCAAACCCAAGTTTTGGTCATTTGCACCTACTTGGACCCATGCACTAAATGTAGCCTAACTGCCCCAAAGTCACAAAATTAATGACTTCATAGCCATTAATTGGACCCTAGTGACCAAGCTAAAGCTCACAAAACCACCTAAGCTAAGCCATGGACCAAAGGTCCCCAAAATCAAGGGATTTTGATTCTATATTTGCTTAAGCCTTGGATAATTTTGTCAAAACTAAACCTCAACTCATTTAATTGCTTTAACATATTCCCCTTGGTTCCCTGAGCTCCTAGCCACCTCCCCCAGCCATGGCTGGCCAGCGTAGTCACCGGAGAAGCCAAAATTGAGGGCCACCCCCTCTCAAACTTCACCCAATTCAAACCTAGAGGCCACCTAACCAAAATGAGATGTTGGAGCCTCTCTACCCTCCACCTAAGCATCACATTGCACCCAAACATTGGCCATGATAGCCACCCCTCAGCCATTTTTACAAAAGCTCACCTCCACGACCATGGAGGGAGTGCTGAAATTTTCTCAGAGAGAGCTTCCTAAATCACTCACAGAGCTTCTTTGAGATCTGCTCAGTACAATCCAACCATCTTCCCCCATTAATCCACAATATGGAAGCTCAAATTTGAGCTCAAACTTCTATCTAAAACCAGGACAGGGATCATCCACCTCCACAGTCCACCAAACTTAAATTACTTGTACCCACACCTTCACAACTATGTAAGAAGAAAAAGCCCCATCAATTCTCTCTTTCACAGAGCCCCTAGTATAAACTTTGATCAACACCTGAAATCGAGCTTGGTCGAATTCATACCTAGACCATCCACCACAGTAAGAGGCTCAATCCTTAGCTTTCTTGAACTCCAAAGAGCGTGCCAAGCATCTCTGATTGAAGCTTCCCTTCTCAGAGAAAAGGTATCGAACTCCTCCTCATCCCGAGCCTCTTTTGATTCTCCATTTTCTTAGGCTTAATTTCACGGCATCTTAACCGTATAGATATGTTCTTCTAGTTTAGACGAGCATTTAAAAAAAATTCATTCAATTTGGTTGAGAAATAAGGGAGATATCAAGCCTTGAAGATGGACAGTTCTCGGGTTAGGCCATTGGGGATGATGATGGAGCGTCGTTCGATTAAGTGTGTATCGGATGAATGGTCAAGATGAAGCTGGATAATGTTTCTTTACATGAACCCCGGGACGCGTGGCTGCTAGTGTGGACGATGACATCAAATGGGAGCACACCGCATGGAGCTTCGGAGTTGCCTAGGATCCAGTCAGTGCCACACATTTAAATAGATAAATAGGGATTTGAATAATTTAGAAAATGATCCCTAGCCTTAAAAATTCATATCTTGGTGTAGAAAAATCACAAAAATAAAATAAAAATACAATCTTGCTCAGTGAACAGAGGAGAACAGTATGTAAATTATTTGATGTCCATTTGATGCATGTTTTATTTTTAGTTAATTAAACACTTTCTTGAGTCTTTTGAATCTCCATGCATATAGGCATTTCACCATAGCTTGAATTTTTGGCATGTTGTAGCCTCTGTCAAGGGGAACATTCCCTGATTTTTCTAAAGTTAGTGAAGACCTCTAGACAGAGATCCATATTTTTTAAATTTCTGCACATTATTTGGTTAAATTAATCATAATAATTACCATGTTCCTTAGAAAAATCCAAGAAAATTTTGGAAGGTTTACTATGACCAGAGAACCTTTAAGAAAATCTATCATGAGCCAAGTTATTTAAAATGCACCTAATCTTCATAAATCCAAAATCACTAAGATAATTAATTTTGGAAAATATCAACATCAAAATGACTTGATTTTTTATCTTTACTATTTTCTAAGATCCATAGAACTACCCAAAAAAATTTTAAAGTACTTTGAGCCCATTTGATGGCCTAAATTGATTTTTCAAGTTGAATATCCTTTTTGGCACTAAAATGATTTTAAGTGATCAAAATATAACTCAAAAACTTTTGAAAACTTTTTTTTGGAGTTCTCTATGATAAGGGTAATTTTATTAAAATTAAATGGTGTTTAAAATAAAAACTTCATTTTTAGCCTATTTTTAAATATTTAAAATAATTAAAAATTCATAAAAATTACAAAAAAAATAAAATTCATGAAAACATTATAAATTGTTTTCTAAGCACTTACAAATAATTGGAATATTTTTCCTAATGTTTCTAAATAAAGATATGGTATTTTGAAGCTTAAAATAATTTTTAAAGGCTAAAAAATGGATTTCCACTAAAATAATTTCAATAAATCAAAGAAAAATCAAAAAAATATAAAATTTGTCTCCCTAGGTTTTCTAACCACAGGGAGATTTTTAAAAAATGCAAAACTTAATTTTTCGTATTTAAAATATTTTATATTTAATGAGTACCCCAGAACCTAAAATAATTATAATAATTCAAAAAAATTTCAAAAAATCTTGAAATTTTGTCCAAATGGCTCCTTTGTCTAGGTATACCTTTAGTAAAAATGTCAAGTGATTAGGCTTCACCTTGGTTAAGTTAGAAAATTTTCTTTTAAAAATCCCATTTTTGCATGAAAATAATTATATAAATAAAATTAAAATTTGAAAAATCAAATTTTCTCCTCTGATGTCTTAATTGACCCATGAATGAGGTAAGATAAAAATTTTAAAGTCATTTGATTTGAATTTGACAAATGATGAAGTGTTAGAGCCTTAGGGGCAAAAGTGTAATTTTATGAATTTGGCCTTAATTAACATTTAGGATTATTTCAAGGAGGGAAATGGGCAACCTCTGGTCTTAATTAACTTATTTGGAAGACTAAAATTAAAAGTGGATTAATTGGTAGAAACCCACCTCACTTTCCTAATTAAAAGGATAAATTAATAAATTTCTAAATTATTAAAATTTGGATGTTTATTGAAATTAAAAGAACCTAGGACTTGGGGTATGACTTTTGAAGTCGGCAATCAATCAATTTAAAAACCCTATTTAAGGTTCAAATTAAATTCAAATAATGAATCATGATCACCTAAAACATAACATTTTTCCAAATTAATTAAGGCACTCACCTAGGTCTTAAGGGCTTAGTAGTGATCTAAGTTAAATCAAGATTGAATAAACAAGGATTAGAAAAGAAAACATAGACAAAATTTAAGACCTTTAAAACACTACAAGCCCAATTAGGATTAAAATTTGGCTAAGTGCTCCAACAACACTAGCTTGCCCCCATTTAAGGGTCTTCATTCACATATTCTTCAAAATTAAATTACAAATAATAATTACCCTACTCTTAGGGATAGTTAGGACATCAATGTTCATTGAGCATTAGGGTGTTCATAGGGTGAATTATTAAGCACCATAGTAAGTTCAAATGAAATTGAGGCTTTTTCACCAGGCAGTGAGAGGGAAGCATGGACCTGCTTCTTTCTCCTAACTTGTTGGATACCTCAAAGGTTTACAAAACTTAATGTGCTTTGCTTAACAAAATCATTCTTAATTAAACTCCTAAGGACCCACCAAGATATGACCTAGGGTTAGGTAGGTCACCAAAACTTTACTTTCCTGTGTCATATAAAATGCCCTGACATGCATTTCGAGTTTCAGGTGGTGGAACGAGAAGACTCACAAGGTACGCTTTTATAATTTATAGCGCCGTTTTCTTGTATTTTCATACTGTACTTGTAATGTTAATACAAATTTGCATGCTAAACAATGATGTCACCCCTGCATGAAAACTAAAACTATCAGGATAGCCACAAAACCAAAACCAAAACCAAAGTTAAAATTAACCAATATAAAATTCACTGCCACAACATTCAAAATATAAACAACTCAAAATTTATTCACACACATCACACAAACCAACAAATGCAACTAAATTAAGACGTCTCTATCGGATGATCGGAAACCCTTCGGAGGAGGTGACCAACGTTTACTAACGAGGCTTCCTACGGTCTAAATGAAATTATGGAACTCATTAAGTTGAGTTTAGTAAATTCATTTGGACTAAGTGAATCTAATAGAAAATAGTGGTGCCGGAACGAGGGAACCGTAGGTTCCTAACCGGTGTCGCTCTAATCAACTTTAACATCCCCCCATAAAAATTTAAAGAACTTTAACCATAGGGCCACCTGATTTGACATCATAACTTAACAGCCTAAAAAAACATCAACTTGCCACGACGAGGAGCATGGAGCTAGCATGGTGGGCAGCACGACCATCTTCAACAGCAAAATCTATCTACATCAGCAAAACCAATTTCTTTCCTTCTTTAGAATTAAACAACAAATCCATAAGACTTCGAGGTTTTCTGCTTATGCAACATAAATCCTCATCTCATCTTCAGGCATTCGTATAGCTCTACTCTACAATATAAGTCCTAACTCGTTTTAGGATTCCGAGTTTGTCGTTTGTCGCGACCTAAATCCTCACATCTTCCAGGCTATTTGTGTGATTGCTTTACACAAATGTAAACCCTAAATTAATAAAATTGGTAGGATGAAATACTTAAATTTTTCTCCTCAAAACTAAAGCCAAACAATAGGATGGACTGGGAAGGCACCGAGGTTGTCCTCCGGAGCTTTGTCATATCCTAGTCCTTCCTCCTTTGGATTCCATAATAAATGTCCTAAATTTGAACCATTCTCCTTTCACACCTCTTTGTCCGATTTTATTGAAAAGTCCTTTCCTTTGAATTCCTTGAAGATAATATTTCTTTGATTTTTATCGAGAGTTTTCTTAGATGACTTCAGTCATTTAAGATGTAATTAACTATAGGGGCTTGCCCTTATAGGAAGCTTTTCTCGAACCCAGCTTAATATAAACCCTATTTAATTCTTCATATTAAAAAGGAGAAATTGTTGGCAAATAAAATGGTTTAGCAGACCAAACGGACGTCATACCTTTCTTAGTTTATTTAATTTAGCCTCACCCTCAAGTCTTGTGTTTATCCTTTGGGATAGATATAAATTTTGAGATATAGTGCTCTTTCATTTAAACTATGAAAAATATGAGTTTAGTTTGATTTCATACTTTTCTAAACTTAAATGTCCTTCCGAAGCTAGCGACGAGATTTCAATTCCGCTGGCCGACAGCTTCTTACGGGCAACTCCAAACCAAAACAGCGCCGACAACTTCTGGCGACTCCACTGAGGATGGCTTTTCTCTCCATTTAAACAAGGAAAAATTATCTTCATATGTTGAAAATGTGTCCATGTCCCTATTGGACCAAAATTACCCTTCTTCCATTGACATACTTTACCCATTTCTGTCTTGGGAAAGTATGACCAACTTTTTGAAATTCAGGATTGTCTGTTCGATCACCTTTGAACAGAAGGGTTCAGGAAGCCATTAAGGACTCTTTAAATCTTCATGTGGGGTCGGACCCCAATAGATGTTTTGGTGGAAATCAATTACAAATTCAAGGAAATCAATTACAAAATCAAGGAGCTGCTATTAAGAATATTGAAAACCAATTGAGACATATCGCTACTGCGCTTAGTAACCGAACATTAAGAACTTTTCCTAGTACTGTGGAACCAAATCCTAAAGATCAAGGAAAAGAACAAATCAAAGCAATACAATTATGAAGTGAAAAAGAATTGGAGACAAGAGTACAAACAGAAATGGAAACTGAAAAAGAGAAAGTAGATACTGAAAATGAAAAGGATCATGAGTATTATTTATTAAAGCAACCCAAACAGAATAAACTATTCTCCAAATTTACTGAGAGTATCCATTTATCCATTTAGATAAAGAGAGTATCCATTTACACCAATGAAAATTATTGTGGAAAAACCTCCACCACCGTTTCCTCAAAGATTGAAGTAAAATAAAGAGAATAAACTACACCAATGAAAATTATTGTGGAGAAACCTCCACCACCGTTTCCTCAAAGATTGAAGCAACCCAAACAGAATAAACAATTTTCCTTTTTAAAAATTCTTAAGAAGTTAACAGTAAATATTCCCTTCGTAGAAGCTTTAGAGCAAATGCCCAATTATGTGAAATTTATGAAAGATATACTGATATTCCCTTCGTAGAAGCTTTAGAGCAAATGCCTAATTATGTGAAATTTATGAAAGATATTTTGAGGAGAAACCTCCACCACTGTTTCCTCAAAGATTGAAGCAACACAAATAGAATAAATAATTTTCTAAATTTTTAAAAATTCTTAAGAAGTTAACAGTAAATATTCCCTTCGTAGAAGCTTTAGAGCAAATGCCCAATTATGTGAAATTTATGAAAGATATACTGATATTCCCTTCGTAGAAGCTTTAGAGCAAATGCCTAATTATGTGAAATTTATGAAAGATATTTTGATTCAAATAGAAGAAATAATTTTCTATGCTTTTATAAATTCTTAAGAAATTAATGGTAAATATTACTTCGTAGAAGCTTTAGAGCAAATGCCCAATTATGTAAAATTTATGAAAGATATTCTGAACAAGAAAAGGAGTTCATGGATAACAAAATACTTAGCGAAGAGGGTAGTGCAATTATTCAGAAAAAGCTTCCTGAAAAATTAAAAGATCCTGGCAAATTCACTATACCATGTGCTATTGGTGAAAAATTTTATGAAAGAGCTTTATGTGATTTAGGAGCCAACATTAATCTTATGCCTCTATCAATTTTCAAATGATTAGGATTAGGAGAAGTCTTACCTACTTTTGTAACTCTCCAGTTAGCGGATCGTTCAGTTACATATCCTAAGGGAGTTATAGAATATGTGTTAGTAAAAGTGCATAAATTTATAATTAGCAGATCGATCAATTACATATCCTAAGGGAGTTATAAGAGATGCGTTAGTAAAAGTTGATAAATTTATCTTTCGTTACATATCCTAAGGGAGTTATAGAAGATGTGTTAGTAAAAGTTGACAAATTTATCTTTTTTTAGCAGATCGATCAATTACATATCCTAAGGGAGTTATAAGAGATGCGTTAGTAAAAGTTGATATGTTTCATTGTTTTAGATATGGAGGAAGATAAAGAAATACCTATCATTTTAGGGAGACCATTTCTTGCTACTGGAAAAGCTATGATAGATGTTGAAGAAGGAAAATTAATTATGAGAGTTAACGATCAAGAGGTAACTTTTAACATTGTAAAATTTATGAAATACCCTGCTGTTGAAAGAGATAATGAATGTTTTTGCATGGAAATTAGTGAACATCTATTGAAAGAATATTCTAAGGAATATTTTGAAGAGAAAGAACAATTTGAAGAGAGTGATGAAGTTATTCTGGATGAATTAAAAAATGAAGAATTAGATTATGTTCAGGAAAGATTTGAGATGTTGGATATTACAAAATATGCCGATAAGAATATATTTCCGTCAATTATAAAACCACCTGAACTTGAGTTGAAAATACTGCCTAGCCACTTGAAGTATGTGTTTTTAGGAGACTCATCTACATTACCTGTTATTATATCTTTAAAATTAAATGATTTGCAAGAGCAAAGACTGTTAGATACATTGAAAAGATATAAGAAAGCTTTTGGTTGGACCTTAGCTGATATTAAGGGAATCAGTCCTTCAATCTGCATGCACAAAATTATATTAGATGAAGAATATAAACCAAGAGTTGATCCACAAAGGAGATTAAATCTGATGATCAAAGAAGTAGTTAAGAAGTAGATTTTGAAATGGTTAGACACTGGAATTATATATCCTATTTCAGATAGTGCGCGGGTAAGACCAATTCATTATGTTCCTAAGAAAAGAGGAGTAACTGTTGAAACAAAAAAAATAATGAATTAATACAAGACAAGTTACTGGTGCCGTATTTGCATTGATTATAGAAAATTAAACACTGCCACCAGGAAAGATCACTTCCCTTCACCCTTTTTAGATCAAGTAGTAGATAGACTTGCTGGGCATAAATATTTTTGTTTTTTAGATGGATATACCGCTTACCATCAAATTGCTATTGCTTCTGAGGATCAAAAAAAGATAAAATTTACTAGTCCTGGAAATTTTTCTTTTCGAAGAATGTTGTTCGGATTATGTAATGCACGTGCAACATTCCAGAGATGTATGATGTCCATATTTAGTAAGTAAATTGATGATGGATTGGAAGTATTTATGGATGATTTCTCTGTATTTGGAACCTCATTTGACGCATGCTTAAATTACCTGGAAAAAGTTTTAGAGTTATGTGAAAGAACTAATTTAGTTCCTAATTGGGAGAAATGTTAATTTATGGTTGAGGAGGAATTGTGTTAGGGCATAAAATTTTAGAAGGTGGTATGGAAGCAGACGTTGCAAAAATTCAAGTTATATTTAAACTAACACCTCATACTAATGTAAGAGAGGTTAGAAGTTTTCTTGGACATGTTGGATTTTACAGGCGTTTTATTAAAATTTTTTCAAAAATTACCAAAACTCTATGCCAACTTTTAGAAAACGACAAGAAATTTGAATTTGCTGAAAGTTGTTTAAATGCCTTTGAGTTATTAAAGGAAAAATTAATCATAGCCCCTATTATAGTTTCACTTAACTGAAACAAACCATTTGAATTGATGTGTGATGCTAGTGATTATGCTATTGGAGTTGCTCTTGGACAAAGGTATGAAAATATTTTTAAAGTTATATACTACGCTAGTAAAACTCTTAATGATGCAAAAATTAATTATACTGTCATTGAAAAAGAGTTACTAGCTATTGTGTATGCTTTAGATAAATTCAAATCTTATTTAATTGGAGCTAAATGTGTTGTGCATACTGATCACTCTGTTATTAAATATCTGATGCAAAAGAAGGATGTCAAACCAAGGTTGATTAGATGGATACTTTTGATGCAAGAATTTGATCTTGTGATTATTGATAGAAAGGGAACAGATAATCAAATTGCTGATCATTTATCAAGATTAGAAAACCATGAATAGTTTCCCTGATGAAAAACTTTATAATATTAATGAGTGGAAAATGCCATGGTATGTTGATATTGTTAACTATATTGTGAGTGATATTTTGCCACCTATGCTGACATTGCAGCAACAAAGGAAATTTATTCATGATGCAAAAACATATTTTTGGGATGAGCCTTTTGTATACAAACAATGTATAGATATGATTATGAANATTTTAGAAATAAATATATTCAGAGATTGGCAAAAAAATTTAATATTATTCGTCGAATTTCTACTGCATATCATCCTCAAACCAGTGGGTTAGCTGAAGTTTCTAATAGAGAGATTAAACAAATAATTGAAAAGACTGTAAACCCTAGTAGAATAGATTGGTCCACTAGACTGGATACCGCATTATGGGCTTACAGAACTGCTTATAAAACTCTTATTGGAATGACTCCTTACAGACTGATTTTTGGAAAGACTTGCCACTTACTAGTAGAATTGGAGCATAAAGCATATTGGGTGACTAAAGAATTCAATTATAATTTGAAAGATGTTGGTAATAATAGATTGTTAGAACTAAATGAATTGGAAGAATCAAGAAATGAGTTTTATGATAACAACAGAATTTATAAGGAAAAATTAAAGTTATGGCATGATCGGAAGATTAACCAGAAGAACTTTGAACCAGGACAAGAAGTTTTACTTTACAACACTAGGCTGAAGTTATTTCCTGGGAAATTGAAGTCTCATTGGTTAGGACCCTTTACTGTGACTCAAATTTATACTTATGGAGCTGTTGAAATTGAAGATGAGAAGACAGGAAATAGATTAAAACTAAATGGGCACAGATTAAAACCATATTATGCGGGTAAAAGACCAAATTTTAAAGAGGTTTTAATGATCAGTCAACCTAAATGACACCTGAATAGGTCGGGCTGACGACAATAAACCAAGCACTTTTTGGGAGGCAACTCATATTTATCTTTACTTTTATTGCAATTATAGTAGTTTGTTTTTGAAATTATCGTTAGTTTGTGGTAGAATTAAGCTCTACTACTCTTATTTGTCCTTGAATCATCATAAAAATTGGATCCATAGAGAAAAATTGGAACGCATTCGGACCAGAGCGAAACTATGAAAATTTTGCCTTCAGCATCGACGGCGCCCTCGACGTCGCCGACGGTGCCCTCGACTCCGCCGACGGTGCCCTCGATGCCGCTAACGCCGCCCTTGACCCAGCCGACCACAAGACAGGCGAAATGGCGGTTACTTGGGTTCAAATGGTGGTTTTTGGCAGTTTTTGGGCGGGAATTATCCTTTTAAACTCCAAATTTTGATTCCTAGTTCATATTTTCCCCCCAAAATGAAGTGAATTTCCACTAATTTCATTCTTATGGCATCTAGTTTCCTTTATAATCCCAGAATGTGAGTTTTCAATCGGCGAAAGTTTGTTAGTGCGGAAGCGCTGCGAATCTTCAACAAGTTACCGACGAAGAAAAAATTGATCAAGGAATGAGGATTCGTAAATCGCGGATTGAATAATCCCACGACAGTAATTGAAGAAATGATAGTGCAGCAAAGATGGGAAGTTTTGTGCTACACTACCCCCGCCGTGGTGGTTCCTGTGGTAAAAGAATTTTATGCAAATTTATATGGAATCAATGAGGGAGTTGTTTATGTGCGAGGAAGATGGATCACTTTCACTCCTGCACGGATCAACAAATTATACATGATCAAAAATGTTCTTGTTTGCCATTATTCCAATTTCGTCCCAACGAGAAACCAAATGAATGAAATTTACCAATATTTAACGGACAAAATTGACGACTAGGAAACAAGAGAAAACGAGTATGTTAGTTTTTCTGCGACACTCCTAAATCCCATTTCAAAACATTGGCACTTTTTTCATTTCTGTGAAACTGTTACCGATAATGAAGATAGGTATAGTTTCTAAAGAAAGTGCTATTTTGAATTACATCATCCAAAAGGGACTGTCAATCCACATTGGATCAATAATTGTGAAATCGATTTTGGGCCTAATCGTTCATGGATCAACTCATGGGCTTCGACACCCCCCACCAATTTTCCTCACTTTGCAGTCAGTTCTAAGTGTCCTACAAAAATTGGGAAAAGGTACTTCTACCTTGGAAGCCTTTGGACCCAACTGAGAGATTCCTAATTTTTGAAGATGAAAATGATATGGCTATTATAGTAGATCAATCATCTCAAAATTAACTACCAGTTCAACCCTTAATTCCTGATAAGTCTCTTCTCTGGTGATCCTACACCAAATCAAGAAATTGGAAAAGGAGGTACAAAATGTCATGAATTTGATTAATATTATCTCTGATTTCTTTGATCATCTAAACTGGAGGATAAAAGAACATTTTGATCACTCTGGATATTTAGAAAATAGCTTGATACGATTGATGAGGAGGATGAAGTTAATAGAAGAGGATTCCATTGAAGAGTTTCCATTCCAACCTTTCTACAACCTCTTCGTTCATGTGCAATCAATGGGTGATCTCATAGGAGAATCTAGTACTGATTCTGATGATTAGTAGATTTATATTACTACCTATCTATCTATCTATGTATTTTGATTTGAACTTTGTATTTTCTTTACTTTAGAATTTTGCTTTTAGATCTCTGTATAGTTGATACTAAGCATAGGATATTTTGTTTTCAGCATTTTGAGTGTTGTGGCTCGTATTGCAATGTNTTATGTATATAATGATTAAACAGATGTCGTTTAGGCTTGGAATTGATCGAAATCACAAAAATCCGGAATTTGAAAAATATCAATAGAGCCCGCCCACAGCGCCCTCGACGCCGCTGACGACGAGATTTTCTCGAGACTTAGGATTTTAATTCCAATAGAGCGCGCCAACGGCGCCATCGACCTCGCCGACGGTGAGCTCACGAGAAACACCTTTAATTACGATTTTGACTGGTCAACAGCCACTATTTATCATCCCCTTCCTCCTAAAAATGCCATTTTTGACCTTGGGCTTGAAAGATCTTGGATTGGGAGGCAATTTCAAGGCTTTTTAACACCGGATTTTATCATCTTTAANTCCACTTCTTCCTAAAAATGCCATTTTTGACCTTGGGCTTGAAAGATCTTGGATTGGGAGGCAATTTCAAGGTTTTTTAACACCAGATTTGATCATATCTAGGTAAGAGCTTCACTCTAAACTAAAAATATTTGATTTTCACCATGAACTTGTTCCACATTGAGGAGATCCAAAAAATTTGATAATGTGAAGAAAATTTGGAAAGAAATTCATGGATCTTAGTGTTGAACTCTTAGAATTACTATTGGAAGCCATGCTTTGCATATTTGAAGTAATTTTTGAAATTTTTCTATAATTTGATTAGATTAAAATCGCTCCACGTCAAAAGAGATGGGTTGAGTTCGACGAGTCTCCCTTCATCAATGTGATGGCTCAAACAAAAATTTACTTTCATATTTAAAGGAAAGAAGTGTATGAAAGATTGAGTTTTTGAAAGTTAGGGAGGAGAAATTGAACAAGTTATTGCCGAGCGGAGGTGGGAAAACTTTTGTTACACCACCAATAAAGCTGATGCAAACGTTGTAAAGGAGTTCTACGCCAATGTAATCTATTCTGAGGATGGAATCTTTCAAGTGCGTGGATTTCCTGTTGAGTTTACTGCCGCTCGCATCAACACATTTTACGAAGTCTCAGACTCTTATAGCTGCCCAAATGAATCCTTTAGTACAATGGATGGCCCCCTTAAAGATGTGATCAACTTTCTCACTGATGGGAAAGGAACATAGAAGAAAAAGCAGTGAGAACGGGTAAATTTTTCTGCTTCCATGCTGAATGCCACCTCTAAGGTGTGACAGATTTTATTTCCTCTACTCTGTTACCGACCTATCACCATAGTGAGGTAACTAGAGATAGAGCTTTTCTGAATTTCTATATTCAGAATAATAGAACTATAAATGTGGGGAGAATAAATTTTAAGAATATATTGACTATGGTGAGGAGTGAGACTAGTGGAGGTCTAGGACACCTTGGACTTATTTATGCAATTTACAAACTTTCTGGAGTGGAAATTAGAAATGAAGAATGGGTTTACCCTATGAAACTCATTAGTAAAGCTAATTTGAAGACTTATGAATCCCATAAAAAATGGAGAACTAGGAGTATAAGTCAAGAACCTTCTACTAATAGAGATGTTCCCTCTACAAGTTACGACCGTCCACCTTCTAGTTCCCCTACCCTCTCTAATTTCATGAATGAGTTGACCTTGCAGCGGAAGAGCATAGAATTGATAAATGAAAGGATTTGAGGATTAGAATGTTGACACGATTACGATAGTGAGTACCTTCAGAGGCATTCAGATTTTGAGATATTATTATGAAGCTCAGGCCCGACACTACAAAGGTGAGCCTGATGTTACTTTTCCTGAGTGCCCGCGATATACTCAGTATCAGCCCATCCACCTGCTGATCAAGGCGATGAAGACATAGTTTGAGATTTTGATATTTGAATGTAATTGATGTACTTATTTTTGTACTTGTATTTCTCTGATTTTGTTTGTAATAGAAATGCATGTTTGTGTATTTGGACTTTCATTTTTAGTATTACGTTGTACTTGGATAATTTTTATTTTTGTTATAAAGTTAGTGTTATTNTCATTTGGGAACTTATATATATTAATTGCAGTGGACTACGTTTCTAAGTGGATTGAAGCACAAGTTTTACCTTGTTGTGACGTTAAAAGTGTTTCAAGGTTTTCAATGAAAAATATTTTCACTAGATACAGAATGCCTAGAATGATTATCACTGCAGAGGATCCCATTTTAGAAATAAATATATTCAGAGATTGGCAAAAAAATTTAATATTATTCGTCGAATTTCTACTGCATATCATCCTCAAACCAGTGGGTTAGCTGAAGTTTCTAATAGAGAGATTAAACAAATAAACTACTTATCACCCTCAAACCAGTGGATTAGCTGAAGTTTCTAATAGAGAGATTAAACAAATACTGGAAAAGACTGTAAACCCTAGTAGAATAGATTGGTCCACTAGACTGGATACCAACAAATACTTGAAAAGACTGTAAACCCTAGTAGAATAGATTGGTCCACTAGACTGGATATCACATTATGGGGCTTACAAGACTGCTTATAAAACTCCTATTGGAATGACTCCTTATAGACTGATTTTTGGAAAGACTTGCAGAACTGCTTATAAAACTCTATGACTCCTTACAGACTGATTTTTGGAAAGACTTGCCACTTACTAGTAGAATTGGAGCATAAAGCATATTGGGTGACTAAAGAATTCAATTATAATTTGAAAGATGTTGGTAATAATAGATTGTTAGAACTAAATGAATTGGAAGAATCAAGAAATGAGTTTTATGATAACAACAGAATTTATAAGGAAAAATTAAAGTTATGGCATGATCGGAAGATTAACCAGAAGAACTTTGAACCAGGACAAGAAGTTTTACTTTACAACACTAGGCTGAAGTTATTTCCTGGGAAATTGAAGTCTCATTGGTTAGGACCCTTTACTGTGACTCAAATTTATACTTATGGAGCTGTTGAAATTGAAGATGAGAAGACAGGAAATAGATTAAAACTAAATGGGCACAGATTAAAACCATATTATGCGGGTAAAAGACCAAATTTTAAAGAGGTTTTAATGATCAGTCAACCTAAATGACACCTGAATAGGTCGGGCTGACGACAATAAACCAAGCACTTTTTGGGAGGCAACTCATATTTATCTTTACTTTTATTGCAATTATAGTAGTTTGTTTTTGAAATTATCGTTAGTTTGTGGTAGAATTAAGCTCTACTACTCTTATTTGTNATAGTAATCCTCACTTGAAAAAGGAAAAAGAAAGGATTGAAAACAATCCCTAAAAAGAAAAGAAAAATATATAGGATTGAAAGCAATCAAAATGAAAAAAAAAAGAAAATAAAGAAAGAAAAAAATTACGGAAGTGAGAAGAAGCTTAAGGATATGTCTAATCAAAATTGGCTTCACTGGACCTACCTAAAGGGAAAACCTAAATACATTTCTGAACTTATATTTATGGAATAGATCTTTTAGTAGTAGAGTTCTCATGAAGTTCCTATCTTTTGAATATTCTAAGTTACTTAATATTGCAACATGTAGTCTTTCTTGAAATGAATAGAAGACTAGAACTCTTAAACTTGATGACTACAAATCTTGTGGCTATAGAGTTAATTCAATTACTTGAATTATTTTTGAAAAATCTCACTATGATATTTATTTAAATCAAACTTATAGTATTTCTGAATTAAAACTTAACTACAGTAGATCATAATTTTATATAGTACAAAAATTACTTGAGGACAAGTAATAGTTAAGTTTGGGGGATTTTGACCAGAGGAAAATATGTTGAGATTTTCATACCTATTTTATACTATTTTTTATTATATTGCACTTTAACGAAAGGTATTTTTGATGTTTTGTTGCAGGAATGATGAATTTGGGTCATTGGAGCAAAAAGATGCAAAAGGAGCAAATTTGAAGCAAAAATGGCCAAAATGTGAAGAATTGAACCAGGGCGCCGACGGCGCCATCAACCCCGCTAACGACAAGATTTTCCTGAGACTCCAGATTTAATTCATTAAGAAGGTCCGCCAACGGCGCCCTCGAGGCCATCGACAGCGAGCTCGGCTGTTATGCCCAATCAAGCTTTGGATAAGTCCAAATTTTGAAGGGATGCTTAGGCAACTCTTGGAAAAGCTCATCCACAACTTTAAAAGAATGTTTTGGTCAAAAATTTAAGAGCCTAGAAGTCCTGGGGAGAGTTCCCGGAGGTTAGAAAGGTTTCAATAGTGTGTAAAAATTATGAGTAATTCTTCGAGAGATTGTAAGAGTGGAGGGAAAGTGAGAGGTTTCTTCCTCCTTGCTGCTTCGAAGAGGAATTCTGTGTGCTGTAAAGAAAGGGAGAGATTCAAAGGAACTTTAAGGAGTGTTCTTGTGGAGAAATTAGAGATAAGTTATTTACTTGTTGTAGTTTGTATGACTTTGATTTTATATATGAATTACGAGTTTGGTTGTGTTTTCCCCATGAGATATCATGAATTCTGAGTTTTGTTGTATTTTCTCCATGAGTTCTGAGTAGTTTTCTCTGTCTTTCTCATTGTCTTATTTGTTGTGTTTTCCCCATGAGATATGAGTAGTTTTCTTTGTCTTTCTCCTTGTCTTGAGATTTTTTGTGTTTTTCCCATGAGATCTGAGTAGTTTTCTCTGTCTTTCTCCTTGTCTTGAGATTTGCATGGTGATTTGAATTGGTGAAGCCATGAAAATGTTTAAGAAATTGTGATGATCTTTTCACTTCGGTGATTTGAATTGGTTGAGCCATGAAAATGTTAAAGAAATTGTGATGATCTTTTCACTTTGTGATTTGAATTGGTGAAGCCATGAAAATGTTTAAGAAATTGTGATGATCTTTTCACATCGATTTTAATTTAATTTCAATCTGACCAATTAATTTGTTAAAATATGTTGAGTTTTACAACTGAAGTGTGGATTACATCCAAGATTCAGGGAGGTCAAAGCCCTTGGAAGTTAGGTGCAAATAAATAGGGAAATAATATTATCGGGTGTAGAATTGGATATTTTAGAGTGACAGACTAAAATCCCTAATTCGATCCTATCGTTTTGGTGCTGAAGTGTAGATGTTAGCCCTCAGGCGAGGGGAACATGGGAGCTCCAAAGTGAGAGTCGGTATCCTCCCAGCCTAGCCGTAGATTCAGTAAACAAGCGTTGGATTAGTCAATGTTCTTTATGCTTGGACCAAAGGGTAAAGAATATGTATGCTCCTATTTGATAGGATTAGTCAATGTTCTTTATGCTTGGACCAAAGGGTAAAGAATATTTAGCCGCAGAATCAGTAACCAAGCATAGGATTAGTCAATGTTCTTTATGCCTGGACCAAATGATTAGTCAATGTTTTTTATGCCCGGACCAAAGGGTAAAGAATAGGTATGCTCCTATTTGGCGCAATATAATTTGAACTGATTCACTTTATCCATTCACTATAATTTCTTGACAAGGAGAATGATTCCAATGTTCTTTATGCCTGGACCCAAGGGTAAAGAATAGGTATGCTCCTATTTGACACAATATACATTTGAACTAATTCACTTATCCATTCACTATAATTTCTTGACAAGGAGAAGGATGATTTCTTATATATTGAATATCACAGTCCATTCACTATAATTTCTTGACAAGGAGAAGGATGTTTTCTTATATATTGAATATCACATTAAAAACCTCAATCCATTCAATATAATTTCTTGACAAGGAGAAGGATGCTTTCTTAGATATTGAATATCACAAATTAAACCTCCATTCACTATAATTTCTTGACAAGGAGAATGATGTTTTCTTATATATTGAATATCACATTTGAACTTCACTATAATTTCTTGACAAGGAGAAAGATGCTTTCTTATATATTGAATATCACATTAAAAACCTCATTAGCTATAATTTCTTGACAAGGAGAATGATGTTTTTTCGTATTGAACTCACATTAGATCATTTCACTATACTTGACAAGGAGAAGGATGTTTTCTTATATATTGAATATCACAATTAAACCCTACTTTATATCATTAGTTATTTATTAGTTAGTAAACCCTACTTTATATCATTAGTTATTTATTAGTTATTAAAATTATCCTAAACCCTCTATAATCTCCTTGACAAGGAGAAGGATGCTTTCTTATATATTGAATATCACATTTAAACCTTCATTAGTATCATTCTTTATTTAATAGTTATTAAAATTACATATTTATTGTAATTGCCTATTTGTGACAGGTAAGCAAATTGAACTTCGTTGTTGTGATTAAAGTATTGCTTTTTCTAAAATCTTAGTTCATAGGTCTAATCCTATTCCCTGCGGGATTGATATCTAGGACTCCATTAAAGCCCTATATTACTTGAGCAATACATATACTTGCGTTGATAAGTGTGAATTTACAAGTATTGAATATTTATTACGTCCATATTTATCTTATATTTTTAAGCATACAAAAGTCACTATCAAAAATCAAGGGAATAATAATTATAGATCCACTTATCCTCCAGGTTTCAACAGTAATACACAATTTAAAGAGAAGAAGTTGTTCATAGAAGAAGTGATGTTACAAGTGGGAGATCAATTACAAAGTCAAGGAGCTACAATTAGAGATATTGAGAATCAACTTAGGCAAATACCAAAATCATTAAGTAATAGATCCCGAGGAACACTTCCTAGCAATACTGAATCAAATCCAAAAGACCAGAACAAAGAGCAAGTAAAAGCCGTTCAACTTAGAAGTGGAAGAGAGTTGGAAGGTAGGGTTAAAAAATAAATTGAAGTAGAGAGAGAAGAAAATGAAAAATCAAAAGAGGACGCTCCAAAAGATTCTGAGAGACCTATTTCTCCAATGTAAATTGATTTTGAAAAACCACCACCTCCATTTCCTTAGAGAGTTTGTCAGCAGAAGTTGGATAAGCAATTTTCAAAGTTTTTGGAAATATTTAAGAAGCTTACAGTTAAAATTCCATTTGCTGAAGCCTTAGAATAAATGTCAAGCTATGTAAAGTTTATGAAGGATATTCTAAAAAGGAAAAGGAAGTTTGAAGGTAATTAGACTATTGCACTAAGTGAGGAGTGCAGTGCTATAATTTAGAAAAAGCTTCCCGAAAAGCTTAGAGATTCTGGTAGCTTTACAATTCTATGTGCAATAGGAGAAATATTTTATGGAAAAGCTTTAGGTAATTTAGGTGCAAACATTAACCTTATGCCATTATTAATATTCAAAAGATTAGGATTAAGAGAAATAACCCCAACTACTGTAACTCTGCAGTTAGCAGATCGTTTGATAACATACTCTAAAGGAGTTATAGAAGATATCCGAGTGAAAGTGGATCAATTTATCTTTCGTGTTGACCATTGTGCTAGATATGGAGGAAGATAAAGAGATACCTATCATTTTGGGGAGACTTTTCCTAGTCACAGGAAGAGCAATGATAGATGTGCAAAAAGGGAAATTAATAATACGTGTCAATGATCAAACTATTACTTTCAATATTTTAAGATCAATGAAATTTCCTGCAAAAGGTAACAATGATGAATGATATAGGATGGGTGTTATAAGATATCTAAGTGAATGTCATTTCAAAACAACTTATGAAGAAAAATATGAAGAAAAAGATTTGGAACACGAGCAAGAAGAGGAATTAGATTGATGTGAAGAACTTTATAAGGAAGATTCAAACTATGTTCACGAAAGTTTTGAAATTTTGGACACGATAGACAAAGATAAATCATTTTGTCCATCAATTGAAAAATCACCAGAACTTGAGTTGATGTTACTTCCCGAACATTTAAAATATGTCTTTTTTGGAGATTCCTCTGCTTTACCAGTTAAAATTTTCTCAAAATTAATGATGGAAGAAGAAGAAAGGTTGATGAAAATTTTTAAAAATTTTAAGAAAGCCTTTGGATGGACAATTGCTGATATTAAAGGAATCAGTCCTTCAATTTGTACACATAGAATTTATATGAAAGACAACTGCGAAGCTAGGGCTAATCCTCAAAGGAGACTGAATCCTGTTATGAAAGAATCTGTAAAGAAAGAATATTTAAGTGGTTAGATGCTGGAATTATTTACCCTATTTCAGATAGTGCATGGGTTAGTCCAATTCAGTTTGTTCCTAAGGCTGGAATTATCTACCCTATTTCAGATAGTGCATGGGTTAGTCCAATTCACTGTGTTCCTAAGAAAGGGAGAGTAATTGTAACTGTGAATGAAAATAATGAATTAATGCCTGATAGGCAAGTTACAGGGTGGCAAATATGCATTGATTATAGAAAAGTAAATCTTGCCATTAGGAAAGATCATTTTCCATTACCCTTTCTAGATCAAATGCTGGATAGACTAGCTGGGCAAAAATACTTTTATTTTCTGGATGGATATACTGGTTATCACCAAATATAAATATTTCTTGAGGATCAAGAGAAAATAACTTTTACCAATCCTTATGGTAGTTTTGTTTTTAGACGTATGCCCTTTCGTTTATGTAATGCCCCTACTACATTTCAAAGATGTATGATGGCAATTTTTTGTGATTTAATTGAAAAAGGGATTGAAGTATTCATGAATGATTTTTGAGTGTTTGAAACTTTATTTGACTCATGTTTAGAACATTTATCTAAAGTTCTTATGTGTTGTGAAGAAATAAATTTAGTCCTTAATTAGGAAAAATGCCAATTTATGGTAGTAGGAGGAATTGTATTTGGTCATCAAATATTAGAAAATTGTATGGAAGTAGATCCTGGTAAAATTTAAGTGATCTCTAATTTACCTTATCCAAAAAATGTGAGGGAAACTAGGAGCTTTTTTAGGACATGCTCGATCCTATAAGCGATAGATTAAAGACTTCTCAAAGATTGTTAAGCCTTTATGCCATTTAGTGGAAAAAGCTTCAATTTTTAATTTTGATGAAGAATGCCTAAGTGCTTTTAATTTATTAAAAGAAAAATTAATCACTGTACCAATTATAGGTTCATTAAATTGGGGAAAACTTTTTGAATTAATGTGTGATGCTAGTGATTTTTCTATAGGAGTTGTTTTAGAACAAAAATATGATAAAATTTTCAGAGTTATTTACTGTGCTGGTAAAACTCTTAATGAAACTCAAATCAATTATACAACAACTGAAAAAGAGTTATTAGCAATAATATATGCTTTTGATAAATTCAGATCATATTTAATTGGAACTCATTGTGTAGTACATACAGATCATTCTACTATTAAGTAGTTAATGAAAAAGAAGGATGATATACCTAGATTTATAAGATGGATTTTTCTTTTGCAAGAATTTGATTTTGAAATAGTAGATCAAAAGGGGATTGAAAATCAAATTGCTGATCATTTATCCAGGCTTGAGTTAGAAAAACCACTCTATTTAGAAAAAGAAATTAATGAACATTTTCCAGATAAAAAATTGTTCACTACTAATGAGTGGCGTATTCCATGGTATGCCAACATTGTGAACTTTATTGTTAAAGATATTATACCCTATGGAATGACATACCAACAAAAGAGAAGATTTATTTCTGAAGCTAAGACTTATTTTTGGGATGACCCATTTTTATATAAACAAGGAAAGGATCTAATTATTTGAAGATGTGTACCATTAGAAGAAACTTATGAAATTATCCAAAAATATCATAATTCTGATTTTGGGGGACATTTTGGTGTTGATAAAAATACATACAAAATTTTACAATTTGGATTTTATTGGCCTACAGTTTTTAGAGATGTTAATGCTCATATCAAAACTTGTGATAGATGTCAACTAGTAGGCAATATTTCTAGAAGAAATGAGATGCCCCGCAATTATATGCTAGAAGTTGAAATATTTCATGTTTGAGGATTAGATTTCATGGGACCATTTATATCATCTTTCAAAAATTTATATATTCTATTATCAGTGGACTATGTATCCAAATGGATAGAAGTTGTTGCTTTACCTCAATGTGATGCTCAAAGTGTTGCAAAATTTTTGAAAACAAACATAATTTGTAGATTTGGGATGGCGATAGTTATCATTACCAATGGGGGAAGTCATTTTAGAAATGCCATAATGAAGAATTTATTATGGAAATATCATATAAATCATAGGATTGTTACTGCTTATCATTCTCAGATAAGTGGTTTGGTTAAATTATCCAATCGGGAAATTAAAAGAATTATGAAAAAATCTGTAAATCCAATAAAAATGGATTGGTCAGTCAAACTTTACTATGCTTTGTGGGCTTATAGGAGTTCATACAAAACTCCAATAGGAATGTCCCCATATAGGTTAATATTTGGGAAAGCTTATCACTTACCAGTTGAACTTGAGCATAAAACATATTGGGTGATTAAAGAGCTCAATTAAAAATTTAAAGATGCTGGTGAGAAAAAAATATTGCAATTAAATGAGCTTGAAGAGATAAGGAATGAATCTTATGAGTGTCAAGATTTATAAGGAAAAGATGAAGATGTGGCATGATTAAAGGATTCTTACTAAAAATTTTCAGCCAGGGCAACAAGTTTTGCTATATAATCAGGCGAACTTAAGTCTAGGTGGATGGGCCCATTTATTGTGATCAAAGTTTATCCTCATAAAGTTATGGATATTAAAGATCCTAAATATGAGAGAATATTTAAAGTTAATGAACATAGACTAAAACCTTATTTTATAGGGTATCAATATAAATTTAATGATGAAATGATGTTGGGTCAATAAGAAGAAACACTAGTTACGTTGGGCTGACGACGTAAAACCAATCGCTTTGTGGGAGGCAACCCATAGTTGTCAGTGTGTTTTTATTTTGATTGTTGTTTTGTGTGTGATTAAGAAAATTGGGGTAGTATTTTTGAAATTATTATGTGTTAGTAAAGATTTTAGGACTTTATTTAGTGATTAAGACATGTTAGAATGAAAATTTGGATGCTAAGTTGATTTGTGCAAAAATGTGCACTGGCGCTTAAGTGCTAAATCCGGCGCTTAAGCACGGCAGTTTAAACACATGTGAAAAGCTAATATTCTAGAAGGTTTAACTGCCAATTAGTTTGTAAGAACGTTCCAAGGCAGTTTCTAAACGTGTCTAGGAGTTATTGGAAGGATTTAGGCCTATAAATAGAAGGGTTTTGTGAAGGAATTTCACCTCAGATCATTTCTAGCCCTAAAATTCTAAGAGAAAGTGAGATTTAGATAAAATATCTTCATGGGAGATGGATTTGAAGCAGAAGGAAGAAACCATGAGGAAGAGGTTCAGTAGTTAAATTGCACAAGAGATGTGTAACGGTTTCTTAGCTATTAGTATTGAAGGGGTATCGAAGAAGATTAACAAAATTGAGCATAGTATGGCTTTATTGGATACTAAGGTACTTGAGTTGCATGCACATCTAGTGCATATTGGATGCAAATTGAAGATGCAATTTAGCCACACAAGTTATATAGAGGAAGTGGATAAGGTGATGTTCATAAAGCAGAAGTGGTTTGAAGAAGATAGTATGAGAGCTCGTCACCACCATCCTTTTTATCAACTCTATATTCTTGGAGAGAATAATGAAAGACAGAATTTTTTTCCTTTGAATGAAGAATTAAATTAAGTTTAGTGTTAGAATTTGTGTGTTGGAAGTTGTTGTTTTCTAGTGGTTTAGTGTTTAAGTCTTATTTTTAGTATTTACTGACTCTTATATGTGTTTAATTATGAAATGATTGTTATGTATTTGTATTTAAGAAAATTTTCTCATTCAAGACTATTTGGAGTGAGAATTAAGTGTTTAAAGGTATTTTTACTTGTTTGTGAATTAATATAAGTTTTTTTTGTGAAAATTTATGTCATTTTTAGCCTCAAATTGAAATAGTTATTATGGTGAATTTTGAGAGAGAGGGGATTTATAGGAAGTTGAAAATAGTCCTTTAAGTGCTATGAGACCATTTAGGGGTGGTTTACTTAGGAAAATAGTGCATTTTACTTTAATTTGAAATTTTTGAGAATCGTGCACTGGCACCTAAGCGCCACATCTCGCACTTATGAGCGAGCCAACCCGAGAAGCTGGCGCCTAAGCGCCGGTTCACAAAAATCGGTTTGTGAATGGTTAAAAGTGAAATTTCAGCACTAAAATCACCATTTTTAATGCCCTCTCAAGTTCAAGATTTTTTAGGGCTATGGCACATCTCAAGTGAAGATTTCTTAGTGGAATCAAGTGAAATTTGCTTGGTCCAAGTTCCTTGAGGTAAGAGCTTTACTTCTATGCAAAAATTTTGGATTTTCACTATATATTTTGAGCATATTTGAAGAAATTCAAAAAGTCACTATTCATGATGAAAAATGAGAAAAAAAATTCTATGGAAATTGCATGGGAAGTGTAGTTTATACTTTAGAAGTTAAGTTTAGTAATTTAGATTTGACTTTTGAAGTTATTTTTGGAATTTATAAAATTTGTAGAATGACACCAAGAATGAAGAGGAGCAAACAAAAGAACCCTTTTGATTCAAGTAAATTTGTTAGTTTGAAGGCTCGGAATTGGTACAGTGATGCATTGCAATCACGAAAACTGATTTAGGAGCGGTGTTTTAGGAATCTAGGTGGAGACATAGAGGATTTGATCATTCACCTACAGTGGGAACGATTCTGTTGTTTCTCTGCTGTGATAGTTATTTCTATTGTTAGGGAGTTCTTTGCAAACCTCCCTATAGCTGAAGACAATAGAGTCATGGTTCGAGGAAATGTTGATACCTTTTTCACCGAAAGTAATATCATCTGCCACCTGATACATTATGTTTTTATGCAAATTATAGTCCGACTGAAGCGGAGTTAGACGAGATTATTTCTTACTTGACTGTTGGAAGAGGACTTTGGAAGATCACTAATGAGAGGAGAGTCAACTTTCCAAATCAACGTTATGTGCACCTTCAAAGGACTTACACTATTTTATTTCTGCTCATCTGCTACCAACAAATCATCTTAATGAAGTGACTAGAGAGAGAGTGACGTTAAATTATTGTATCCAGGAAGGAAAGCTCATCAACATAGGAGCTTTGATTTATCAGACTATCATCAGTTCTGATACTGCCATTACTACGGCAGGTCTGGGATTTGCTTCCTTGATCTTTCCTTTATGTGAGCGGGCTGGAGTTAAATATGATAGCTCGGAGGAAGCATTGTTACCTCTAAAGCCCATCACTAAGGTGAATGTGAAGACTTATTCTGAGCATTCTATTTTTAGCTAGAGATGAGGATTTTTTAGGAGTTATGGAATGGAGACGTCTGCTGCTTTTACCTTTGTTGCTTCTACATCTAGACCATCTACCTCACATGCTTCTACATCTAGAGGTGAGTCTACTGAGACCCAAGATAAATTATTATAGAGGATGATGGATCATATTAATTGCACTGCTGATAAAGTTCAGAATTTTGAGCATTTTGTAGAGCATACTGATAAGGTATAGTAAGAGAGATAGTGATTATGAAGAGAAATTCTACTCATCTCTGGAGAACATAATTAGGGGTGACCCAGGAGTACAATTTCCTCCATATTCTCGATATCATGATTATGAGCCTGTAGAAAAGTGGTATAGCGGTGATTCAGAAGATGAGAAGTAAAATTGAGAAATTTTTATTTTTGTAATATGTGTTAGACTATGTGCATTACACTTGAGATTTGTAATGTATTGTTTATTTTTATGTTGTGGACTATGTGGTGTGATGATATGTACTATGTACTGTGTTTTGGACTTTTGTACTATGTATTGTGTTTGGAATTTTGTATATTATTGTTATTGTGATGTTTGTGTTAGTTAGTAGTTTGTTTTAAAATTCTAGGGTAGTAACTGTTGTGAGTTTTGTGATTTAGTTATTTTAGAACTTAACTTAATTCTATGTCTTTTGAAAAGATGAAAATCTTGCTAACTTAGGTTTTAAATATTAAATTTTAGAAACTGCTACCCTGCATTTTTCTTTTATCATGTTTGTGAGTTTGTTTTTATGTTAAGATTGTCAAGTCAAGTTAGTGTGTTAGTTTGGTTTTGTGTTTATACCCATTGTTTAGAAGTCTATTGAATCTCTACATGTTGAATTGAAATGAAAATATTAGAAAATTTGGTCAAAATTAATTTTACTCCTATTTTTAATTTTATACTTGTATCATTAGGGTATAAAAATTCTTGTTTGTATTTATTTTAATTTTTCGTTCCTACTTATATATATTTGATGTTAAACTGTTTAATCTGTTAAAAATTTAAGTTTGGGGGGGATGAAAAATATTTTTAAAAATTTAATTTTATTTCTTCTCAAATAAACTACTAGTGAATTTGATTTGAAAAGAAAAATTGATCATGTATATTTAGTAATATTAGGGGAGTAAAATTTGATTTTAGAAATGAGTGAGAGAATTTAGTTGAAATTTTGAGTAATGAAGAAAAAACTTTTAGTTAAATTTTTTTAGTGTAGAAAATGATTAATATAAGTAACTATGTTTAGTAAGAAATTTTGTATTTTTTGAAAATTTTAGAAATTTAGACTTTTATTTTTTAATACTTAAATTTCTTTTATTAAAAATAATTTTCAAAGCTATTAATATATTTATAAGTAAAAGTTTTGTATCAAAACTTTGCTTTAAGAAATGAAAAGTAGAATTCAAAGTTATTAAAGGCCTATCTAGATATAGTAATCCTTGCCTAAAAAAAAGAAAAAGAAAAAGAAAAGAAAAAGAAAAAGAAAAAAGAAGAAGAAGAAGAAAAAGTGAGGGAGGAGAAGCTTGAGGAATAGTGTCTAATCAAAAATTGGTTCTACATTTCATCTTTTTATAGTATAAAACTTGAAAAATTCTTAAGCTTATACATATAGTATAATAAGTAAAATTATTCTTAATAAAAATTTTTTAAGTGGAGATAATAAAATAACTAAATTCTAAATGTGGAAGACTTACAATATTTCTGAATTAGATAGGAACTCGTATTTTCATCTTTCTTAACATTTAAAATTTCTAAACTTAAAGTTGTTCTCATTTACTGAATATTTTTTTCTAAATTAGACTACTGTATTTCTAACTCTAATTTTAGTAACTTTTAAAGAAACTCATATACATATCATATATATTTAGTTTTTAATGATTGAAGTGTCACTTGAGAATAAGTAACATTTTAAGTTTGGAGGATTTTGATACGCCTAAAATATAGAGTGTTTTTAGACACATTTTTATACCTATTTTTGAGATATTACACTTTAATGGAAGGTATTTTTGTGTTTTTCTTTCAAGTACGAGTAAAAAGGTGAAAAATACTTAAAGGAGTAAAAAAGGATCAAATTTAGAGCAAATAGGTGAAAACGTGTAAATAAGTTTTGGCGCCTGATCCCCAATAACTGCTTATATGCAACAGTATAACAATAATTTTGATTATATTTTTCATTTATATTTTCTTATTTTACAACAAAACCAAAAACTTGATCTTGAATAAAAATAAGAATTTAACTTTTAATTTATATATATATTGGGATACTACGCAAGTATACGTATCTTTATCAAGTAATATAGGATTTTTTGTTTAATACCTGAATATCAAACCCACAAGGAAGATATGCAATATGCACTTCTTGGAAAACTTTCTATTTTAAAAAAAAATAATTATTTAAACTAAAGACATTTTTACAGTAAACAAGTTTAAATATTTTTGGTAATTTTAATATTTTTTTACAAAAACAGAACAAACTTAAAAAGATAACTTGAGTTTTTGTAGAAGAAAAGCACTAAATAGGAAAATATCTTTCTTCTTATCAAGAATCAGTAATAAGTATAAGAATTCTGTTGTGGAAGTATGCATATTGTGTTGTTCCAAATAGGAGCAATAATATTCTTTACCCTTACTAGAGATGCTATAAAGAACATTGGTTAATCTATAGTAGGAGCAATAATATTCTTTACCCTTACTAGAGATGCTATAAAGAACATTGGTTAATTTAAAATTTGAATAGTTCTGAAGACTGGCTAGGCAGGGAAGATATTAGCTCTCACTCTAGAGTTCTGTCGATTCCCTCCAACTGGGTGCTAACATCCTTTATCAGAACCTAAAATAATAAACTAAGTTGGGGGCTTTAACCTGTCACTTTAAATTCCTCTTACTCTACACCCTTCAATGAATATTTTCCTATTTATTTGCACTCAATCATATGTACTATATTCTCTTTTATACAACCTCGTGCGATTCTTTCAACTTGTTGACTAAGATAATACCAGCCCGATTCTTACATGTTCTCACAACAAATTTTAAGATCTGGATTGACCAAACCAAGAAGTAAATGAAGTACATGGATTTAAATTATCACAACTTCTTCCAACATTAATATCAACACTCTCCACAAGTTTCATCCAAAACTTAATTACTTATCATTTTAAGAAGAACGATAACGAAAACTACANAATTAAATGAATTGGAAGAATTAAGAAATGAATCTTATGATAACAATAGAATTTATAAAGAAAAATTAAAGTCTGGCATGATCGGAAGATTAACCAAAAGAACTTTGAACCAGGACAAGAAGTTTTACTTTACAATACTAGACTGAACTTTGAACCAGGACAAGAAGTTTTACTTTACAATACTAGGCTGAAGTTATTCCCTGGAAAATAGAAGTCTCGTTGGTTAGGGTCATTTACTGTGACTCAAGTTTATACTTACGGAGCTATTGAAATTGAACATCAAAAAATGGGAAACAGATTTAAAGTAAATGGACATAGATTATAACCATATTATGAGGGTAAAAGACCAAATATTAAAGAGGTTTTAATGATCAGTCAACCTGATTAACACCTGAATAGGTCGGGCTGACGACGTTAAACCAAGCACTTTATGGGAGGAAACCCATATTTATCACACCTGAATAGGTCGGGCCTGATGAAACTAAACCAAGCGCTTTATGGGAGGCAACCCATATTTATCTTTACTTTATTCGCAATTATAGTAGTTGCAAGCGCTTTATGGGAGGCAACCCATAGTTATCTTTATTTTTATTGCAATTATAGTGTTTTTAGCTTTATGGGAGGCAACCCATATTTATCTTGTACTTTATTTGCAATTATAGTAGTTTTTATTTGAGATTATCGCTAGTTTATGGTAGTATTAAGCTATACTACACTTATTTACCCTTAAAACATCTTTAAAATTGGAACGCATTCGGACCAGAGCGAAATTGTGAAAATTTTGCCTTGGGCGTTGACGGCGCCGTCGACGCCGCCGACGGCGGGTTTTTCCCGAGAGTCCAGACAAAATTAATACAGAGGCACGCCAACGGCGCCCTCGAGGCCGCCGACGGTGAGACCGGTGAGATGACGGTTTCTTGTGTTCGAGTGGCGGTTTTTTACAGTTTTTGGGCCGGAATAGTCTTTTTAAACTCAAAAATTCGAATTCTAATTCATATTTTCCCTCCAAAAATGAAGTGAAACTCTACAAATTTCATTCCTATGACATCCAATTCCCCTAATAATTCTAGAATGCAAGTTTTCAATTGGCGAAGGTTTATTAGTGCGGAAGCGCAGCGAATCTTCAACAAGTTGCTGACGAAGAAAAGATTAATCAAAGAAAGAGGATTCGTAAATCACGGTTTGAATAATCCTAAGACGGATATTGAAGAAATGATAGTGTTATGAAGATGGGAAGTTTTTTGCTACACTCCTGCCACTGTGGTGGTTCCAGTAGTAAAAGAGTTTTATGCAAATTTGCATGAAATCAACCAAAGAGTTGTTTATGTGCGAGGGAGATGGATCACTTTCACTCCTACACGGATCAACAAATTATATATCATAAAGAATGTTCCTATCTGCCACTATTCTAATTTCATCCCAACAAGAAACCAGATGAATTAGAAGATAGTTTGATACAACTGATGAGGAGGATTCTACTGAAGAATTTCCATTCATACCCTTCTACAACCTCTTCATTCATGTGCAATCATTGGGTGATCTCAGAGGAGAATCGAGTACCGAGTCTCAGGATTAGTAGATTTATATTACTACCTATATGTCTATCAATGCATTTTGATTTGAACTTTATATTTACTTTGCTTTAGAATTATGCTTCTAGATCTCTGTATAGTTGAGACTAAGCATAGGATGTTTTGTTTTCAGCATTTTGAGTGTTGTGGCTTGGATTGCGACGCTGAATTAATGTATTGAGGTTGAAAAAATACCAAACTTAGGGGTGTTATGTAACGTATATTGTACCCCTTGGAATTTATATATAAATGTGATGTTTTGTGTTGTGAAAGTTTATATGTGCTAAGTACATCATTTAATTAT
>JXCR01111073.1:4153-24248 GCA_002079205.1 Phalaenopsis hybrid cultivar | reverse complement strand
GACGAGTCTCGCTTCGTCAATGCGATGGCTCAAACAAAATTTACTTCCATATTTAAAGGAAAGAAATGCATACAAGATCGAGTTTTTGAAAGTCTGGGAGGAGAAATGAACAAGTGAGCAGAGGTGGGAAAACTTTTGTTACACCACCAATAAAGCTGATGCAAATGTTGTGAAGGATTTCTACGCCAATGTGATTTATTCTAATGACAGAATCGTTCAAGTGCATGGATTCCCTGTTGAGTTTACCGCTGCCCGCATCAACACTTTTTACAAAGTCCCAGACTCTTATATACTATGAATCCTTTAGTATGATGGAAGGCCCCCTCAATAATGTGATCAACTTTCTCACTGATGTGAAAGGAACATGGAAGATAAAGCAACGAGAACGGGTAAACTTTTCTGCTTCCATGTTGAATGCCACCTCTAAGGCGTGACACTATTTCATTGCCTCTACACTGTTACCGACCTATAACCATAGTGAAGTAACTAGAGATAGAGCTATTCTATATTCAGAATAGTAAAACTATAAATGTGGGGAGAATAATTCTTAAGAATATATTGACTACGGTAAGGAATGTGACTAGTGGAGGTCTAGGACATCCTGGACTTACTTATACAATTTGTAAACTTTCTGGAGTAGAATTTGGAGAAGAAGAATGGGTTTATCCTATGAAACCCATTAGTAAAGCTAATTTGGAGACTTATGAATCCTGAGAAATAATCCTATGAAACCCATTAGTAAAGCTAATTTGAAGACTTATGAATCCCATGAGAAATGGAGAAATGGGAGTAGAAGTCAAGAACCTTCTACTAGTAGAGATGTCCCCTCTATAAGTTATGACCTTCGACATTCTTGTTCCTCTACCCTCTCTGGTTTGATGAATGAGTTGACCTTGCAGCGGAAGAGCATAGAATTGATAAGTGAAAGGATTTGAGGTTTAGAACATTGACACGATTATGATAGTGAGTACTTGCAGAGGCATTCAAATTTTGAGGTAGCCTATTATGAAGCTCAGGCCCGACACTACAGAGGAGAGCCTGATGTTACGTTTCTTGAATGCCCCAAATATACTCAGTATCAACTCAATCCACCTGTTGATCAAGGCGATGAAGATATAGCTTGGGATTTTGATATAGAATGAAATTGATGTAATTATGTTTGTATTTTTTATTTATGTAATCTTTTTATAAGAGAAATGGATGTTTATGTATTTGGACTTTCATTTTGTGTACTTGGATAATTTTAATTTTTATAAAGTTAGTGTGGTAGTTAAATGTGCATGTGTAGTTTAATAGATATTGAGTAGAATTGTGGATTGTAATGTGATTTTTATTCCGCATTTTAATTTTAATTGTTAGTATTGTGATTGTGTTAGGAAATGTTGTGCTTGTTTTAGTTTTATACTTATTTCAAAATTTCATTACCCATAAATTCCTCTAATGATTTATATGTGTAGAAAGCTCCTAATATACAAACCAGGTGAAGTAAAAATTTGAGAAGGCCTGCAAAAATTTCAGAATGATGAAAATGCATAAAATACTGAAGACCAGGTGAAGTAAAAATTTGAGAAGGCCTGCAGAAATTTTAGAATGATGAAAATGCCTAGAATGCTGAGGTATGATTTATATTTATAGTTTTTCTTTCCATCTGTATTATTTCATATTTAAAAATTTTAAGTTTGGGGGAGGGAATGGGGGAGGGAAGAAAAATATTAACTATTATTGTCCTCTATTTCAATATTTTCAAAAATTATTTATATGATTTTATGTAATGAATTTAATTCAGGTAACTATATTTTCGTAACTATTTAAATATTATGGTAGGGAATATAATTTAATTCAGATAACTATATTTTGTAGATATTTAAATATTATGGTAGATTTAAAGGAATGATTTTGTAATGAAAATTAATTTTGTAACTTAAGATATTTAATATAAAAGAATAAGATTATAGTCAATTTGTATGAAAATTAATTTTGTAACTTAAGATATTTAGTATAAGAGAATAAGATTATAGTTAACTATCATTCAGGTAACTATATTTTTGTATCTATTTAATTATTATGGTAGATTTAAAGAAATATTTTTATAACGAAAATTAATTTTGTAACTTAAGATATTTAGTATAAGAGAATAAGATTATAGTTAACTATTTAATGTAAAGGAAACTATATTTTAAGGTATTAAGAATCTGGAATTCATTTGAGAAGAAAAGATTGGGGCTCAATGATGTAAAAACTATGAAATATTTATAAGGTAAAGAAATGCGTTGAGTTTCAAATTTAGGAAAAAAAAAGTGAAGTTCAAAATCATTAAAGGCTATCAGATATAGTTATCCTCACTTGAAAAAGAAAAAAGAAAGGATTAAAAACAATCCCTGAAATAAAAAGAAAAAAGAAAGGATTGAAAACCAAATGAAAAAGAGAAAAGAAAGAAAAAAATTATGGAAGTATGGAGAAGCTTGAGGATATGTCGAAAAAAAAGAAAAAAAATTATGGGAAGTATGGAGAAGCGGATATGCCTAATCAAAAATTGGCTTCACTAGACCTACCTAAAGGGAAAACTTAAATACATTCCTGAACTTATATTTATAGAAAAGGTCTTTTACTAGTAGAGTTCTCATGAAGTTCTTAACTTTTGGATATTCTAAGTGACTTAATATTGCAACATTCATGAAATAAATAGAAGACTAGAACTCTTACAACTTGATGACTAGATAATCTGGAGGCTACAGAGTTGATTCAATTAATTGAATTCTTTTTGAAAATCTCACTATAATATTTATTTAAGTCAAACATAGTATTTTTGAATTATAACTTTACTGCAGTAGATCATAACTTTTATATAGTACTAAAATTACTTGAGGACAAGTAATAGTTAAGTTTGGGGGATTTTGACCTAAGGAAAATACGTTGAGATTTTCATACCTATTTTATACTGTTTTTAATGATATTGCACTTTAAAGAAAGGCATTTTTGATGTTTTGTTGCAGGAATGATGAATTAGGGTCATTAGAGCAAAAAGATACAAAAAGGAGCAAATTTGGAGTGAAAAGGACCAAAATCTGAAGAATTGAACTTGACCGCCGACGGCGCCCTCGACCCCGCCGATGGCGAGATTTTCCCGAGACTACAGGATAAAATCTTCAGAAGCCCGCTGATGGCGCCCTCGAGGCCGCCGACGGCGAGATTGATGGTTATGCCTACTCAAGCTTTGGATAAGGCCAAATTTTAAAGGGATGCTTAGGCAACTCTTGGGAAAGCTCATCCATAATTTTAAAAGAACATTTTGGCTAAAAATTAAGGGGGTTGGACAGCCTGGAGAGCCTAGAGGTTAGAGAGGTTCTAGTAGTATGTAACAATTGTGAGGATTTCTTCGAGAAATTGTAAGAGTGGAGGGAAAGTGAGAGATTTCTTACTCCTTGCTACTTCGAAGAGGAATTCTGTGTGTTGTAAAGAAAGGAAGAGATTCAGAGGAGCTTCGAGGAGTGTTCTTGGGGAGAATTCAGAGATAAGTTATTTACTTGTTGTATTTTGTATGACTTTGATTTTATTTATGAATTTTGAGTTTTGTTTTGTTTTTCTCAAGAATTCTGAGTAGTTTTCTCTGTCTTTCTCCTTGTCTCGAGATTTGTGAAATGGTGATTTAAATTGGCGAAGCCATGAAAATGTTTAAGAAATTATGATGATCTTTTCACTTCGATCTTAATTTACTTTCAATCTGGCCAATTGATTTGTTAAAATATGTTGAGTTTTACAACTAAAGTGAAGATTACATCCAAGATTCAGGGAGATCAAAGCCCTTGGAAGTTGGGTGCAAATATATATATGGAAATATTATTCCTAAGGATTTAGGGAGGTCAAAGCCCTTGGAAGTTGGGTGCAAATAAATAGGGAAATAATATTATCGAAAATAGAGAAATAATACTATGGCGTAGAATTGGAGATTTTAGAGTGACAGACTAAAATCCCCAATTTGGTCCTATTGTTTGGCTGCTAAAGTGTAGATGTTAGCCCTCAGGTGAGGGGAACGTGGGTGCTCCGAAGTGAGAGCTGATATCCTCCCAGCCTAGCCGCAGATTCAGTAAACAAACATAGGATTAGTCAATGTTCTTTATGCCTGGACCAAAGGGTAAAGAATAGGTATGCTCCTATTTAGCACAATATAAATTGAACTAATTCATTTTATCCATTCACTATAAATTCTTGATAAGGAGAAGGATGCTTCTTATATATTGAATATCACAATTAAACCCTACTTTATATCATTAGTTATTTATTAGTTATTAAAATTATCTATTCATTTCAATTGTCTATTAGTGACAGATAAGCAATTTGAACAGTTGTGATTAAAGTATTGCTTTTCTAAAATCTTAGTTCGTAGTTCTAATCTTACTCCCTGTGTGATCGTTATTATAATTATATTTTTATTGCAATTGCCTATTAGTGACAGATAAGCAAATTGAACTTCGTTATTGATTAAAGTATTGCTTTTCTAAGGTCTTAGTCCGTAATTCTAAACTACTCCCTGTGGGATCGATATATAGGACTCCATTAGAGCCCTATATTACTTGAGCGATACGTATACTTACGTTGATAAATTTGACTTTAACATTATTGAATATTATATTTATACATCTTAATCAAATTAGACACATCTATAAAGTCGCGATCAAGTCTTTGGACACCGTTGCTGGAAATTAAATCTTCTAGTAGCGCCATCAAATTCTTGTATTTGTCGATTTACAAAAAGTCGGTCATGAAGTTCATGGGGGTTTGGATGCAAATAAATAGGGAAATATACTTTGATGGGCGTAGAATTGAGATTTTAGGGTGACAGATTAAAATCCCCAATTCTGTCTTAGTGTTTAAAAAACTAAAGCGAGAGTTAGCCTTCAGGGGAAGGGAAGTGGGAGCCAGTATCCTCCTAGCCTAGCCACAGCTTCAGAGGAAGAGAAGTCTGAGCTCTGGAGTGGGAGCCAGTATCCTCCTAGCCTAGCCATGTATTTAAGGTACTAAACCTGAGATTAGCCAATAATTTTCTATAACACTGAATCAGGGTAGAGAATTAAAATTGCTAATATTTGGCACATATAATATTTAATGTATTTCATTCCTTTACATTATCCAACTCACTACATCAGAATAGTAGCTTTTAACATTTTAAAGTTCTCCAAACCAACTCATCCAAAAAGGGTTACNGAAGAATTACTATCCTTATATTTAAAATTTGCATTTAGGAGTAGTTGCTAGATAAAACACCATTTTAATCGAGATTCCAAACTAAGGACTAATAGTAGTAAATTAGAATTTGACTAAGGACATCTTTTCTCGCTTCCTCGTGGGATCGATAATCGGGGTTTAATCAGAAAGTCCTATATTACTTGAGCGATACTNCTTTAAAATTAATATTTACATTTAGGAATAGTTACTATCCTTACATTTAACATTCGCATTTAGGAGTAGTTGGTAGATAAAAATACCATTTTAATCAATATTCCAAACTAAGTACTAATAGTATTAAACTAGAATTTGTCTAAGGACATATTTCCTTGCTTCCTTGTGGGATCGATAATCAGGGCTTAATTAGAAAGTCCTATATTACTTGAGCGATACGTATACTTGCGTTTATATCATTGTGACTATATAGAATATATAAAATTAAGCATATAAAAAAGTCACATCACTAAGCAATGGCGGCTAATTGGCCAAGCTAGAGGATGTAAGGTGGCATCTAAGTAGAGGGAAGACAGTAACAAAGTTCTAATGAGAGTGATCCTCCTTGGATGGGTAAAATTTTAAGTTTGAGCCATTATGGCGGCTCTTGGGTTTTGGTTTTATAGCAACCGTGGTGGCAGGCCAAGGTATGGGAGGTCACTTTCTGGCACTGGGAAGTTAGAGGTGGAGCTTGGTGGAGTCAATTTGGGTTGGAGCATGGGCTTGTGTGGTGAATAAAATTAGAAAAGGATTTAGGCTAGGTTTGGGTATGACTTGGGCTAGGCTTATGGAATTGAGCCTGGGTGGTCTCCAAGGTGGATTGGTCTGATGGTCAGCCTTGAAGCTTAAATGGTTAAGTCTCTATCATATAGAATAGGGCTTAATCATGGGTTAGAGTGAGTCATGAGAAGGGTTAAATGCTTTTTAGGGGATCTTAAAAGAATTCTCTCCAGTTTCCACTTTAAGAATGATGACTTGCCATGGCTAATCATGCCTCCCATGTGTCTTGGTGGAGGCTTCATGGCTTACATGTGGCTTAGGCAATTTTTACAAGGATGGGTTTTAGGAAATTTGGACATTTTGTGAAGTCTCATGATTGAGCCAAAGTTAAGAAAATTTGATCATGAATTTCATCCCTCAAGATTTGATTTTAATTAAATGGATGGTGGGAAATTCATGTCATTGTGGAGTGGGCTTTTGGATTTCAATTTCTTGGGCTTGGCTTTGAGTTTGATGATGTTGGAAATTGAATTGTGATGGGCTTCATGAAGTTTCAAATTTTACATGATTGGATTTTGGATTTAGTGTAATGCCCTGCCATCTTCTAGAAATTTGCAAGACAACCATGGGATGGAAGGTTCTAGAGAATACCGGATGGATAAGAGAAATCCATATAAATCTAGAAGCCTCTATCCCATTATAGAGAATATTAAAAAGAAAAGCTCCAAGTATAACTCAAGAATAACCTGGAGAGATCTAGGGCTATGTATACATATAAAAGAATGGTGTAGAACTATTTAGAAACTATACTATTCTAATGTAATCTAAAATATTCTCTTAGACTTGGAGAGGACTATAAATAAGAGTCCCTCCCCCTCATTTGGAGGCATTCTAGAAGCATCCAAGCATTCATCCAAGAAAACCTTTCAAGCTTCCAAGCATTCAAGTATTGTAATCTTTCTTGCTCAGTGAAGTATTCCATTCTCCAGTATTTCTCCCTACTCTTCTTCTTAGAGTGTTTTGTGCTCACGAGCCCAAGTGTTGTGAGGGATATGTTAAATTAGTCAAGCTTGAACTCCCATGCCAAAAATCTAAACTCATCAAGCCTAATGTCGCAGACTAACTTATCTCTAATCACCTGTGCAGCTTTACCACTCTTCCTTGGCACTTGGGGGTGAAATTAGATGTAACCTTGAATTTAGGGTTCATAAAAATTAGATTTCACTTGGAGTTTGACCATCTTGGTCTTGACTTGGATTTAGGGGATTTGATGGAAATTTTGAGGGGAGGGGGGATAGGATTTGATTTTTTTATTTTGGTGAATTTGAAATAAATTTAGGTATCTTGGGAAATTTTGATGAAGATTAAGGCAATTTGTGAATCTTTTGAATATTTATTAATTTTAGGAAATTTGATGGGAATTAAGTGATGTGAAGGTAATGATGAAGTGTGAGAAAACCAAGTCCCCCAGGGTCATCCTAAGGCCTAATGCTTCTATGGGAAACTCTTTTTTGAGCTTCTTCATGTTGGTATTAACCAACTCAATCAAGTGATTAGGGCCTAGGATCACCAATGTGTAACTTCACAAAAGAGACAAGTGGTGGTTTGAACTTCTAAGTCAGGTAATTCCCATCACTAATCTTCTAGGATAGTCAATAGGAAAAACCTATGGCTAAATCATAAGTTCTAAAAGAAAGATTAGACCTCTCTAAAATTGTGCTCACAGTAGAGTCGCCAGAAAATCTTGTTGAAGAATTTTTTTTTGTTTCATTGTGCATCCTCAATAGATCTTAAAAGTTTTCTTTTTAAACAATCGAATATAACATTTAAAGAATAATATACCACCTTAATTGGTCTAAATACATACCTTGAAATGGATGCAATCATTTGAATAATGAAAATATTTAAGATTATAGGTCTATGTGGAAATCCAACTACTAAGGGCTTTTCCCATACCTTACGGGGTTGAGATAGGTTTTATATTATTCTAGGGCTTGGAATCCCTACAAGAGCATGCTTTCATTGTTAATTATATTTCTAAAGCTATGAGAAGGATAAAAATCTCTCAATTAAAATATTGACTTACTTTATTTAGATTTTAAGGTCAAACTTTCAAATTTATAACTTCAAAGGGTGATGAATAGATCCAAATTTTTAATTTTAGAAGAGTTGAGCTCAAAGGTTAGGACTTACGATCTAAATGATGGTGTGTCATGGAATGGCCTAGAAAAAGTGATTTCATCTTCCCAAAGAGGATGATTTACCAGGAAGAATTTGGCTTGTTTGAGGTTGGAGGGTTTGAGCTTGATTAGGATTGAGATAAAATCAAAGGAAGTGGTGTAAGGGATGGATATCTCTGGTTTGAAGGGTTGGTTGAAAAGGTTAAGTTTGGAAAGACCCCTAAATTAAGGAGTAGAGTCGGGTATGAATGATTTCATGATGGAGGTAAAAATCATAATTTTTATATAAGCCTAAACTCTACAAGGAGTCTAAATGAGTAAACTAACCTAAATTTTGGGAATAATGCCCCTGATCAAGATGTCTATGGTTTTCCATTTTCTCAAGTGCATTGATATCAGAAAACTATAACTAGAAATCTTCACTTAGCGTCATAGTAATGGTAAATGGAGATTTTTTTAGCTAATGGTGGTTATTTGTACGTTTGTCATTAAAGATGGGTTGTTTCATCCAAGGGCACTAATCCTCCCTAGCGATTATCATAATTATGTAAGTCCTAGTAATGCATCCAGAAAACTTGTTCTGCTTTTTAACAACTTGAATGAATTCTTAAAATTAGATATTCTTGCACACTAGATTTTCAAACGCAAGTATATGTATCACTTCAGTAATATAGGGCTCCATGGAGTCCGGATTTTCAATCCCACAGAGACTGAGGTAATGACTCCTTTAAGTAAATTTCTAGTCAACTATTAATAGGTCTTAGTTTGGAATGTCGATTAAGGTGGTTTTTCTAACAACTACTTCTAAATTAAAGCACTAAGTCTAAAGCTAAACCTAACTAAATCAATTGGTTTGGTGAATATCAAATTATAAAGCTACCTATCTCTTGTGATTGCATAAGTGGATTGTAGGATCGAATACTATGAATTGTTATTGTGGCTAGTGATAAATAGAAGCATATATCTTTTTTAACCATTTTTGAGCATGTAAAGAAGTTTGGTTAAGATAGTTTTAATTCCTTAAACTCTAGATTGAATCTATCAAAGTGTATTTCCCTATTTATCTGCATTGACTATAATCTACTTCCATTATAGACTATAGAAAAATGTGAATACTTCAGTTTTTCTTCCACCGCTCTCCCGAGTCCTAATGGATCACAAAAACTTTTAACAATTCATATGGTTAGTATAAAAAGTAATCTAATCATAGAAGAATAATCATCACCTTAATATTAAAAACCAATTCTAGAAGCATTCTACACATCCTGCAAATCCTGCTTATTCATCACAAGAGAAAGGTAAAGGAAATCTACTAATAAAGCATGAAGAACACCACAAAAATTCTCATCACTTAACAAGGAAAATCCACTAAATATGTGTTTACAACAAATACAATATAAATGATAACATGATATTTAGCTTTTCTCCTCTTAAAAGATATGAAAAGTCCCTCCAACAATGTATCCAAGTACTCCCTACAGTGCTGAAATAATCCCCTTACAGATTTCTCTCAAAACCTTCTCCAATCTCTCAAGGAAAGTGGAAAATCTACAAACTCTAGATCTACCTATGAATCCTCTGCCTTCATTCAGTTCCAAAAGGCTTCATAATTTCAAGAATCTTCCCTTAGACTGCTTAAATCGACCCCATAACTCCCAAGGTCATGCTGAATTAACTGTTGAAACTGTCCAAAAACAAGCCAGTGCCTTGGCGCGTTAGAGCTAGTGCCTAGGTGCCAACCTCTCAATTTTTCAAACTATGTTATGGTACCTAGGCACCGAGTATGCTAGTGGTAAACTGCTTGGGTGGAGTGTCATAGAGTCTAAAGGTCGATGCCTAGGCATCAGTCTGCCGGTTACAATATGCTTCATGTGTTCTCCGCTTCGCTCCATTTTAGCCCTGATTCATTCCATATGTACTACATGTTTTACCTAAAAGAAAAATATAGAAATACCTTTTTTAAAGCACAATTTCATCCATAAATATGTGTAAAATATAAAAGAAATTAAACATGTTTTCGGACATATCAAAATCTTCCAAATTTAAATGTTAATTCTCCTCAAGTAACACTAGTATTTTTAAAATTAATTTTATTAAGTTCAGGAAGTGGGTTTCATTAATATTATCAACAATTTCATTTCGGGAATGTCATATTTTAGCTTAAGAAAAACTCTAATAAGTCAGCCTAGAACTAGTGTATAAGAATACCTTGTATCAACTTCGAAATCTTGATTTTTTATCTACTTTAAAACTCATTGATATTTTTCAAACATGGGACCCTTAGAAAGTATAGAATATAGGAATCAAAGCACTTTATTTATAAGGATTAACTAATACTTTTCAAAATATAACAAGTTTAGGATTGTAATAAAGTCTTTTGCTTTAAAAAGATTCAAGTGAAACATATTTTTAATTAGGCTTCTCCTCTCTTAATATTTATTTTTCTCTTCCTTTTCTTCTTTTTCTTTTTCTTTATTTTCATTAGGATCTTTTTAAATCCTTAACACATCTATAGGAGGATTATTATATATGGATAGGACTTTAATAATTTTGAATTTCACTATCATCCTTGTCAATCTCTTTCACTTGTAACAAATTTTCAAAAATTGAAAGTACTAATTGAAATAAATTTTTAAGTGGCTTAATTCTTGTGAAATGTAAATCTAAGGATTCCTAATTTTTCAAATATATAACTATTTTTTACAAAAAAAAAAAGTAAAATCATTTTTCTACATGTTTTGTACAAGATATGTTAACTCTAGAATTGTCTTATTTACCTAAATCTTTAAAAAAATCTACTATGTCATTCCTATAATCAAAATTGAAGTAATCAAAAGTTAACACCACATACTTCAAATTCTTATAAAACATAGCAATTTTAATTATACGTTAATGAGGACAAATAAAGTTAAGTTTTTAAGAATTTTTCCCCCATCGCAAACTTATTTTTTTAGCATTTATAACACTTAGAACACAAATATAAGTAGGACAAAAATAAAACTGAATTACTTTCTACCACATGGTTCTATCATAAAAAAAATATAGGTATATATAGAAAAGATAATTATATAACAGTAAGTGAATCACATTTCAACGTGCTTAACATGAAAGTTACATTAAAAAGAACGTCATTTTTTCAATAGATAGGTTCTCATAAAGTCCAAAGCATCAACAAATACTACTCCAGTACATTCAGTAAGAGGTATTGTCCAGTACAACAAGATAAAAATTAAATACAACAATATAGTAGAGGGTAAAACAATGACATCAGCACATCACATCAACATAAAAATATACTTGTGATCCTCATCATCATCAGCAACATCACCATCAGCTTCAGCATCAGCCTCCTCCTCTAAATCCTCCACCATTTCCCTACTCTGCTTATATAACTGGTGTGGAGGATATGCAGGGAACTCCATTATTTTATCACTCCCATTCCATTGATTTTGTCTGTACATTTCTATTTGAGCAGCTCGAAACTGGGCTTGATGGTAAAATTGTCTTTTATTTTGCTAATCCTAATGTGACAAATGCGCAATGAACCTGTATATCTCTCCATGTAAAATTTTAGTATCATTCTTTACTCTCTCTCCAAATATTGTGCAAATGTTTCTTTTAGAGTAGGAGGTCGCAATGGATAAGAAGTAGAAGAATTAGGCTGCCCTATATCTAAACTTTTCCCAACATCTGCTTGTCATTTATATAACTTAATTTTTTATGCAGACATTGGTTTTAAGGGATGAAGAATCTCCTCCCCACCGTTAACAGCAACTCCAACATGCTGACATAGGGAAAAGATTATGGATGTATGTTCCAAATGACAGATTCTTCCTCTTTTTTATAGATTCTAATATAGCATAATGAATGATAGATCCTGCATCAATGGGATAATCCTTCTGGATGCAATTATTAAAATAAGCTCGTTCCACAGACACTTCACTAACATTTTTAGAAGGCACCAATTTAGCAGAAATGAATAAGTGCCAAGCCTTAGATATCCAATTCAATTTTGAAGCAGAAAATTTGATTTGAACTCCCTTAGTAATTTTCCACTCACCTCTACCATCAATTAAGAAATTTATAACTTTACTCAGTTGATTTAGAGTTATAGAAGAATCAGCATATAAGAAATAAAGGATATTACTCAAAGATAGTAATGCATTTATGCATGCAGAAGACATATCCACATAAATTTCTCTCACAAAAATAAATTCATCATGAGCTTCAAGTAGATTAGAATAGAATTATCATATCACCATTACCACAGCTATAGAAGTGATATAATAAAACTTTTTCCATTTCTTACTTTTTATTATTCTATTCACTTCTTCCACATGATTAATAAATCCTCTCTCACAAGTAAACTTCTTTGTTATTAAGAAATCATGGTATTGCTTCTCAGCTTTAGAGCTTACAAACTTATTCTTATCGAAAGGAGCTTTGCCCTTGGTAACTTTTTTTTTTTGTGTTATTTCAAGCTAAACAATGAAAATTTTGATAAAAAAGGGGCTCAAGGAATGATATGAGTGCACACAATATGCAAGTTAAAAGCTTAATCAATCTGTCCCCATAGTAATCTCGTCTTCTTCACTAATTTTCCCAATTTTAGAAAATTTCATGGATGAAGAATGGAAATGCAAGTTCACGATGTAGAAATGTATCTTAAAGAAGTAAATTATACAATCCAAAGCTTCTTGAATGAGCTAAAATGAAAATGGAAAGGATGCCCTAAGTATCACCCTCTAATCGCTAGAGAAGTGTCGGGGTGGTGCTCATATGAAAATGACCTAAACTGGGGTCATTCGGCCAATTTTTATTTAGCAGGTAGGAGGCACCATGATAGTGGCACTGAGGTGCTTATGTGTAGTGCCTTAGCGCTATGTTATTGGTGGCTAGGCGTTTGTTCACAAATCTTAGCATTTTGATGCCAGATGTTCCTAGGCCTTAGTGCACGATCCAAATTTGGTCTCGGTTATTTAAATTGAACGTTTTGATCCTCCCCAAGTTTTAAATCACATTAATAAACACACAATCACGATAAATAAATGAGGTTAACTCTTCTTCCTTCTCATCACACCTCCCTTCTTTACTTCTAATTTCTAACGAAATCTCCTCCCAATGAACTACTGGGTGCTTTTGGTTATTTTTATAAGGAAAAACTCATGGAGAGGATTGTCCTTGATACATTAGCTTATGTGATGCTAACCTCAAGTATTGCCTCATCCTCTAAAGTATTCACCTCTAACATTAAGTAAGATAATGTCAAGATCATCCTCATGTTCCTAAACAAATTGGTCTGTTGGGCCCACTTGATGAAAAATAAGGTTAGATAAAGGAAAGTAATAAAATTAAGATGGACCTGTTCTATGTTTAAACTCATCATCTTCAGTAAATTTTTGAGTTTGATTGAGAACAAAGATGTATTGGGCTAATTAATCTAACTACAACAAGAAATCAAATACAAGTCTAGTCATAAAGAGAAACTAAGGAATCTCCAATCTCATAACTCAATGAAATCAAAGCAATACATCACAAATCTAAACACTACAAATAACATCAAAAAGTCCATTCCACAGAACACACTACAACAAAAACAAACTTGGGTTGCCTCTCAAGAAGTGATTGGTTTAACTTCATCAACCTAATGAATCTGTTTGCTTACTCAAGTTGACTTAGCATTAAGACCCTGTTAATTATAGGCCTTTCTCAACCTATGTAGGGTTTAAGTCTTTGTCTGTTCACTTTAAATACCCTAACACTTTTAAGATCCTTAATATCGATTGCACCAAAAGGATAAACTTTAATTACAGTGAATGGCATCGACCACATAGACTATACATGAAATAATTTCAATCGTGAATTATACAGTAAACCCTCCTATCCACATTCAAAATATTTTCTAGGAATCTTCCGATCATGCCAATTTTTCATCATTTCTTTATATTTTTTTGCATTTTCATAAGATTCTTGTCTAATTTCCTCAAGTTCATTTATTTGTAATACTCTCTTCTCATTAGCTTCTTTTAAGTTTTAATTAAATTCTTTAATAGCCCAATAAACTTTATGTTCTAATTCCACTGACAAGTGACAAGCTTTTCCAAAAATGAGTCTATATGTAGGCATTTCTATAAGAGTTTTGTTGCTAGACTTATAAGCCCATAATGCATCGTATAGTCTTAAAGATCAATCCTTTCTACTACGATTAACAATTTTTTTCTAAAATCCTTCTGATTTCTCTATTAGATACTTCAGCTAAACCAAAGGTTTAATAATGATAAGCTATGGCTATTTTATGTTTAATTCCATATTTAACAACTGGTGTCTCAGTTTTTCTATTCTTAAAATGAATCCCTCCATCACTAATGATCACTCTAGGCATGCCAAATATACTATAGATGATCCTCTTTAGAAATTTAGAGACATTTTTAGCATCATAGTTTGGAAGATCTACTACCTTAATCCATTTTGAGACATANTATATATATATATATATATATATATATATATATATATATATATATATATATATATATATATATATTCACATACCTAAATAGAGTACGCCAATAAAATTCAGATTGTAAAATCTTAATGTTGACCTCATTTTTTATGAGGTCTAATTTCTTCTCTTTAGAAGCCTAGGATCTAGCTATATGAATTTCTTATTAACTATCCTAGAGGACTAGTGGTGGAACCCTCTCACATAGAAATTTTAAACACCTCTTGACTCTTCTTGTGAAGTCCAACATGGTTTGTCATAAGCCCTCATTCTTCACTTAGGATAGTTAAGACCAACATGTGAAGACCCAAGAGTGAGTTCCAATAAGATCAATGAGGCCTTGGAGCAACCCTGGGTGGCTTGGTCTTGGTCATAACCGCACACACACACTCAAACCCAAAAAATCACCTATACCTAACTTATCTCTAAATTTTTTTTGAAGACACATATGGGTGGCCCCAAGCACTTAGTCTTTGGCTAGTGTGGTTAGGACCAACATGTGGAGGATCCAAAATGAACTTTCCCATGGGTCTTATGATTTTAGGGGAGGAGTTTGCATAATTGACATGGTCATCAATCCTAATTTCATAAAGACATCCCACTTTGGCCTCCTACTTACACTTTCCCTAAATTTACCAAAATGCTCCTAGAACCTTAAAACCTCCAAAACCACCCAAACTCCCAATTCCTCACCAAAAGTCATGTCAAACAACTCCAAATTACCCCAATTGCACAAATACCTACACCACCCAAATTTACCAAAATGCCTCGAAAATTCCAAAAATTGCCAAAATCCCCAAAATCATTCCAATTTTCACCAAAACCAATTCTAGCCTCTTAGAATTCCTAATTGCCCCCAAAACCCCAGCTCTGCCAAAATTTGCCAAAATTCCCAAAATGTCCTTAAAATCCTAAAGTCCTCGAATCACTCCCAATCTTCACCAATTTCATTTTAAATTCACCCAGTTTCAAATCCAAATTCAAATTTCATCATGCTTAAGTCTAATGTGAACCAAATTCAAGCCCAATTTAACCAAGATTCCAAGTCAAAGTCAACTACCCCAAAATTGGTCTCAATCCTAAATTCCATTAAATTGAGCTATGTGATCAGTCTAAATCTACAAAATTTGTTTTATAAATTTATCATGACATTATCCAATACCAATTTGAGCTTTCAATTGGTTTGGATCCAATCACAAGCTTAGCCCAAACCCCAAACTTTAGCCTAAATCCAAATTTTGGTCTAACCCATTGGATTAATCAAAACCTTAACTATCTCTGTCATCTCTAAGCCCCTAGCATGCTGATCAAATAACGAATTCAACCCCCTTTGAGCTAATAACCCATGGTCCCTTAAAACATGGAACCTCCCCCCTAATTTAGCTAAACCCACTTACACATGTCGTTAGCCATCAAGCTCCCAAGCTTGCAGTCGCCCTTGGTCTGGTCGGCCACCCTAATGGTCAGAAAACCCAAAAATAAGAGAGATCGCCATGGCTTAAACATTAAATTTGACCCATCCTTTATAGCAAGCCCTAATTGGTCACTTGTGCCCCTGACAATTCACAGTTGATCTTCCAATAGACAGTCAGACAATACAGAACTCTGAAACTGAAGCTGGAATAGTACCTGCAGTATATTATCAATTTTTTGGAGCTAATTCCTAATTTGACGCTATATAGAATTCTGAGAGGAGAGAATGCTCTTGCTGATTCCCTCACACCCTAAGGAATTTTCCTGTCCGCAGAAGGATTTCATCGATGTAAATGTGTAGGAATGACTGGTCCTCTCACAAATTAACGTGGAAAGCTTGCACAAGTTTAAGAATGAAAAAATAGATATAGCAACCATAGAAGACAAAGAGGATTGGCGCCAGTCATTTGTGCAATATTTGCAGAAAGGGAAGATGTCAAATGACAAGTTGATAGCTCACCAGATAAAAAAGAGAGTGTTGTCCTACACTTTAGTGGACACTATTCTATATAAAAGATCCTTTAACCAAATGTGGCTCAGACATCTCAGCAGAGCAGAGACCAAAGAAATTGAAAAAGAGGTGCACTCCAAACTTTGTGAGGCTTAATAGTCCAGACCAAAGATGAAAGCAAAGATCAATAAACTAGGGTATTACTAGTCGGAGATGATAATAAATTTCATGAAGATGGTGAGGAATTACCACCAATATCAGATACATAGAGTGGTCTTACATCAACCCACAAATGTGCTACATCTGACAATAGCATCGTGGCATTATGAGTGTTGGGATAACTCCTTGATCAAAAGAAGGAGACTTCGAAGGCTTTACGAACAAGTATATTAGCTTTTGAAAAATAAAACATGATGATGCAAACCTTTTGAAGATTAGGAGGATGTTGCGGTGGATAAGTGTCTTTTCTTTTACTGACTTATTGTAGTCTTTGTACTAGTGTGAGTTAGCCTTTATAGCTTTTCAATCGCTTGATGTGGGATTTGTACACTATGATAATGTGTTTGTCTTCATTTCATTCCTCTACTTGATGCAATAAAATTTTGATGTTACTTTTTAGGCTTTTTTTTTATGAGCTGCTCTCACCCAATTACTAAGTTGATGTTGGTCCACATTTGGGGTGTTGTTGTTGCCCTCATCTCCTTAGTAGAAGAAAAGGGGCATCAAACTCTTCTGAAGTTCAAGTCTTCTTAGATTCTTTAGCTTCCTAAATATGTAGAAGTCTACAATCAAATTTAGCACATTTACTTTACATAAATAAAAAGGACATGTGAATTTTGAGACTTGTCCTTTGTAATATTTATGCCTGCTTAGGCATATGTGTTATGAGGCTTTTGATGTCTTTGTACTTGGTGAATTTTTTATCTTTCATTCCTTATATCTTCAAATATTTCCATTTAAATGATTGAATACGACATTTAAAGAGTAATTTAACAACCTAAGAGGAAGAAATATTAGCTTGAAATAGATATAATCATTTGAAAGAAAAATGTTTAAGATATATGAGTCTATGTAACTAGGGGTTTTCCTCTACCTTACGGGTGTAAGATAAGATTTATATTATTATGAGGTTTGGTATCTACCAGCTTTATTTTTTGAAAGGGTGTCTTTATAGAGCCATACAGATTCAATGATTTAATTATTTAAATAATCAAACATGACATCAAAAATAATATACTATCTCAAGAGATAGAAATACCACTTTATAATGGGTTCAATTACTTAAATTAAAAAATATTGGATATTTATATTGGTCCATGATTAAAATTGAAAAATATTTCCCTTATCTAATCTAAAGGCTCTAAAGGATTTTGATTAATCTGGGTTACAAACATCTTTAATGGTAATCCCTTATAGTTAATTACATTTTAAGTAACTGAATTTAATTAAGAAAACTCTTGATTAAGACTGGTTTTCATCTTCAAAAAAATTCTAAGTTTATGTTGTAATGATTGATTATTAGAAATATCAAAAGGGAAAAATCTCAAACGTAAAACAATTAATTATGGAACCCAAAGGAAGAAAAGTAGGATATGTCAAAGATACTGAAAAGCTCAATGACATCTCAATTATCCTATTGTTAGGCTTTAATGATTTTTATAGAAATTTATTTGATATTTTATTTTGACATTTCATTAGAAATTTAGGACTTATATCACATGAATCTGGTCGTGAGAATGCCTATAAGGAGGGGATTTACATTATAGCTAGACAAATAATCTCATAATCCTAAGACTAAGTTATGGTCCACTAAATGAAGTGAAATCTCGAAACACTAGTCTATAGGGAAGAAAATACGATGAATAAAAATGCAATGGACTTCTACCCTTGCCTAGAAAGGGCTCCATCTAAAGTGCCTAATCATAGTAAAAATCATGTGTGATCGGTCTCAATGAATGCAAGATAGGACATGTTATTATTCATTAAGTGTAAGTAGGTCTTACAACTTGAGTATAAATTAAGCTATATAAGTATGACCGAAATGCTCGATGTCTTAATAATAATGCAAATATATTTTTGCAACTTAAAACTTAATCATTTTAAGTTCATCCCTAGTTTGTAAGAAGTTTTCATAGATGTTGTGTTTGAATAGGATAGGGAAGACAATCTTGCCACAACTGTGTCCTAAACATTAACTTGAATGACCTTTTGACATTGCAAAGATGGTTGCCCTCCACATTGAAGAATGCAAAAAAAAATGATCTTAAAGAGGTGAAATGGAGGTTCGTTCTTCAATTTAATGATGAATATCATTGGAAACAAAGTAGGGGCTTGATGTCTCAGACTTGAGGACAATGCCGAATGGGACTTTGCTTCCCACAAATGATGTTAAAATAATGTGTCATGGATAATTAATGCTTGTAAAGTGACTATCCAACTTCTTAGTATTGCTTAAAAATGTTGCACACACTCAGGTAATTAAAGTGATTTGTAAAGACACTAGAAGTTCTTACGTGAAAAATTTTAGAAACGAGAAGAAACACGAGATCTAGCTCGGTTGAAACAATTCACTATGACATGGGAAGTAGACTGACCCACTCTTCTTCAAAGTTAGGGATGATGAAATTACAAAGTTGATGTACACCACTAATTCAACAAAAATAGTTGAAACACACTATAAAGGTCGTTGTCGATTGTTATGGAGGCAGTAAACCGCCGATTCTGTTGTAGATGGTGGTTGTAGTGTCAGCTTGGGATAGAGAACATAGTTGAAAACCAAGATAGCTATTGGACATGTGACTTACAGATGCTTACTCCAAGAGTGTCGGTTGCATCGTATGTGGGGCGCATCGTTGCATCATATTTAGGCAGCGTTGTTACGCTAACTTCGAGGCGTGTCATTACACCATCTTTGAGTTTTTTTGTTATAGTGTATATAGGATGCGTGTTGCATTATATTTGAGGTGTGTTGTAAGACAGTCTTTGAGATGCTTCGTTACACGGCTTTGTGGTGTGTTGCTACACTTTATGAGAGGTGCACGTTGTATCATCTTTGGGGCATTTTCATACTATCTTTAGGGTGCATTGTTACACCTTCGAGATGGGTTGTTATACTGTCTCTGGGATGCGTTGCTGCTTAGTTTGTTTCACAACTCAGCAATATACACTGGGATTCCATATCACATGTAGTGATTCCTCAAGGGAAATCGTTGTGATGAGTAGTGAGCGGTCGTTCGTTGTGAGGAGCAGTGAGCAGTCTTTGACCGATAAGCAGTGGTCGTGATTGCAGAAGTGGGTGGTGTTTGCTGCATCTTCAGTGCAGAACACTGAAATTCAGCTCCTTCTCCCAGGTCTGGGTTTCCTATGGTTCAAATTTTAGCTCCACTCTTCAAAAAATGGGGTAGGGCTTTACTTATATAATCTTTAAGAGCCTTAATGCAAATTGGGTTCAATCTACCAGACAGCTCAGAGTGGTTCATTGGATTAGACAATATTTTGCGAACATTTTAATACTTTGACGATGTCAAAATTGATTGATTTGATTCAGATTGG
>JXCR01111068.1:0-11535 GCA_002079205.1 Phalaenopsis hybrid cultivar | reverse complement strand
ATTGCTTGGTTCATCTGGATGGAAAGAAACAAGGTCAAATTTGAAGAAGCAAATCCAAATGTGGGGAAAACTGCTAGAAATTTTGTAACTTACCTACATAAGATGATTAATTGGAAAGGATTTCCTAACATTTCCAACTCCTGTACACCTATTAATTCTGAACTTATTCAAGTCATCAAAGTTTGCTGGAAAACCNAAGTCATCAGAGTCTACTGGAAAACCCCTAATCATCCTATTGTGAAGATTAACACTGATGGAAGCTTTACTATAAATGGAGTTGGTGTGGGAGGTATCTATAGAAATCATTTGGGTAAGTGCCTGCTATACTTTTATACCCCAGTCTTGGCCAATGATTCCACTGAGACTGAACTCATTGCTGTGTATTGGGCAATCGATCTTGCCACAAAGGATAATTGGAATAGGATTTGGTTGGAAGTGGACTCTGCTGTGATTATTCCCCTCTTAAATCAAGAAGATGAGACTCCCTTACATTACTCATACTAGCCAAATAAAATCAGAGATCTCACTAGCAAGATACAAATCTGGTTCACTTTTATCTATAGGGAAGGAAACCAGCCTGCAAACTGGTTGGCCCAACTTGGATCACACTCTAATGAGACTGAGGTTGCTGTCAACCCTCCACCTGCTCTCCTTTATCTGCTGCAAGGAGATATTCTAAATGTCCCCCACATCAGAATGGCCTACAAAGACAAATGATTACTGTGGGGGCAGATGCAATCTTACACTCTTTTCTCTCTGTTGAGTCAATGTAGTTTTTTATTTTTGGGGGGTGACATTTAGCCTCTTTTTTGGGGATTTCCTGGGTTTNATAAAATCAGAGATCTCACTAGCAAGATACAAATCCAGTTCACTTTCATTTATAGGGAAGGAAACCAGCCTGTAAACCGGTTGGTCAAACTTGGATCACACTCTAATGAGCCTGAGGTTGCTTACAACCCTCCACCTGCTCTCCTTTATCCTTTGCAAGGATATATTCTAAATGTCTCCCACATCAAAATGGCCTACAAAGACAAATGATTACTGTGGGGGCAGATGCAACCTTACACTCTTTTCTCTCTGTTGAGTCACTGTAGTTTTTCATTTTTGCGGGGTGACATTTAGCCTTTTTTGGGGGGATTTTCTGGGTTCCTGTATTGAACCAAAAAGAAGAGTCCCCAGCTCCCTCTCTGATGTCTGTACTAGTCCTTTTCACTTCAACATGTAGNGCATCATGACAAATTTCTTTTCCTGTTGTTTTGTTAACCCATATGGTAAAATACCACTAAAAATATATATTAGAATATCAACATAAAAAGGTATTTCCCATCCTTTTATAGTATAAAGTTGTTCATCAGGAAAAGTTTCATTAATTTTTTTTTTGAAATTGAGTATTTTGTCCTGTGCTAACCTAGATAGATGACCATCAATTTGATTATCAGTCCCTTTCTTATCGACTACCACAAAATTATACTCTTATATCAAAAACACCCATTTAATTAAACTTCATTTCACATCCTTCTTTTGCATCAATTATTTAATAGGCAAATGGTTAGTACGCACAATAGATTTAGCTCCAATAAGATATGATTGAAACTTATCAAAAACATAAACAATAGTTAATAACTCCCTTTTAGTGTTGGTGTAGTTAATCTGAGCATCATTAAGAGTATTACAAGCATAACGTATAATTTTAAAAATCTTATCATTTCTCTGCCCTAAAATAGCTCCAATTGCATAATCACTAGCATCACATATTAATTCAAAAGGCTTCTCCCAATCAGGTTAAATAACTATTAGAACAGTGATCAAATTTTCTTTTAATGTTTCAAAGGCTTTAAGGCAATCTTGGTTAAAGTCAAATTTTGTCTTTTTTTTGCCAGAAGTTGGAATAATGGTTTAGTAATTTTTGAAAAATCTTTAACATATCGCCGGTAAAATCCATCATGTCCTAAAAAGCTCCTAACTCCTCTTACTGGAGTTGGTGGAAGTAGGTTTGATATAACTTGTATTGTTGCATGATCTACTTCCATGCATTTTCTAAAATTTTATGCCCAAGCATAATTCCTCTTGCAACCATAAATTGACATTTAACCTAGTTCAATACAAAATTAGTCTTTTCATAAGGTTCTAGAACTTTTTCTAAATGATTTAAACATATTTCAAATGAAGTTTCAAATACAGAAAAATAATCCATACAAACTTCAATACCTTTTTCAATTAAGTTACTAAAAATTGACATCATACATCTTTGAAATATTGCAAGTGCATTACATAGTCCAAAGGGAATTCATTGAAAAACAAAAGCTCCATAAGGACTTGTAAATGTTATTTTCTCTTGAACCTCTAAAGCAATTGGTATTTTACGATAACCAGTATATCCATCTTGAAAATAAATATATTTGCGCCCAGCCAGCCTATCAATCATATGGTCCAAAAAGGGTAAAGGAAAACAATCCTTTATGGTGGTAGAATTTAACTTTCTATAATATATGTAGATTCGCCAAACAGTGGCTTGTCTTGTTAATATTCTTAAATTATACTCATTCGTCACTATATTCACACCTCTTTTCTCTAGAACAAAGTTAATTGAACTTACCCAAGCATTGTCTGGAATAGGATATATTATTCCAACATCTAACCATTTTAAAATTTCTTTCTTTACAACTTCTTTCATCATTGGATTTAATCTCCTTTGAGGATCAGCTCTTTGTTCATGTTGATCTTCCAATAAAATTCTATGCATACAAATTAAAGACTGATTCCTTTAGTATCAGCGAATATCCATCCAATGGCTTTCTTATATCATATCAACATTTCCAACAACTGTTGTTCTTGGTCATCAGTTAATTTTGAGGATACTATAATAAGTAATGTAGATAAACTCTTAAGAATACATACTTTAACTTTGTAGAAAGTGTTCTCATTTCTAGCTCAGGAGGTTTCTCAATAGATGAAATCAGATTCTTGTTACTTTTTACGGGATCTAATATCTCATATTTTTCTTGAACATAATCCTAGTATTCTTTACTCACTTCCGTAAATTCATCTAGAATTTTATCATCATCTTGATATTTCATATATTCCTTTTCAAATTTGCTTTTAAATGTCTTTTTAAAATATTCATGGAGTAAATATTCATTAATTTCCATTCTGAAGCATTCAATATTTTGCTCTTTTGCAGGATATCTCATTGATTTTGAAATATTATATGTAAACTCTTGATCACCAAATCTTATAGTTAGTTCTCCTTTCTGCACATCTATCAAAGCTCTTCTAGTGGCAAGGAATGGCCTTTATAAAATAATAGGAATTTCTTTGTCTTCCTCTATATCTAATACAATAAAGTCCACAAGAAGGATATATTTATCAACTTTTACCAAAAAATCTTCTATAACTCCTTTAAGATAGGTAATCGAATGATCAACTAACTTATGAGTTATAGTCATAGGTGAAATATCTCTTAAGGCCAACCTTCTAAAAACTGACAACGACATAAGATTAATACTGGCTCATAAATCACATAAAGCTTTTCCATAAAATCATTCGCCAAATCTTTAAGTTTTTCAAGAAGCTTTTTTTGAAATCTAGCACCACTCTCTTCATTGCATGCAACAGTCTCATTATCTACAAACCTCCTTTTCTTTATAAGTATATCCTTCATGAACTCCACATAGTTTGACATTTGTTCCAAAGCTTCAACTAATGGAATGTTTATTGTTAATTTCCTTAATAATCTTACAAAATTTAGAAAGTTGGTTATCTCTATTTTTCTACTTCAATCATTGAGGAAATGGAGGTGGTGGTCTTTTTACAGTGATTTTCATTAGTTTAATAGGATATTCTGACTCAAAATGAAAATCTTCACCCAATTTTTTTACTTTTCACCTCCTCTTTTTCAAGTTCAACTTATTTCCAACTCTATTTTCTAATTTTTTTCCATATCTTAGTTGAATAGCTTTAATTTTCTCTTTCTTTAGATCTTTAGGATTTACTTCAACATTACTAGGCAATGTTTCTAGATGTCTATTGCTAAGTGCGGTAGCAATACATCCCAATTAATTTTCCATGTATCTAATTGCAGCTCCTTGACTTTACAATTGACTTCCTATTTGTAATATAAATTCTTCCATTGATATTTTTCTCTCCTTACTTTGGAAATTATTAAATCCTAGAGATTAATAAGGTTTTTAAGTTAGATTTCCTTGATTGTTAGAGTTTCCCAATGGGTTCGCAGTGTTCTTTCCCCATTGCAGATCTGTGGCATTAGAGTTATTGTTACAACAACTAAAATTTGCATGATTCTTCCAACCAGAATTATAATAAATGGCATAAGGATTATTAGAATGATTATTTATTGTATTTATGGTCTCATATGAAGATTGAGATTCTATCATTTGTTCCAATGAATTTTCCTCAAGCACAGGTGATGTATGAGAATAATTAATTTCATACTGATCTATCTTCTTCGATAAAGCAGCTATTTGTGTAGCTAACATAGATATTACATCACAATCATAAATACTAGCTACTCTTTTTGGATTTACCCTTTTAGAGGGCCATTGAAAATTATTATTAGCCATCTTTTCAATTAATGAATATGCTTCATTGAATGGTTCTGACATTAATGATTCACAAGCAGCAACGTCAATTATAGATCTAAGAGATCCAGTCAACCCACTATAAAAAGTTTGAATTATTCACCAATCTAGTAATACATGGTGTGAACATTTTCTAAGGATATATCTTTAAATGTTTCCGAGGCTTCGTAAATTTATTCCCTTTCAAATTGATAAAAAGATGTAATATCATTCTTAAGCTCAACAGTTTTTGAAGGTGGTAAATATTTAGATAAGAATTTTTGTAAGAAATCTCCCCAAGTTCTGATAGATCCAGATGCTAATGAGTTTAACCACATCTTAGCTTATCCCTTAGTGAAAAAGGAAAATGTCTAAGTCTGACGACATCGTTTGACAATCCATCATATTTAAATGTAACACATAATTCTAGAAAACTAGCAAGGTGTAAATTAGGATTTTCAGTTGGTGTTCCCTCAAACTGATTATTTTGTACCATTTGGATAATTGCAAGTTAAAGCTTAAATGAATTGGCAGCTACAGTAGGGTTTTGTGAAATCAAATGAATTTCATCATTTGTAGGATTAGCATAATCTCTTAAACATCGCTGATGATGTTCATTTTCTATTCCAGCATTACTCAAATTGCAAGCCTATTTGTTAATATGATCTATCTATTTTTGTTATTTTGGAATTCTTCTAATAGTTCTTTCTAATTCAAAATCATAAGGTACTAAATTTTCAAATCTTATAGTACACATAAACAAACAAAACAAGTAATTTAAAATAAGCAAACACACTTAAATAAGAAAACTGATAAAACTAAATTACAAGCGCTTTTTTTTTATTTTTATTTTTTAAAATAAAAATACTATAAATTATAAAGTTACTTAGTACTACTACTTTCCGTAACTTCCCTAGCAACGGCGCCAAAAACTTGATGCGGGCCGATTTAATTGGATAATTTTCTAATTTTTTTTCAATAGTACAAAATACACACGACAGATATAATAATAAATATGCAATATAGAGTTATAAGAAACGGATCTTTATATGATACTTCATGATCTCCAAAATTTGGGATTGGATTCTCTCTAGATAATTTAGGTTCTGAATCAAATTCTTCTGCTTTACTCCTGCTTTTCAAGTTATCTTCAAATTCTTCCCTTTGGTACTGAGTATATGGTGGAGCTAGTTTTTCTATATATTTTTCTAAATCCTTAGGAATTTCTTCCATTAGTCTGTCAATATCTTTATCCTCATCTCTCAACATAAAGTTCTTTTGAAACACATCCATGAATTTTCTTCTAAATATCAGTTTAATAATTTCAAATTGCTCATCATTCATTTCTTTAAGATTTATCTTAGAGTCACTACGTAAAATATCCAGGGGGTACCTGTTAATTACATTAAGAATATGCCCCAACATTACAACCTTACAATCCTAAAATAGGTTTGGGCTTAAATTGTATAGTAGAGACATTCAAAGGCCTAAAAATAGATTGAGGATTTATGTCGCACTAAGCGGACAACCTCGAAGTTCTATGTCTTGTTGTTTCATACTAAAGAATAGTTTAGCTGGTGTAGAGATGACTTGCTATTGAAGATGGCCGTGCTGCCTTTCCTAAGGTTATTTAAATATTATTGGGGGGTGGAGGGTTAAGGTTGATTAGGGCAACATTGATTAGGATCCCAGGGTTCCCTCATTCCAGTATCAAATAGAGATTTGCACATGCAAATATTTATGAAGTTGACACAACTTAACGATGCCCAAAACTCGATGTAGGCAGATTTATAATAAATATGCAATATAATCCTAACAAAACACTTTTTATAAATATAGTTTATCCTTTAAAAGTGATTTTAAACTGCTAAGTCTATCTTAAATATTAATGCAAGTATATGTATTGTTTAAGTAATAAAGGGCTTTAATGGAGTCCTAGATTTCGATCCCATAAGAAAATTGGAAAATCCTAGAGTAAATTATGGAAATTATTTTATAATAAAAAACAAAAAATAAAAGTAAAGTGCAAAATTTGAAAATTGACTACTCAAGTGAATGGTAATTACAATGCAGATGTAAGATTATACAAATTAAACTAAACTAAATACTAAACTTTCTTTAAAGTGCAATATCACCAAAAATAAGCATAAAATAGGTTCTTAAAATAGTATATTATTTTGGTTTATCAAAATCCCCCAAACTTAAATATTACTTGTCCTCAAGCGAAACTTTTATTACATAAAAGCATTTGGCTCAACTTATAACTTCTATACTTTAGTTTAGTTTAATAAATAGAATAGCAAAATTTAAGAAAAAGCCTTTATTAAATTAGATTCAAGTTTTAAGTCTAAAAAAACTTAGCAATCAAATTGAAGATTTCTGAAAATCTATTCATTTCAAGAAGAATTGCATTTCGTCATATTAAGGACATTTCATACATTCATATGAAAAGAACTTGATGTAAACTTTACTAGGAATTCTACTAATACTCTAATATAAGTTTAGAAAACGTAATAAAGCTCCTTCCTTAAGTTAATTCAAGTGAAGCCAATTTTTGATTAGGCATCTCCTCAAGCCCTCCTAACTTTTTTTTTTCTCTTTTTTTTTCTTTTCTTTCTTTTTTTTTCTTTTCTTTATGATCTTTTCAATCCTTTCTTTTCTTTTCTTTTCCAAGTGAGGATTACTATATCTAGATAGCCTTTAATGATTTTGAACTTCATTATCCTCTTCTTAAAGTCAATACTCTATACCTTTCTTTACTTTATAAATTCATATTAGTTTAAGATTTTTCATAAAGCCTCTTTCCTTTCTTTCTACATGAAACTCTAAAATTCATAACAGTTCAAACAAAACAATTTCCTTTACTGTAAATAGAAAAGCATAGTCTTATCATATCAAACCAAATATCTTCAACTTTAGAATTGACCATCAATATTAAAAACTCTTTTACTAAATTAACCATAAAACTTATTAATAGAAATACAATCATTTAAAGTTAAATCTTAATATCTCAGGCCATGCTAAATAAATTTTTAAAAATCTTTTTACCTAAGGACAAATAGAACTTAAATTACTACTTTTCAAAATTAATTTTTCTTTCCCCCAAACTTAAGAATTTAAATGAGTTTTAAAATATTTTAAATAAAAAATTTAACAGTTGAAAGAAAACAGTAATTGCATGAGAAAAAAGCTTACCTGTAAAGGATTTCTGACTATGAAACTGAGCTTTAGTATACTGCAGGTACTAACTATAAAACTACATACAGACAAAACTGAAAATACTAAAAATGCAGACAAAGTGAAAGTCTACAATTACTATTACAGATTCATTTCACAACACAACATAAAAAGTCTTTTACTATAACAAGTTTCAAATAAAAGTACATCCCAATACAAACACAAACAACAAACAAACATCAATACAACTAAACAAGACTCTTTAAACATCAATCTTTATCTCCATCCTCTTCATCATCTGATTTTTCTTCTTCTTCTTCTTCATCATGAATGGGAGTATAGGGAGTGAAACTAGGGAAAGTAAGAAAGTCCACATTAGGTTCACCCCTAAGGTGTCTTACCATGGCATTTTCAAAATCAATATCATGATGAATCTCCTTTGCTAATATTCATCATTATATGTATTCCTTTCTCCTATCTCTCCTAACTGAGTTTGAATATTTAATATATCCATCTATTGAATCATCAGTTGAACCATAATACCTTCAAGTGATACAGATCAGAAGTAGATGCCCCTTCAGCAGATGTAGAAGGCCTATCCCTTCTTCCACTTCTAGACTCAACAAATGATTTAACTCTCTAAATCATATGCCTCTCGATCGGATTTTGTGGCTGCAATCTCTCTTCATTTCTTTGGGATTCTACTCCTGATTGTATACATAGACTAAAAATTAAGGTGGGTGATCCCCAGTGAGATGCAATATAGTTGTGTAAAATATATAAAGTTGAGTTTGATATGCAACGGTGCCAAAAGCTTGATGCAATCTTTTATAAATAAAAAATTTAAGCAATTAATGTTGGGATTCTATGCAATAATACATATTTTTATCAAGTAATAAAGGACTTTCTATTTAAGCCCCAAATATCGATCCCATGGGGAATTTTTAAATTTGAAGTGATAAATAAACTAGGAAATTCAAAGAAATCAAACGAAATTGCTATCACTAATTTCTAATGTGTAAGATGCTTACAAAACTAAATTATTTAACTTCTAGCAAAATGAATTGCAAAGTTTGAACATTAACTACTAAATGGTTTTAAGATGTATTAATTAAACATGGCTTGGGATATAGGGTAAAATGGAAATGCAAAGTTCATGTGATAAAGATTTCCTATGTGAAAAAGCATCTTTCACACTACAATGAGATTTTCGGTAAAATGAAATGAGATAAATGATTTTAAGATGTATTATGCCAAATAGGTGCAGATTTAATTCTTTACTCTATATAGTGTTATCAAAACTCATTGTCTAATCTCAGGTTTAGTCCCCAAACCCATGGCTAGGCTAGGAGAATACTTGCTCCCACTCCAGAGCTCCGACTTCCCTTCACTGGAAGGCTAACAATCGCTTTAGTTCTTAAACACTAAGACCGAAGTGGGGATTTTAGTCTGTCACCCTAAAATGTCTAATTCTACACACAATAATAAATATTTCCCTATTTATTTGCACTTAGTTGCATGAATGAAAACCTCCTTCATGGAATCAAATGTGATCCTCACTCTATTGTAGAACTCAAACTCCATTTCCTTGATCATATGTTTCACAACAAATTTTAACAATTCAATTGGCTAGATCGAAAAGTAAATTAAGTTCAGAGTTGAAAAACCATCACAATTTTATTTATATTTTAACATTTGCACATCCATATTATTTCTTCATTTTACCATATCTTAGAGTAAGGAGAAATATAAAGGAAACTACTCAGACTTCATGGGAAAAATACAACAAAAACACAATATTCATATATAAAAGAAAGTTCATACAAATATAATAAACAAACAACACTTATCTGAAACTCTTTCTCAAAGAAAATCCTTTGTAGCCTTTCTCAGGAAATGTAGGAAGAAGAAATCTCTCACTTTTCTCCTTCTCCAACACTCTTAAAGAAAGATTCACACTTAATATGAACACAAAAACTCTAAATTCTTAAAGAAAAATCAATAATAGAGTCCAAAATGATGGTGGAATAATGATGGAAAAGTGTATGGTATGTAAAAGAATGAATGATTGTGAGGAATGGCGAAAAGGAGAGCTTTTGCTGTCAAATTTTGGCCCCATATAGAGTCTAGAGTCGGTTCTCCAATAGTTGCATCCAAAAAATCTTTAAAAAGCATCCAAAATCGTCGAATCTTCTAGAAACGGGGTCTGAACCGACACTGGTGCCACCGACGCCTATTCTCGCACTGTCGGTGCAAGTGCTTCATAATTTAACTCCCTCTTCTCTATCAAATGGTGCCGTTGGCACCCAGTCTAGTGTCATCGGTGCTAAACAAATTGTTAACTTCTCCATTTTTGCTCCATATTTCATCCCTTTTGCTTCTTTTTTGCTCAAAGTCCTAAAATTCAACAACCTATAATAAAATATTAAAAATGCCTCCATTAAAGTGCAATATCACCGAAAATGAGTATAAAATATGGGTCTAAAAATTCATATATTTTTGGTGTATCAGTAGGGTATCCCAATCCTCTAACTATATAACTACCAGCAATACTTCAAGCATGCTGAACTATAAGTGCACCCACATCTATTGCCTTCATGCTATGAATCTAATAGTTGAGTACAACTCTATCTTTAGTAACATCAGCCAAATGATTTGTTGGCAATAGTTTGGCAGTAACATTTTACTAGGATTAACAATCTTTTCCAAAATTCTATTAATTTCATGATTAGATACTTCCACTAAATCACACGTCTAGTAATGATATGCAGATGCAACTTTATTCACTATATTCTTTATTTCCACCAATCTTGCAATGTTGCATTTCTAAAATGAGATCCTCCATCGGTAATTATTACTTTCGGCATTCCATACCTTGTAAAAATATTTTAAATTTAAAATTTTGAAACACTGCGAGCATTACATTGAGGTAAAGCGATTGCTTCAATCCATTTTGAAATGTAATCCACTGCAATCAATATGTTTGATTTCTAAATGAGGGTATAAATGGTCCCATAAAATCCAATCTCCATGCATAAAAAATTTCAATTTCCAAATTTAAATTTAGAGGCATTTCATTTCTTCTTGAAATATTACCTACTCTCTGACATCAATCACATGTTTTTATATAAATATTAACATCTCTAAAAAGAGTAAGCCAATAAATTCCAGATTGCAAAATTTTATAAAAAGTTATTTCATTTCCAAATTCAGATTTAGTAATTTTTGAAAAATCTTTAATATATCTCCTGGAAAATCCAACATGCCCTAAAAAGCTCCTAACTCCTCCTACTGTGGTAGGTGGAGGTAGGTTTGATATAACCTGTATTTTTGCAGGATCTACTTCCACACCTTTTTCTGAGATTTCATGTCCAAGCATAATTCCTCCTGTAATCATAAATTAATATTTTCCCAAATTCAATACGTGATTAGTCTTTTCATAATTTTTCCAAAACTTTCTCAAAATGATTTAGACATATTTTGAATGAACTTCCAAATACAGAAAAATCATCCATAAGGATTTCAATCCCATTTTCAATCAAATAACTATAAATTTACATCATACATCTTTGAAATGTTGGAGGTGCATTACATAATCCAAAAAGCATTCGTCGAAAAGAAAAAGTTCCGTAGGGACTAATAAATGTTGTTTTCTATTAATCATCTAGAGCAATAGGTATTTAATGATAACCGGTAAATCCAACTTGAAAATAAAAATTTTTATGCCCAACTAATCTATCCAACATCTGGTCCAAAAAGGGTAAAGGAAAATGATCCTTTC
>JXCR01111065.1:726069-742115 GCA_002079205.1 Phalaenopsis hybrid cultivar | reverse complement strand
TGTGTTGATTTGATTTACTTTGCTTTTCTTTATAACTCCATTGACTTTAATTATGTGTATATTTTTGGGTCAGCGTTCTAGTGTTGTGGTTTGATTTTGACACTGAATTATAATTTAGTTTTCTTTAAGGATGTGGAAGTGTGATTAGAAAAATGTGTTTGTATAAAGTGTATTTTCATAAATAAAAGTTAGTTGGGTGTTGTTTGTGAAAATATTTGTTTGTGAATTATTTTAAGTGGAAAATTAGTGTTCACAAAGACTTAATAGACTTTGGAGTAAATTGCAAGAAAATTGAAAATTACAAAAATAAAAAAATAGATTTTTGGCCACTGGGGCCAGCATGGGCGTCGATAGTGCCCTCGACCCGAAAACAACCTNATTATTTTAAGTGGAAAATTAGTGTTCACAAAGACTTAATAGACTTTGGAGTAAATTGCAAGAAAATTGAAATTTACAAAAATAAAAAAATAGATTTTTGGCCACTGGGGCCGGCATGGGCGTCGATAGTGCCCTCGACCCGAAAACAACCCAACCCCTTCAAAATTAGTGAATTGCACAGTAAAACACCCTTTTTACCCTTTGAGTCACCTTCAACCTCCGGTTTTTGCACCTAGGGCTTGCTATTCCTCGGATTTAAGGCAATTTTAAGGTAAACGAAGTTCAGATTTCATCTTCTCTAGGTAAGAGCTACACTTTGAACTTAAAATTTTTTATTCTTAAAATTTTTTATTTTAACCAAGAATTTATCTAATATTGTCGAGATCCAAAATTTTAAAATTTTTTGGAAGATTTTGAGAAAATACTTTGGTGAAGAACTCTTACTTAGTAGATTTAAGTTTAAAATGATTCACATTATGAATTTTAGAATTCTTGGGAATTTATTTAGATTTTATGAAATTTTCTTAGATTTACCATGGTACCTAGAATGAACAAAGGAAAGAGAAAGGTGAATTTTGATGATCAAAATTTTGTCAATTATAAAACCAACATTTGCTTCAATAGTCTACTTACAACTAAAAAAGTAATTCTGGATCGAGGATTTAAAAATTCGGGTGGAGAAGTTGAAAGATTGGTCAATGCTCGGCAATGGGAGAAATTTTTATACTTTACTACCGAGGCTATTATAAGTGTAGTGATAGGTACTATGCCAATTTTAAGGAGACTTCTGAAAACTATTTGTTTGTTCCTGAGAAAATGTTGAAGTTTACTCCAAGGAAGACTAATGAATTTTATCAGTTAGAAGATGTCTATAGCTGTCAGTATAAATCATTTTCTGCTACAAATGAGGCCTTGGATGAAGCAATTTCTCTTTTTACTGATGGAAGAGGGACTTGGAAAGAGAAGAATGGTGCTAAGGTAAGCTTTCCTCTTTATATGTTAAATTTTGTATCGAAAGTCTGGCACTACTTTATTTTTGGTAGAATGATACCAATAAATCATCATAGTGAAATTACAAAGGATAGAGCCATCTTGAACTTTTGTATCCAGCAGGTGATGAGGATAGATGTTGACTCTATTATTTATAGGAACACTCGATCTATTGTTTTGGGAGAGACTGCTGGTGGTTTAGATCACACCGCCTTAATCTTCATACTATGTGAACAGGCAGAAGTAAACTAAATATATTTACACAACAATTAAAGTTCAATTCTTTTTGGTATTTTTGATATTTTGACAAAGTAATAACAACTTCTAAAGATAACTTAAGTTTTTGTAAGATATGAAGCACTAAATATAAAATATTTTTTTCATTATCATGAATTAGTAACAAGTATAAGAATTTTATTATGGAAGTATGCAAAATTGTGTTTTGTCAAGTAAGATCAATATTATTCTTTACCCTTGCTAGAGATGCTATAAAGAACATTGGTTAATTTAAAGTTTTAATAGTTTTGAGGATCGGCTAAGCAGGTAAGATACCAGCTCTCACTCTAGAGTTCCCTCGACTCCCTCCATCTGGGGGCTAACATCTCGTATCAATACGTAAAATAATAAACCAAGTTGGGGGATTTAACCTGTCACATTAAAGTCCTCTAACTCTACACACTTCATAGATTATTTCCCTATTTATTTCCACTCAATCGTATGAATTACATTCTCATCCATACAATCTCATCTGATTCTTTCAAATTGTTGATTGAGAAAATATCATCCCAGTTCTTACATGTTCTAACAACAAATTTAAGCATCTTGCTAGGCCAAATCAAGAAGTAAATTAGGTACATGAAGTTAAATCATCACAACTTCTTCCAACATTAATGATCAATACTCTCCAGAACTTCCATCCAATACTTTAATTACTTGTCCTTTTAAGTAATAAGATAAAGAAAACTACTCATAATTCATTGAAAAAACAAAACCACACTTCAGTTTAAAAATAGAAATTATTATCAAACCAATAAGAAGTCTCAATTAAAACCAAATATAGTAACAAAAAGATTAAAACTTATTTCAAGTCCTCCACTAAAATCTTGAAGCTTTTTTGAATCTCATATCTTCTTACAACTCTCTTAACTTTCTAAAACTAGAAACTAAATATAAAATAGAAGTAGACATTGGTGTCTTACAGCCTCTCTCAGAAATCACAGCGAATAAGAATCTAAAAGAAACTAGAAGCAGCCCTTAAGGAGACTAGAAGCAGCACACCTCAAAATTCCCAAGCCTCTCTTTTTATAGTTTTCCAAGAGGTGCCTTTGTTTTTCTTCAAAATGTCTCTAAATTCGATGTTTTCTCCAAAGGATGCATCATTTCACAAGTCTTTTAACCATATTTTTATTTATAGTGGCCATAACCTCACTCTTTAGCGAATAAGTTCCTCAAATGTCCTTTTGAAATCCATCAAAATGAATTAATTCATCAAGTAACTATCACTAGAACTTAAGCGCGGTGCCTCTCACGCTTAGGCGCGGCCTTCTCTATTTCACCAGTGCTTAAGCGTCGGATCTAGCACTTAGGTGCCAAAATATTTTTGCACCATCTTTGAATTTTTGCTCCATATTTTTTCCCTTTTTCACTCATTTTGTCAATTTTCAACTTTTTAGTTGTACCTAAAGAAAAAAACACACAAATACCTTCCATTAAAGCGCAATATCTCAAAAATATGTATAAAAATGCGTATAAAAACACAATATAATTTAGGTGTGTCATCTACCTAACATCTGATCTTGAAAGGGTAGTGGAAAATGATCTTTCCTAATGAAGGGATTTAATTTTCAATAATCAATGCATATTCACCATCCTTCTGACTTGTTTTGTTGGTATTAACTCATTATGTTCATTCAAAGTGAGAGTCACTCCTCCTTTCTTAGGAACGCAGCAAAATGGACTATCTCATGCACTATCTAAAATAGGGTAGATAATTCCAGCATCTAACCACTTTATAATTTCTTTCTTAATAACTTCTTTCATAAAAGGATTCAATCTCCTTTGAGGATTAGCCCTGGGTTTGCAGTTACCTTCCATATGAACTCTATGCATACAATTTAAATGAATGATTCATTTTATATCAGCAATTGTCCATCCAAAGGCTTTCTTATAACTCCTTAAAATTTTTATCAAACTCTCTTCTTCTTTTGTAGTTAATTTTGAGGAAATTATAACAGTTAATATAGAGGAATCACCTAAAAAAGCATACTTCAAATGTTCAAGAAGAAACTTAAACTCGAGCTTGGTAAGTTTTGCAATTGATGGACAAAATGATGTATCGTTTTCTGTTGTGTCCAAAATTTCAAAACATTCTCGAACATAATTTAAATCTTTCTTATATAAATATTCATATTGATCCAATTTCTCTTCTTGCTCATGTTCCAACTCTTTCATCTCATATTTCTCTTCTTATGTTATTTTGAAATGACATTCATTTAAGTATCTTATAATATCCATTCTATAACATTCATCATCTTTACCTTTTGCAGGGTATTTCATTGATTTGGAAATATTAAATTTAATTTTTTGATCATTGAAGCACAAAATTAATTCTCCTTTATGCACATCTATCATTTCTCTTCCTGTGGCTAGTAATGGTCTCCCCAAAATGATATGTATGTCCTTATCTTCCTCCATATCTAGCACAATGAAATCAACAGGAAACATATATATATCCTCTTTTATTAGGACAACTTCTATAACTCTTTTAGGATAGTTTATTGAATGATCTACTAACTGCAGAGTTACTGTAGTAGCAGTTATTTCTCTTAATCCCAATCTTTTAAATATTGATAATGGCATAAGGTTGATGCTTGCTCCAAAATCAGATAAAGCTTTCCCATAAATCCGTCCTTTATTGCACATGGAATTGTGAAGCTATCAAGATCTTTAAGCATTTCAGGAAGCTTTTTCTGAATTCTAGCACTGCACTCATCAGTAAGTGCAATAGTCTCATTATCTCTAGACTTCCTTTTCATGTTAAGATTATTCTTTAAAAATTTCACATAGCTTGGTATTTGTTTTAAAGGTTCAACAAATGGAATAATAATTGTATGCTTCTTAAAAGTTTCCATAAATTTTTAAAATTGCTTATCCAACCATTATTGTCGAAGCCTCTGAGGAAATGGAGGTGGTGATTTTTCTAAATCAACATTAAGTGGAGAAATATGTCTCTCTAAACCTTTTAGAGTGTCCTCTTTTGGTTCTTCAGTCTCTTCTCTCTCTACTTCAGTCTTTTTTTTAATTCTACCTTCAAATTCTCTTCCACTTACTAGTTGGACGACTTTTACTTGCTTATTATTCTAGACTTTTGGATTTATTTCTGTATTACTATAAAGTGCTCCTAAGAATCTATTACTTAATGCATTTTTTATTTTTATCAGTTGATTCTCAATATTTCTAATTGTAGTTCTTCGACTTTATAACTTATTCCTCATTTGTAACACTGACCAAAGGAAAATATGCTGAGATTTTCATATCTATTTTATACTATTTTTTATGATATTGCACTTTAAAGAAAGGTATTTCTTATGTTTTCTTGAGGAATGATGAATTAGGGTCATTGGAGCAAAAAGATGCAAAAAGGAGCGAATTTGGAGCGAAAAGGACCAAAATGTGCATAATTGAACTAGGGCGCCGATGGTGCCATCGACCCCGCCAATGGCGAGATTTTCCCAAGATTCCAGAATTAATTCATTATGAAGGTCCGCCGACGGCGCCCTCGAGGTCGTCGATGGTGAGGACGGCTGTTATGCCCAATCAGGCTTTGGATAAGGACAAATTTTGAAGAGATGCTTAGGCAACTATTGGGAAAGCTCATCCACAACTTTAAAAGAAGATTTTGGCCGAAAATTAGAGAGGCCCTGGATGTTAGAAAGGTCCTAGAGGTTAGAGAGGTTCCATTAGTTTATAGAGAATTTACAAGAGTGTCAAAATTGTGAGGAATTCTTCGAGAGATTGTAAGAGTGGAGGGAAAGTGAGAGATTTCTTCCTCCTTGCTACTTCGAAGAGGAATTCTGTGTGCTGTAAAGAAAGGAGGAGATTCAGAGAAACTTCGAAGAGTGTTCTTGTGGAGAAATTAGAGATAAGTTATTTACTTGTTGTAGTTTGTATGACTTTGATTTTATATATGAATTCCGAGTTTTTTTGTGTTTTCCCCATGAGATCTGAGTAGTTTTCTCGGTCTTTCTCCTTGTCTCAAGATTTGTGTAATGGTGATTTGAATTTGTGAAGCCATAAAAATGTTTAAGAAATTGTAATGATCTTTTCACTTTGATCTTAATTTACTTTCAATCTAGCCAATTGATTTGTTAAAATATGTTGAGTTTTACAACAAAAGTGAATATTACATCCAAGATTTAGGGAGGTCAAAGCCCTTGGAAATTGGGTGTAAAAAAATAGGGAAATAATATTATGAGAGGAAGAATTGGAGATTTTAGAGTGACAAACTAAAATCCCCAATTCGGTCTTATCGTTTAGGTGTTGAAGTGTAGATGTTAGCCCTAAGGTGAGGGGCACGTGGGAGCTCCGAAGTGAGAGCCGATATCCTCAAAGCCTAGCTGCAGATTCAATAAAAAAGTGTAGGATTAGTCAATGTTCTTTATGCGTGGACCAAAGGGTAAATAATAGTTATTCTCCTATTTGGCACAATATAATTTGAACTAATTCACTTTATTCATTGACTATAATTTCTTGACAAGAAGAATGATGCTTTCTCATATATTGAATATCACATTTAAGTCTTCATTAGTATCATTAGTTATTTAATATTTTNCACCTGCAACATTTCAGAGATGTATGATGTCCATATTTAGTAAGTTAATTGATGATGGATTGGAAGTATTTAAGTATGATTTCTCTGTATTTGGCACATCATTTGACGCATGCTTAAATTATCTTAAAAAAGTTTTAGAGTTATGCGAAAGAACTAATTTGGTTCTAAATTAGGAGAAATGTCAATTTATGGTTGCAGGAGGAATTATGCGAGGGCATAAAATTTCGGAAGATGGTATGGAAGCAAACCCAACAAAAATTCAAGTTATATCTAAATTAACACCTCCTACTAATGTAAGAGGGGTTAGAAGTTTTGCAGGAGGAATTGTGTTAGGGCATAAAATTTTGGAAGATGGTATGGAAGCAGACCCTGCAACGTTCAAGTTATATCTAAACTAACACCTCCTACTAATGTAAGAGAGGTTAGAAGTTTTCTTGGAAATGTTGGATTTTACAGGCGTTTTATTAAAGATTTTTCAAAAATTACCAAACATTTATGCCAACTTTTAAAAAGGGATAAGAAATTTGAATTTTCTAAAAGCTGTTTAAATGCCTTTGAGTTATTAAAGGAAAAATTAATCACAGCCCCTATTATAGTTTCACCTAACTGGGAGAAACAATTTGAACTGATGTGTGATGCTAGCGATTATGCTATTGGAGCTGTCCTTGGACAAAAGTATGAACTGATGTGTGATGCTAGTGATTATGCTATTGGAGCTGTCCTTGGACAAAGGTATGAAATGGTTTTAAAGTTATATACTACATGATGCACAAATTAACTATACTGTTACTGAAAAAGAGTTACTGGCAATTGTATATGCTTTAAATAAATTTAGAATTAACTATATTGTTACTGAAAAAGAGTTACTGGCCATTGTGTATGCTTTAGATAAATTCAAATCTTATTTAATTGGAACTAAATGTGTTTTGAATACCGATCACTCAGCTATTAAATATTTGACGCAAAAGAAGGATGTTAAACAAAGGTTGATTAGATGGATACTTTTAATGCAAGAATTTGATCTTTTGATTATTGATAGAAAGGGAACTGATAATCAAATTGTTGATCATTTGTTAAGATTAGAAAACCAAGAATCCTTTGACACTGACAACAAAATTACAGACAGTTTCCCTGATGAACAACTTTATAATATTAATGAAGAAAAATACCATGGTATGCTGATATTGTTAATTATATTGTAAGTGATATTTTGCCACCTATGTTGACACTGCAACAACAAAGGAAGTTCATTCATGATGCAAAAGCATATTTTGGAATGAGCCTTATTTATATAAACAATGTAAAGATTTGATTATGAGGAGATGTGTACCTTAAGAAGAAAGGTGCACAATTTCATGGAATGTAGGTAGTGGTTATGAGCGATTTGATAGAAAAGAAGGGATAATGTCCCTTTTTCATTGGAGATTATCTGGAAGAGATCGTCACATCTTCCTTCATTTTTTTTTGAAAAATCCAATTAGAGTTCTTTTGTTTCGCCCTGCTCCTGAAAAGTGCTAGTTCCCAGCCGAGCGAAGACTACTGAGCTAATCATTCAAATATGNGAAGAAACTGAGCTGATCATTCAGAAATGTCATGATTCTGAATTTGGAGGACATTTTGGGATTGATAAGACTGCTTATAAAATTTTACAAGCTGGATTTTATTGGTCTACTATCTTTAGAGATGTTTATAGATATATAAAAATTTGTGATTGATGTCAACGAANTTAAAATATGTTGAGTTTTACAACAAAAGTGAAGATTACATCCAAGATTTAGGGAGGTCAAAGCCCTTGGAAATTGGGTGTAAATAAATAGGGAAATAATATTATCAGGGGAAGAATTGGAGATTTTAGAGTGACAAACTAAAATCCCCAATTCGGTCTTATCGTTTAGGTGTTGAAGTGTAGATGTTAGCCCAAAGGTGAGGGGCACGTGGGAGCTCCGAAGTGAGAGCCGATATCCTCCCAGCCTAGCTGCAGATTCAATAAAAAAGTGTAGGATTAGTCAATGTTCTTTATGCCTAGACCAAAGTGTAAAGAATAGGTATTCTCTTATTTGGCACAATATAATTTGAACTAATTCACTTTATTCATTCACTATAATTTCTTGACAAGAAGAATGATGCTTTCTCATATATTGAATATCACATTTAAGCCTTCATTAGTATCATTAGTTATTTAATATTTTTTAAAATTACATATTTATTTAAATTGCCTATTAGTGATAGATAAGCAAATTGAACTTCATTGTTGCGATTAAAGTATTGATTTTCTAAAATCTTAGTTCGAGTTCTAAACCACTCCCTGTGGGATCGATATCTGGGACTCTCCATTAGAGCCCTATATTACTTGAGCGATACGTATACTTGCATTGATAAGTGTGACTTTATTGCTTTTCTAAAATCTTAGTTCGTAGTTCTAAAGTTACTCCCTATGGGATCGATATCTAGGACTCTATTAGAGCCCTATATTACTTGAGCGATACGTATACTTGCGTTGATAAGTGTGACTTTACGATTATTTAATATTTATTACGTCCATATTTATCTTATATTTGCAGGGGATTTAAGTCTTCTAGTAGCGCTGTCAAATTCTTGTATTTGTCGATTTATAAAAGAAGTTGTTGTCAAGCTTTTAGCACTGTTGTCGGGGTGTGTGTAAGTAAAATCACAATTAGAGTAACAGACAATTTAAGATTATTAGAAAATTTTTACTTGAATTACAACTTATTTTTTATATTTTTTTAATCTGTTTTTCTGTGTACTGATTTCAATTGTATGCGTAAATTTGGACCTAAAAATCTTATACCCTACAATTCAAAATTAGAACGCACTGTTAGAAAAATTAGAAGATTAACTAGAGAACCTAGAAATTCTAATACAATGGANAAGAATAAATACATTCAGAGATTGACAGAAAAGTTTAATATTATTCATAGAATCTCTACTTCCTATCATCCTGAAACTAGTGGGTTAGCTGAAGTTTCTAATAGAGAGATTAAACAAATACTTGAAAAGACTGTAAACCCTAGTAGAGTAGATTGGTCCACTAGACTGGATACCACATTATGGGCTTATGATAACGACAGAATTTATAAGGAGAAATTAAAGTTATGGCATGATTGGAAGGTTAACCAGAAGAACTTTGAAGTAGGAAAAGAAGTTTTACTTTACAACACTAGGCTGAAGTTATTTTTTTGGAAAATTGAAGTCTTGTTGGTTATTATCCTTTACTGTGACTCAAGTTTATACTTACGGAGCTATTCAAATTGAAACTCAGAAGATGAGAAATAGATTTAAAGTAAATGGACACAGATTNTTTTAATGAAAAATATTTTCACTAGATACGGAATGCCGAGAATGATTATCACTGACGGAGGATCCCATTATAAGAATAAATACATTCAGAGATTGGCAGAAAGTTTAATATTATTCATAGAATCTCTACTGTCAATCACCCTCAAACCTGTGGGTTATATGAAGTTTCTAATAGAGAGATTAAATAAATACTTGAGAAGATTGTAAACCCTAGTAGAGTAGATTGGTCCACTAGATTGGATACCGCATTATGGGCTTACAGAACTGCTTATAAAACTCCTATTGGAATGACTCCTTAAAGACTGATTTTTGAAAAGACTTGTCACTTACTAGTGGAATTGGAGCATAAAGCATATTGGGTGATTAAAGAATTCAATTATAACTTGAAAGATGCTGGTAAGAAGAGATTGTTACAATTAAATGAATTGGAAGATATAAGAAATGAGCTTATGATAACGACAGAATTTATAAGGAGAAACTAAAGTTATGGCATGATTGGAAGATTAACAAAAATAACATTGAACCAGGACAAGAAGTTTTTCTTTACAACACTAGGCTGAAATTATTTCCTAGGAAATTGAAGTCTCGTTGGTTAGGACTCTTTACTGTGACTCAAGCTTATACTTACGAAGCTATTAAAATTGAAGATCAGAAAATTGGAAACAGATTTAAAGTAAATGGACATAGATTAAAACCATATTATGAGGGTAAAATACCAAATTTTAAAGAGGTTTTAATGATCAGTCAACCTGAATGACACATGAATAGGTCGGGCTGACGAAGTTAAACCAAGCGCTTTATGGGAGGTAACCCATATTTATCCATATTTTTATTGAAACTATAGTAGTTNAAAGAGGTTTTAATGATCAGTCAACCTGAATGACACCTGAATAGGTCGGGCTGACGACGTTAAACCAAGCGGTTTATGGGAGGCAACCCATATTTATCTATACTTTTATCACAATTATAGTAGTTTTTACTTGAAATTATCATTATTATGTGGTAGTTTTAAGCTCTATTACTCTTATTTACCCTTGAAATATCTTAAAAATTGGATCCATGAAGAAAAATTGGAACGCATTCGAACCAGAGCGAAAACTGTGAAAATTTTGCCTTGGGTACCAACGGTGCCCTCGACGCCGCCGACGGTGGGTTTTACCTGAGAGTCCAGAAAAAATTAATACAAAGAATCACCGATGGTGCCTTCGACCCCGCCGACTGCGAGACCAGCGAATTGGCGGTTACTTGGGTTCAAATGGCGGGTTTTGGCAGTTTTTGGGCGAGAATTGTCTTTTTAAACTTAAAAATTCGATTTCTAGTTCATATTTTCCTTCTAAAAATGAAGTGAAACTCTACCAATTTCATTCCTAAGGCGTTTAATTCCCTTGATAATCCCAGAATGTGAGTTTTCAATCGGCGGAAGTTTATTAGTGCGGAAGCGCAGCGAATCTTCAACAAGTTACTGACGAAGAAAAGATTGATCAAGGAATGAGGATTTGTAAATTGTGGATTGCATAATCCCACGACGGATATTGAAGAAACGATAGTGCGGCGAAGATGGGAAGTGTTGTGCTACACTACCACCGCCGTGGTGGTTCCAGTGGTGAAAGAATTTTATGCAAATTTACATGGAATCAACAAAGGAGTTGTTTATGTGCGAGGAAGATGGATCACTTTCACTCCTGCACGGATCAACAAATTATACATAATCGAAAATGTTCTTGTCTGCCACTATTCTAATTTTGTCCCAACAAGAAATCAGATGAATGAAATTTACTAATATTTAACGGATGAAACTAACGATTGGGAAACAAGAGAAAATGAGTATGTTAGTTTTTCTGCAACACTCCTCAATCCCGTTTCAAAACATTGGCACTTTTTCATTTCTGCAAAATTGTTACCGACAATGAAGATCGGTAAAGTTTCTAAAGAAAGTGCCATTATGAATTACTGCATCAAAAGGGGACTACCGATCGACATTGGATCAATAATTGTGAAGTTAGTTTTGGGCCTGATCGTTCATGAATCAACTTATGGGCTTGGACACCCGTCCATAATTTTTTCACTTTGCAGTCAGTTCCAAGTGTCCTATGAAAATTGGGAAAAGGTACTGCTACCTTGAAAGCCTTTGGATCCACATGAGGGATTCCCTGTTTTTAAAGATGAAAATGACTTGGCCATCATAGTAGATCAATCATCTCAGAATTCACTGCCAGTTCAACCTTTAGTCCCTGATAAGTCTTTGGTGATCCTGCGCCAAATCAAGAAACTGGAAAAGGAGGTACAAAATGTCATGAATGTGATTAATAATATCTCTGATTTATTTGATCATCTAGACTGGAGGATGAATGAACATTTTGAGCACTCTGGACATTTAGAAGATAGTTTGATATAATAGAAGAGGATTCCACTGAAGAATTTCCATTCCGACCCTTCTACAACCTCTTCGTTCATATGTCGAACACTCTGGACATTTAGAAGATAGCTTGATACGACTGATGAGGAGAATGAAGTTAATATGACTCTACTGAAGAATTTCCATACCGACCCTTCTATAACATCTTCGTTCATGTTCAATCAATGGACATTTAGAAGATAGCTTAATATGACTGATGAGGAGGATGAAATTAATAGAAGAGGATTCCAGAATTTCCATTCCGACCCTTCTACAACCTCTTCGTTCATGTGCAATCAATGGGTGATCTCATTGGAGAATCTAGTATCGAGTCTGAGGATTAGTAGATTTATATTACAACTTATCTGTCTATCTATGTATTTTGATTTGAACTTTGTATTTGCTTTGCTTTAGAATGATGCTTTTAGATCTCTGTATAGTTGAGACTAAGCATAGGATGTTTTATTTTCAGCATTTTGAGTGTTGTGGCTTGGATTGCGACACTGAATTAATGTGTTGAGGTTGAGAAAATACCAAACATAGGTGTGTTATGTAACGTACATTGTACCCCTTGGAATTTATATATAATGTGATGTTTTGTGTTGTGAAAGTTTATATGTGCTAAGTCATCATTTAGTCACTTAAAATTATATCTATAATGATTGAAAAGATGTCATTAAGGCTTGGAATTGATCGAAATCACAAAAATTCAGAATTTTGACAAAATCAATAGAGCCCGCCAACGGCGCCCTCTACGCCGCCGACGAGATTTTCCCAAAACTTAGGATTTTAATTCCAATTGAGAGCAATGATGATGCCGTCGACCCCGGTGAAGGCGAGCTCACAAAAAAACACCTTTAACCGCGATTTTGACCAGTCAATCGCCACTATTCATCATCCCCTTCCTCTTAAAAATGTTATTTTTGACCTAGGGTTTGAAAGATCTTGGATTGGGAGGCAATTTCAAGGCTTTTAGACCCCGAATTTGATCATCTCTAGGTAAGAGCTTCACTCTAAACTAAAAATATTTGATTTTCACCATGAATTTCTTCCACATTGAAAAGATCCGAAAAATTTGAGAATGTGAAGAAAATTTGGGAAGAAATTCATGGATCTTAATTTTGAACTCTTAGAATTACTATTGGAAGCCATAATTAGTATATTTGAAGTAATTTTTGGAATTTTTCTATAATTTGATTAGATTGAAATGGTTCCAAGTCAAAAGAGAAGAGTTGAGTTCGAAGAGTCTCGCTTCGTCAATGCGATGGCTGAAACAAAATTTACTTCCATATTTAAAGGAAAGAAGTGCATACAAGATCAAGTTTTTGAAAGTCCAGGAGGAGAAATCAAACGAGTTATTTCCGAGCGAAGGTGGGAAAACTTTTGTTACCCCACCAATAAAGTTGTTGCAAATGTTGTGAAGGAGTTCTATGCCAATGTGATTTATTCTGATGATGGAATCGTTCAAGTGTGTGGATTTTCTGTTGAGTTTATTGCCACCGGCATCAACACTTTTTATGAAGTCCCAGACTCTTATAGCTGCCAATATGATTCCTTTAGTATGATGGAAGGCCCGCCTAAATGATGTGATCAACTTTCTCACTAATGGGAAAGGAACATGGAAGATAAAGCAGTGAGAACGGGTAAATATTTCTGCTTCCATGCTGAATGCCACCTCTAAGGGTGGCACTATTTCATTTCCTACTCTATTATCAACCTATCACCATAGTGAGGTAACTAGAGATAGAGCTATTCTGAATTTCTATATTCAGAATAATAGAACTATAAATGTGGGGAGAATTATTCTTAAGAATATATTGACTACGGTGAGGAGTGAGAGTAGTGGAGGTCTAGGACATCCTGGACTTACTTATACAATTTGTAAACTTTCTAGAGTAGAGATTGGAGATGAAGAATTGGTTTACCCTATGAAACCCATTAGTAAGGCTAATTTGAAGACTTATGAATCCCATGGGAAATGGAGAACTATGAGTAGAAGTCAAGAACCTTCTACTTCTAGTTCCCCCTACCCTCTCTGATTTGATGAATGAGTTGACCTTGCAGCGGAAGAGCATATAATTGATAAATGAAACAATTGGAGGTTTAGAACGTCGACATGATTATGATAGTGAGTACCTTCACAGGCATTCAAATTTTGAGGTAGCTTATTACGAAGCTCAGGCCGACACTACAAAGGTGAGCCTGATGTTACTTTTCCTGAGTGTCCCCGATATACTCAGTATCATCCCGATCCAACTTGCTGATCAAGGCGATGAAGATATAGCTTGAGATTTTGATATTGAATGAAATTGATGTACTTGTACTTGTACTTTTATTTCTGTAATCTTTTTATAATAGAAATATATTTGGACGTTCATTTTTATTATTATGTGTACTTGGATAATTTTAATTTTTGTTATAAAATTAGTGTTATAGTTAAATGTGCATGTGTAGTTTAATAGATGTTGAGTAGTATTTTGTAATGTAATGTGATTTTTATTTTCACATTTTAATTTTAATTGTATTGTTTAGTATTCTGGTTAGGAAATGTTGTGCTTATTTAATGTTTTAGTTTTATACTTATTTCAAAATTTCATTACCTGTAATGTAATGTGATTTTTATTTTCGCATTTTAATTGTAATTGTTTTGTTTAGTTTTGTGTTAGTGTTAGGAAATATTGTGCTTGTTTAATGTTTTAGTTTTATACTTATTTCAAAATTTCATTACCCAGAAATTCCTCTAATAATTTATGTGTAGAAAGCTCCTAATATTATAGACCAAGTGAAGTAAAAATTTGAGAAGGCTTGCAAAAATTTCATAATGATAAAAATGCCTACAATACTGAGGTATGATTTATATTTATAGTTTTGTTCTTTCCACCTGTATTATTTCATATTTAAAAATTCNGGTCACACAATGAAACCCTACTTTTTAGGGGATCAACTTAAATTAAATGATCTTATGTTATTGGGCCAACCCAAATAAGCGCTGGCGGGCTAACGACCTTAAACCAAGGGCTTTGTGGAGGCAACCCGTAGTTTTTTGTCTGNTAGTAGAGAATCTATGCATTATATCATATTTCTTGATTAATTTTTTGATTCTCTTCTTCCTGAAATGAGATCCTTCATCAGTAATGATTACTCTCGACAATCCATATCTTGTAGAAATACTTTTAATTAAAAATTTAGAACCACTCCGAGTGTCACATCTAGGCACAATAATAGCTTCAATCCACTTGGACATATAATCAACAACTAGTAATATATATATATATAAATTTCCAAATAAAGGCATAAATGGTCCCATAAAGTCTAAGTGTAATTTTAACTTCTAATGTGTAATTTAGAGGCATTTTGTTTCTTCTAGAAATATTTCCTACTCGTTGGCATCTATCGTATGTTTTAATATATTCATTAGCATCTGTAAAAATAGTAGGCCAATAAAATCTAGCTTGCAAAATTTTATATGCAGTTTTATTTGTTCCAAAATGTCCTCCAAATTTAGAATCATGACATCTTTCAATTATCTATTGAGTTTCTTCATAAGGCAAACATCTTCTAATAATTAGATTTTTACATTATTTATCTAAATATGGGTCATCCCAAATATAGTCTTTAGAATCATAGATAAATTTCTTTAATTGTGGATTCTTGATATCAGGTGGTAGAATGTCACTTACAATATAATTCACTATATCAACACACCACGAGACATCCATTTCATCAATACTATATAAATGTTCATCAGTGAAATTTTTTAAAATTTCATTTGCAAAATTAGCNGGCACACATCTTCTAATAATTAGATTTTTACATTATTTATCTAAATATGGGTCATCCCAAATATAGTCTTTCGAATCATAGATAAATTTCTTTAATTGAGGATTCTTGATATCAGGTGGTAGAATGTCACTTACAATATAATTCACTATATCAGCACACCACGAGACATCCATTTCATCAATACTATATAAATGTTCATCAGGGAAATTTTTTAAAATTTCATTTGCAAAATTAGTTAATATTTCTATTTCTATTCTAGATGAATGATCAGCTATTTGATTATCGTTTCCCTTTCTATCTATGACAGTAAAATCAAACTCTTGCAATAGATGTATCCATCTAATTAATCTT